>OZ023159.1:1154448-1173778 GCA_963678695.2 Diplodus puntazzo
GCTGGTCCAGATAGTCTTTGGATCCCCTGACATGGGGATTGGGATCATTCAACAACACCTCTGGGGCACCAGACACATTATTCACCTGGAACAAGAGACAAGGTTTCAGCAGGGTTTAGCACTAAAGATGTTTTCTTATTTCACCTAAACTGTTCCCATGTTTCCCTCATTTGTGTCCTTTCCTTTTGTCCTAGTTCCGCCCACTATGGATTCGTGGACAATCGCGAAGAAACCAAGGTCGGAGAGAGGACTGAGGAAATATGTTTTAAGCATGTGTAGCATTCAGTGTTTTTGGAACTTTGGCAAAACTAATGATTAAAGATATCTTACTTGAATACTGACCATACTTTATTTTAAACTGTCTCTCACAAAACCATCAACCCTATGAAAGTGCAATATTAGAACTAGATTAGTAACCCCTCCATGATCTGATTAACAAATATCATATATTGTTTGGCTTTTTTAACCACGGACAACCTGACACATGCTTGGTACATAAGTAAAACATCTGCATGAACATACCTTTATTATAGTATTAACCATTTACAATAGCTATTATGGCTACTGCAGCCATATTTTTTGTTTTTATCTCTTCTTCTCCTGGACAGGTTTGCTTGCATGGGGTTTCAGTCCGGTCTTCTGAGGCTCCTCTCATACTTGCCCTAGTTTACACCAACCTGTTCTCTTCATATGATAAACATGCTGGGTGTACATAACATTGACCAGGACTAACCGGTTCCTCTACTTCTCCCTCCATGCCTGAATACCACCGAAACCATCACTGCCATCAACAGGAAGCTCGAAACTATTTTTTCAGCCAGTACAATAGCTGAAATATCTGGTCTGTAGGCATTTCTTGGAAACGTCACACACCTGGCATGAAAGTAATTTTCAGGTAAGTACTTTCACTTGTGCCACTCAAACCTCAAACTATGTAATGAAGGAACCCTTGGCTTTGTATCCATGTTCTTTAGTACACGCACTTCTCAGGATTTCATCTTCCTCGCAACAGAGGACATCAAGTTGCAGCTAAAAGTGGTTCAACAGACCACACCCAGAAACTGCAAATGACACCGATTCTTCTGTAACACACATGCAAACATACACACACACACACACATCAAGTTTCCTAGACTCCAAAGACAGAAGTCGCTGAAGCATGTTAACAGCTTATATGAATATCTCTTGGAAAAAGACCGAAAAAAAAGCAGCAAAAACACAATGATCAAACAAAAGCTTGTACTCCAGTATTCACCAAACTCTAAACAGAACTTCTGTAGCATTCTGTAGAGCACAGAACTCCGACAAGGCCCTATGCTTTAATTAAAAAAAGCATAATTCAATATGCAGACTAGATAGCCTTGTATCACTCAAAATTTTAATCCACCCATAACTGCTTAATCGTAATTTAAACTCACCGGATCAATAATCTGCATCAAAATGTACTCACTCAGAGATACCAGCACCTATACACACCGTTTTTTTCATCAAGATCCATGCAAAAAATCCTTAAGAAATTAACAAAAATACTGAAAAATACATACATGTTAAAGACAGTGAGAAATCAAATGCCTGGATCAGTCTCTCTCACCAGATTCACACCAAATGTAATGTTTTTCATGGCTGCAACATCATATCACTTTATGAAAATTTCCCACAAATAGATCTTATTGGTTTGGTATCTTGAGACATTTTTTGTTATCTCTAGACCAGAAAATTAACAATGTTACAGGGGTTTGAACAGTGCTTAGCTTAGCAACAACTGTTTACAATGACTGATGGTGGGTTTCATTAGCTGCGCACAGGCAGTGCAACCAACCAGCACGAGAAACCATGGAAACAGAAAACACAAAGAAGAAGAAGAAGAACAAGAAAAAGAATGAATGAATGGAGCAGAAACAAATCAAAAGAAGGGAGGGAGCTAGCTAAAGTAAATTAAAAAGTAGCCTAAACTTAAACTAAATGCGGCGGTGGTTGGTTGGACAGATGTCTGGGGGCGAGAAGTAGGGCCCTATGATTTCCGCGATCACGGAATCGCGGACGGAATCGCGGAATTGGCCGATTAAAACGGAATCTACTTTTTAACACGGAATATCACGGAATTTGACATAATTTCACTGAAATGCTGTTTTCATGTGGAAGAGGAACGTATGTCTGGGAAAAACTGCACGGTGGGAAGCAAATCTGGGTGGCACAACAAGTCGCGTCCGCCCCCGTCCCCACAGATTGAGCTCCCCGTCAAAACATTGTAAGCATGGCGAAGCGGCTACCCACAGCTCCGTCTTCGTCGGCGAAAAAACTGAGAAACTTGACAATTACCCCTCAGTACAGAGCTGAGCAGTTCCCGAACGACTTTTATGTGTCAGGTGAACTGTTGTTTGTACAAAGAAGCAGACCTGAGAAATCACAATTAAAGGTGTAATGCGTGAGTGTTAGCCACCTGTCCGATTCATATTATCGGCATATAATACCAGAGTGACTGCTAACTGCTGCTAACAGTAGCTGCTGTTAGCTAATTAGCCCCGTTAGCCACAGCCCTCTTAGCTGACTCTGCCTGGGCTGGGAGCCCAGCGGGAGGGTTGGTGTTTTCACTGCTAGCTGGTTAGTATGCTAAGTTGACATAATGTTACGAGTATAATTTCTCATTTTGTTGGTCATCTTTGCTAATTTTTTTATATTTACAACTTAAATTTTCAGAGCAAATTTGGTATGCAAACATATCCTGGATCTGCCTGAGAGTTGACCATGTTTTTATTTAATGAAACCCAAATGAAACTCATAAAAACACAAATATACTACTGTATGAAGACATGATGAAGTCAAAATGTTTTTGATGCACTTTACTCTACTGTACGGTACAGTATTAAGAAAATATGTTTGTCACCTCAATTAATTTAAGGTAATTTATATTTATTTTGTGTACATTTTAGTCATTTACATTAAAACATACAGTTTTTGGTAGTATAATAAGAGTAAAAGGTAAAAAAAATCGGGATTCCCAAAAATTATAACGGAAAAAACGGAATTCCCAAAAATTAAAATGGAAAAAATGGAATTTGGGAAAAAATAAAACGGAATTTGGGAAAAAATAAAACGGATTTTACAGGGCCCTAGAGAAGAGGAAGGAGGCAGGGGATGAGATTGAGAATATCAACAACAATGCGTACAAAACGAAAAAAAGAACGTTCAATGCCAAATGGCTGACGGGTCGTGAATGGCTTGTGTTTGATCACAAAAATGTTGTCATGTTTTTCACTGGAAAAAATTTAGCTAGTGGAAATTCTGATTGGCTGGTAAAGTTAACAGCCAAATTGGCTGGTAATCAAAATGGTTAATTTAGAACCCTGCTTGTAATATGTTGAAATTACCTGATGACCTTAGTTGAATAATAAATAAAATATTTAGTTGATCCATGCTACACAGATGTTGCCACAGCATCACATACACACAGATACTCACCCACTCCCCAATACTGTTATGATGAACGTCACTGAGGACCTTCACTTCCTCCCAGAGAATGCGGTCCTGGCCCCAGCGCCTGATCTGGGAGCGAGTCTTGACTGCAAACACCAGCAGGATGATGAGGGCAACAAACACCAGGAATCCCAAGACAATAGCAATGGCCTACAGGAAGCACAGGACTCAATATTAGTGGGGTGAAATTACATCCACTAACATGGACAGTAAGTAAGAGGGTGGTCTGATCGGCGGTGCTAACACAAGCCTTAGACTGATCAATACTTGGTCTGAGTTGTGTAAAACGACCGGATTCATCACTGGGTTCCTGTTGGTAGAGGAGACAAAACACTCACTGTGCTCCATAGTGAACAAAAGAAAAAACATATCACACCTCTTGGGGCTCCACCACACAGTAATGGTACAGGTACTGGTTGAGGAAGATACCCTGGGCCTGGTCCTGGTTCTGATACTGAGCACACAGCTGGCGGATCTGGCTATAGTACACAGACCCTGTGGACTGGGCTGTTGGGTTCACTGCTACCAGATACACAATGGTGGCGATGATCATCAGAAATGCCAAGATGGCACAGATGATGATGGCTGCGAGGTAAAACTTTGCTGATTTGGCAGCATTTTGCCTCGAAATAACCAACACAAATATGATGAGCACAGCTATGAAGGTAATGGCGGCAATGGCGATGATGAAGCCCTTGCCAGCTTTGGGATTCATTTGTGACCCTCCGTAGCCATAGCTGCTGCCATAGCTGCTGCTGCCACTGCCAATACCTCCTCCATATGAGCCGCCAAAACTGCCGCCACCACCGTATGTGCCGCCGTATGAACCTCCATAACCAACGCCTGGCAGCAAGCCAGCTCCACCACCCAAACCCATGAGGCTCATATCATAGTCCCAGGCCAGAGTGGAGGCCACACAGGCAAACACGGCCACACACATGACAATGATGATGATGGAAAGTATCTTCATCACACCCGGTGGTGAAGTCCAGCGGTAGAAGTGAAGCATTGTGTCTCCCGGGTAGTATGAAAAGGCTGGATTGGACATGGGCTCACTGTGCTTGTGTCTGCTGCTATGGCTGCAACATAAGAGGACAGAGGAGCTTTGTCAAAGTGTGCTGGAACAGAACAGACTGTGGAGTGATGTCCAAGCTCCTGACTGATGCTGCACTTCAGGTATGGAAGGTAAACACCCACTAAATCACACTGACACTGACAGAACTCAGATACGCCACTGATACTGGACAAAGATAACGCAAAGCTGACACAATTACACAACTACAACTTTTCATTTTGGGGCAGTCTATCTTTGGTTGATTGTTCATTAAAAGGAGCCGTTCAACATTTTGTGAAATCCTCTTGTTGTCTTAAGCTCTAGTTGCACAGGACTAATGTTGCCAGGGGACATTATGGTATTTAGAAATGACCCTCACGTCTTTGTTTCATGCAGAGTACTTGCACTCAATAAGAGAAAGTCTAAATTTTACTTAAATTGAAATTCTATCCTGGATATGATGTCATGGCTCATAACAAACATTTCATCTTTTCATCTTGCTGAGGAAGAAAAGAGGCATACTTCCCAAAAATGTAACCGTTCTTTTGAACAATTATTCTGCTAATGTTAGAACCCTTCCACTGTTACAAAGGGATGTGTAAAGAGAGTTAAAAAAAAAAAAACTCCACCAAGGTGCACATATATTTAATCAGGTCAATCAATTAATCACTGAATAAAACTGAAAGAAAAATATGTCTGCAGATGCTAGGACTGAATGTAAGTTATATACCAGTGTGTGACAGAAACACAAAGATGACAGTATAGTAATGAGGGATTCATGTTAGTCAACTTACTGTTTGCTACCCGGCTGGTAGGAAGGGGGGTTGTGTCTGTCCCTCGGCATATTGAACTGCAACTGGAAATCAGCCTGCCACAAAAAAATAAAGATTAATACAAAAATTAAATACAAAGACTGATTTGAGAAGCCGCTAAAAGTTCCTGGATCCATCCCTTTATAATGTTCTGCACCAATAGTTAACAGGATCTGCTCTGGGCTGAGACCAATCCTTCACCCAGGTCTTGTGGAAGCAGTAGTTATTGTGAAATCTTGCTAACCAACAAACCAACCACCCAACAGAAGTTGGTGAAAACACAACCTAAGTGCTCGACAGTTTTCATGCTATGAACATGCTATGAGTACCAAAACCAGTGCAGAGGTTCAGTAGCCAGTGCTTCTGATCTGAACGGAGACCAGCGGCTGACTGAGAGCATGGGCGTAGCGGACGCGGGGTACGCGGGGGACATGTCCCCCGCACTTTCCGTATCTGTGCCTTCTGTCCCCGGCACTTTATACAGCCATTACAACATTCAGTTCATTTTTAACACGTGGAAACGTATTTTCCGAACTGCTTTTAAACACACCATGAGCAGGCGGAGCCAGGCGGCAAAAACCATTTCGATTCAGATCTGTTTTAACCATGTTCAGCAAACCAGCTAAGAGGCAAAAAACTTCACTCTTTAACTTTACTTTTTTTCCACACAAACCGAGAAAGTTGAGTATGCTGTTGCATGTAGATAATGTTTACCTAAATGATGACTAATTGATAGATGTCAATATATCAAGTTAAGCTAGTTAATGATTGTTAACTGTTACCTATGTTAAATCGCTTGTTGTGCAGAGGTGGTAGTAACTAGTTGCATTTATTCCGTTACATTTACTTGAGTAACTTTTTGGATAAATTGTGCTCTTAAGAGTTGTTTTACTGCAAAATACGTTTTACTTTTACTTGAGCAATATTATTCTGAAGTAACAATACTCTTAATTGAGTAATGTTACAATTTTTGGCTACTCTATCGTTATCCACTTCTGGGTAGAAAATAATATATGTAAGAATATAAATGTATTTGTGTTCCTTTGACTATGTTATTTTTGTAAAGATTTAATTTATTTTTGTGGTAGTTTAAAATACATGAATTTGCTGATTATTATTTTGATTGAATGATTACATTAATGTTCTTATTTGATGAATAAATCAGATGTTAGGCTACTCAAAAGTTACTCAGTACTTGAGTAGTTTTTTCACCAAATACTTTTTTACTCTTACTCAAGTAGTTATTTTGGTGACTACTTTTTACTTCTACGTAAGTAATATTGTTCTAAAGTAACAATACTCTTACTTGACTACAATTTTTGGCTACTCTACCACCTGGGAATAAACTCACACCTCCTTAATTTGGTGTTTTACAGAACTTTTCATGTTCAGTGTCATTTGGCAATTAATTATCTGGCTACTTACCCTATAGATGCTCGAGGGTCATTCTGTGTCAACTCAACCAGAGTTTGGCAGCTTTAGATTTTAGATTTTGACTTTAGACTTTGATAAAATATAATTTTAAAGAACTAAAGTCGGTCCCCTGTTGCTGTGCTGTTTGTGGTTATGTGGTTCTTTAGCTACTAAGGAGAGGTGCAATTGAATGCAAGAGGATGATAAATCACTCAATAGACTTCTAACAATTTGTCCCCCTCACTTCTGAAATGATGGCTACACCCCTGACTGAGAGTAACAGGAAGACATTAAACATGTAACTGTGCTCTTGTTCATATGGTAATATGTTGTTGATGGCACAGTCATGTGTGGGCAGTGAACTAGTGTAGTATGTCATGTACTTTTGAAGTAGAGCCTGTTGGCTGCCTCTATAATCGAAAACCAATGTTCAAACATTCATCAACAGCTGCTGTTCTGCTACCGACCAGTAGACACGTCTGCTGTCGGACTGTTTGTTGGGAAACAAAGCAGCAGTAACAGGGTGTAGGCAGGGTGTAGACAATATGTACACAGCTGGCACACAGCTGAGACTATGAGCAGCTCATCAGTCAACATGAGCTGTGAGCTAGTGTCACTGCAGAGACACACTTCAACTACACTCTGTACAACACATTTCAACTACACAACACACTTCAACACACTTCAATTACACAACACACCTCAACTACGCCCTGTACAACACATTTCAACTACACAACACACTTCAACACACTTCAATTACACAACACACCTCAACTACACCCTGTACAACACATTTCAACTACACAACACACTTCAATTACACAACACACCTCAACTACACCCTGTACAACACACTTCAACTACACCCTGTCCAACACATTTCAACTACACGACACACTTCAACTACACTCTGGCAACACACCTCAACTACACCCTGTGCAACACACCTCAACTACACCCTGTACAAAACACTTCAACTACACACCATACTTCAACTACACTCTGGCAACACACTTCAACTACACTGGCAACACACAGTGGATGCCGCTGGCCCTTCATCACTTCGTTGGCTAATAAGACAGTTGCTCTTTACATTGATATAAAGTTACAGAACAGAAAAAGACCAAAACATATCAATTATTCGAAATTCAAAGTAAGCCTTTGAAAATAACCACTTCAGGCCCTAGGTTAAGACCAAAACTAACTACAGGCCAGCTCAACCGCAGTAACATTTAGGAGCTCATTCCAGGCGGACTATCTTTAAAATGCCATAATTCAACTTATGAATGAACATTATCACTCTATGATTACGTTTTGTTCTCAAGCTCCGGTTATCATGTCTAAATAGACTCACCTCGTCCAACGAACCGTCTTGTCCAAATGAAGCCCGCAGAGCTGCTCAGGTGATGAACGCAACAAAACACATAGGTTGGGCGCGCGGCCGCATCCCTGCAAAGTGCAGAGCGCGCGTTCGCAGAGGACAAACAGACGCGCCCACAGGTGTGTGCTCGTCACGTGGGCTCCTCCCCAGGTCATACAGGACTAACCTGTCTGCTCTCGGGAATCTTAACAGGTAAGTGTCCTTTGTTTCCAGAGTCCAGGCCCGTCCCAGTTTCATTGTGGAAGGAATGTCACAGTTGTCATTCATGAATGAGGTTTAAAACGGAGCTCACAGCATATGACAACACGTTTCTGTTAGTATTAAATCCTAAACAGTCTTATAGGCTATATCAGTGTAAGAAATCCTACCAACGAAAGAAAGAAAGTCGTTGTTGTTTTTCCATTTTCTTCCGGCGAGAGTCGCTGGGATGTTACCACTTTTATCCCCCTGTATTCAGGGGGTCGCGGGGGGTACTGGGGCCAGTTAACTCTATGGGCGAAGGCCAGGGCACACCCTGGATGAATCGTCAGGCCCTTACTGATAGCAGAGGCTGCCACACTGCACATCAGGAGCAATTTCGGGGTTGAGTATTGCTCAAGGATACTTCGACATGTAGCTCCGTTCCGCCCCAGGGGAGCCGGGATTTGAACCAGCGACCTTCCGATAGCTGGTCCACCAGCTCTACCCACTGAGCTACAGCCGCCCGAAAGATATTTAAAAAAAAAAAAAAAAAAAAAAAAAAAACACAAGTAAAAACACATGTTAATTGCTTCCGTCATGATAATGTAACATGAGGCGTGACAGACACTTACGGCTCAAAACAACCTGTCCTTCCAGCTGTTTACTTTCAGAACCACGACGACAGCCAATTCGCCAGGTGAATGACATGGAGTCTTCTCCAGGTCGATCTGCATTAATGCATGCAGCGTCCCTTAATTTGACAGTTTTACACCTGTTTTTTCTCATTAGAATATTTTTTTTTTTAACAAATTTGTGTCAGCGTTTACAGAGCAACATTTGGAGCACATCTCTCTATAAAAGCAAGAAATCTCTGTCTGTCTGTCTGCCTGTCAGTGTGTGTGTGCCCTAAATATCTGTTAGCAACACAGCGCTAGTTTTAGCAGTACGGTTACTGAACGTGAATCAACTCCTCCGCCCTGAGTGAGTGAGTGACACAGCGCCACTATCAGCACAGTACATGAACGAGAATCACGTCCTCAGCGACGCGAATCATGAGTGAATCAGTCGTTCGCGAACGACCTGCTGAGGAGTTGATTCACGTTCAGTAACCACACTGCTAAAATTAGCGCTGTGTTGCTAACATCCGTGTAGCATCATGTTAAGTGATTTTACTGCACAGTAAAAGTCACTCACGTTCGCGAACGTGATTCTCAGACCTGCTGAGGACGTGAATCACGGTCGCGCCGTCACTCACGTTCGCGAACGTGATTCACGTCCTCAGCAGGTCTGAGAATCACGTTCGCGAACGTGAATTACTTTTGCTATACAGTAAAATCACTTAACATGATGCTACACTGATGTTAGCAACACAGCGCTAATCTTAGCAGTACGGTTAGTGAAGGTGAATCACCTCCTCTGTCCTGAGTGAGTGAGTGAGTGACACAGCACTACTATCAGCACAGTACGTGAACGAGATTCACGTCCTCAGCGACGCGAATCATGTGTGAATCAGTCGTTCGCGAACGACCTGCTGAGGACGTGAATCATGTTCGCGCTGTCATTTTTATAAAAAACAAACAAGAGATAAGCAAAGTTATTAGATGTACTGAAGAATTTTCAGTTGTATCAGGCCTGAGGATGAACTTAAATAAATCTGTGTTATTTCCAATCAAAAACTGTGATTTGTTAGAGCTTGACAACATTCCTGTTAAAAACTCACTTATCTAGGAGTTGTGATTGATAAAAATGTAAATAATCGATGCAATCTTAATTATAGTGCAGTAACGCAACAAGTAAGCAAAAGGTTCAATATGTGGCTGATGAGGGACCTCACACTTAATGGGAGAGTTCTTCTCTCTAAGGCTGAAGGTATATCAAGGTCGGTCTATGTATCCTTAGCTTTAGCAATGCCGCCTGCAGTCTGTAAAAACCTAGATAAAATTTTGTTTAACTTTATTTGGAGAAATAAGTGTCACTATTTAAAGAGAGGAATCATGTGTAACCCCAAGAGTAGAGGAGGAATGGAGGTGCTGAATTTTGAAACATTGAACAACACCTTTAAAGTGAAATGGTTATTAAATGTGATCAAAGAGAGTGACAACATCTGGAACAGCTTCCCTAAACATGTATTTAATGATGTTGGTGGAATCAAATTCTTACTGAAATGCAGCTATAAGATTGAAAAGTTGCCTATCAAACTATCTAACTTCCACAAACAAGCTCTACTTGCCTGGAAACTGATATACAAACATAACTTTTCACCAACTAACCTGTATATCTGGAACAATGAGAGTATTTTGTACAAAAATAAGTCACTGTTTTATCAAAAATGGTTTGACCATTATTTTTTTAGTAAGTCAGCTTCTTAACAATGAAGGACACTTGTTGCATTATGATGAATTTCTCTCTAAATTCCAGTTACTAGTTTCACCAAAAGAATATGCTATTATTTTTAATGCTATACCAGCAGGCCTACTGCACCTCCTCAGAGGCTCAGCAGTCTCCAACAAGGTCTCAGCTAAAAGTGCCATTTTCATTGATACGATAGATATTTCAAAGGAACGATGCTCCAATAAATTCATCAGAAACTGCTTACAAATTATAACTTTGCCGTCTGGACAATTCTACTGGAACTCTTTTTATGATGACATCAACTGGAGCAAAGCTTGGTTGGCAGGTGAAAGGTTTTGTATTGGTAACAAAGTAAAAGAAGTGTCTTTCAAAATAATGCATAATATTTATCCAGCAAATAAGACTTTGGAAAGATTTAAAATTGATATGGATTTTCTTTGCGTTTTTTGTGGACAAGAAATTGAAACAATACAGCACCTCTTCTATAAATGCATGTTCTCTAAAGCGTTCTGGATTGACATTCAACACTTCATAAGAAGAACAACCGGACAAGCGATCACTCTACAAGAAAAGGACATTTTTATTTTTTTGAAAACAAGACAAGACAAGATGGACAAAGACACAACCTTTTTTATACAACTGGTAGTATTTATGGCCAAATTTCATATCCACAAAAAAAATGGACACAATCAAAATCCAGCCGGGATCATTTCACACAAGAAATTCTCCAGTACGCAACTACAATAAAAGACATTAAAAATAAAAAAGCTATGAAAACGAATTTTATTTTTGAAAGATTTAACATAGCCCCTCCTTAAGAACTTCTTACAAGAAAGATGGATTCCCTATCATCTGGCAATGTTTATTTTTTATTTTTTATTTTTATTTTTATTTATTTATTTTTTCTTTCTTTCTTTATTTTTTCTCTTTCTATATTTCTACTGTCAATACTTTTACTGCTCATTTTGGTTCCTTCCCACCATTCCCCTGTCTGCTTATCCACCCCTATCTGTATGTATAATGTATGTCTATGAATTATGAATGTTTATGAGTTAATAAAAAAAAAATGTTCGCGCTGTCAATGAATCAGCACGAACGTGAATCACGTTCGCGAACGTGAGTGACGGCGCGACCGTGATTCACGTCCTCAGCAGGTCTAAGAATCGCGTTCGCGAACGTGAGTGACTTTTACTGTGCAGTAAAATCACTTAACATGATGCTACACGGATGTTAGCAACACAGCGCTAATTTTAGCAGTGTGGTTACTGAACGTGAATCAACTCCTCTGCCCTGTGTGAGTGAATGAGTGACACAGCGCCACTTATCAGCACAGTACGTGAACGAGAATCACGTCCTCAGCGACAGTTCTCTGTGTGCAGTAGGTTCGCGAATCATGAACGAATCACAGCGCGAACGTGAATCACGTCCTCACAGTTCTCTGAGTGAGTCGCGGCAGTACCACTCCCAGCCGGCATGCTCGCGGCTGAGCTCAACTGAACTGAGAAAGGAACGAATCAGTTCCTGAGGTGATTCCGTTCACTTCGTTCACTTAGAAAGATTCGTTCGTTCGAACGACACGTTCGCGAAGGAGACAACACTACAGAACACCCGGTCCTCTACGATTTGACTCTGTTCGCATAAAGGGATCAATTAAAGACGGTCGATGCGTAGAAGAAGGTCGCTCTAGTCGTTGGTTTTCCTGTTGAGCTTTTAATTGTGTAATATGTTTTTTATGAAAGGAGAGAAATTATTGCATACTAGTCCTTGCTTAATGTGAATGCAGAATGACTTCTTCTTCAAACCATTTAATCAGTGATAATTTTGCAAAACGAGATTAAAATATAGTTAACTATTCCGTTATTTTGGATGAATTGTGCAAAATGGCAGGTTTACTATGCCTAGCTTACAGCTTTGCCCGCCATAAAAGTTTCCATAAAAGTTGCCTCCAGTTTCGTTCATTCGTCCTGGCGTACAGCATGCATATTGTAATGTACAGTATAATATTTAATGTGTTGCAACTGCTTGAAACTTAACAATTATAATGAAATTGTAGTAGGTCTACCATGTGATCTGTCTGGTTTCAGAAAATAATATAACATGTGCAACCTGCGATTTCATGTATTGATATTCACATTCCATTTTTGTGTGTTGTGTGTTGTCTATTCAATAGATAGCGAATGCAAGAAAAAATGGAAGTATCTTAGAGGGCAGTTGAGGAAAGAGAGGAAGAAGGAGAACAAGAGGAGAAAGAGTGGTGCAGCTGCAAGCAGGGTGAAACCAGGGCATTATGCTGCTGTCATGAGCTTTCTAAATCCCTTCTTGGAGGACCGCTCCACCTCCAGCAACATGGAGGAGGAGGAGAGGAGCAGTTTGTGAGAATTACCCTTAATTAAAAAGAACAACTGTTCTTGGAAAAGTGAAGTGCAATTGGTTAAGTTGATGTCATTGTTAAGACTAGGTGCTTAATGATTTGAATTAGTGTTTTTTTGACATGACATTTAATGATAGCTATGGAATTGTGCTTTTTTATTGCATTTGGTGGCTCTTAAAAGAGCCGTTTTAATATGAGGATCAAACTGCAGGTTGCCAGGTAGCAGCTCCCTCATTGGAGAAGTAGGACACCAATGTTTCCCTTACACGGATGGCCTCCCGACTGGCGTTGTTGCTGCCTACTCGGGTGACTGGTTGAAGGCCCACAGCATCGCTGTCTGCTGATGGTGCTTGCGATGGTCCTGGTTGGCCTGCAGGTGGCATGGTTGTCCCCGTTGGTGGTACCAAAGGTATTCTCAACAATCAGCCTTGCATGGGACAACCTGAAGTTAAACACCCTGCGACTGCCTGACTGGTGCCCTGGAAAAGGCCGCATGAGGTTGCGGTGCAGCAGGAAGGCCTTATCCGCCACAAAAAGATATGGCTGTCGTCCCATATGCTCAGCCCCTGGCAGCAGAGCATCCGGTGGCAGGCCAAGGGTCCCATCCAGCAGCTTCTGGCCAAAGTTGGAGTTTGCCAGGACACCGCCGTCACTGGCCCTCCCATAGCTGCCCACATCCACCACTCGAAAGCAGTACTGTGAGTCCACCGCTGCAAGGAGCACGATGGAGTAGGTCCCCTTGTAGTTGTAGAAGAGAGACCCGGAGTTGTCTGGGGCTCTGATGACTACATGCTTCCCGTCAATGGACCCGAGGCAGTTGGGGAAAGCCTACCGCGACGGAAGCCCTCTGCAATGCTCCTCCAGTCCTCTGTGGTGGGCACTGGCATGAACTCCGGTACCAAGGCATCCCATATTACCCTGGTGACCTGGGTCACGATGCTTGCCACAGTGCTCACGGCCACACGATAGCTGCACGCGAATGTGCGGTACGAGTCCCTCGTGGCCAGGAACCGCAGACAAATCGCCAAGCGCTCAGCGGGAGGTATCGGACGCCGGTAATTATCTGTAGTGATGGTAATGACAAGCCCAATCTTTGACAGCAAGCTGTCAAATTGTTCCCTGTCCAGATGGAAGTAGCGCTGGAATCGCTCGCCATCCAGCTGCAGCTCCTGCACCAGCCAGTGAAATTCGCCATGCTGCTCACGGTAGGCTAGAATAAATTACTAGCACTAGGGCTACTTTCCATCAAACAAAAACGCTGTTCTAAAAACTTTTGCTGAGCTAGTTGTGTTTTCATTTAGCTACCCTGTCCATTTCGTCATACATTCGGCAAAATCAGTGTTTATTTGGGATGATCATTCCGTACATATGATTGTAGAGTAATTCTGTTGTTAATGACTTTATCAAGTAACTTTCCATCAAGTAACTTTCCGTGATCAACGATGTCAGTAAATGGATGGGCTGTGCTACAGCAGTAGTTGCGTGGTGGTGTTTAACGCGAGTGGCGTGCGAGTCCTTTAAATTTAGAAGCAAGAACGAGCAGGGTAACAAAAGCGACTTAGGTGGAGTGGACAAGGCGGATTTCCCTCTTTGAGCGCTTTCGGTCTGAACGCACAGTTAGTGTGTTATGCAGTGTTTGGTGTAGTGTGTTTAGTGTAGTCGTTTTTTTGTGTTGTGAGTCAAAACAACGAGGAGACTGCTGAATGTGGAGCAGGTAGTGCAGCTGGAAGGAGCTGAGGCATTGCCTGCATTGAAATGTAATAGTTACATGTATAACTTTATAAATTTCAAAAACATATGCACAAATGTAGCAGTTTATATTTGCATTATAAATAATAAAAATGGTTCAGTAAACATATTTGTGGTTTTCACAGTAAAAAGTCTAACTTTTTCCTACTCGGATTTTATGGTTTTTTTGTGATTTTAGGTCCATTGTGTTAATACAGTATGTCAAAATGAAACAATAACTGTACAGTCACACATGTGAGGTTGTGCTAAAAATAATGACACCAAACAAGGCAAGGTAAATAGTTTTTAAGGTGAAATATAATGGTAAAATCAAAAGTAGTCAAAAACGGCCAATTATATCCCTGACGCCCCACCTTCAAACACAGCCTCATTTGGCCATCCATGAATACTTAGCCTCCCACTTTTCTATAGGAATACATACTTCCTACGGGCAATGCACTAGTTTTTTAAATAATAATAATAATGATAATGATAATGATAATAATAACTAGAAAAATTGTATTTTCGCAGGAAATACAATTTTTGTGAAATTGTGAATGCTGAAGGATGAAGCGAAATCTGCTGAATGTACTGACGCTCAAAAGGCAGAAAGATGAATATTTTTAAAAGATGAAACGACAGAAAAGCTGAAGCGAGCTGAAAGACTTGAAAAAGTTGAACATTTTAATTGCTGAACATCAAGTTGAATGTTTGAAGGAGTTGAAAAGGCAGAAAGATGAATATCTGAAAAGGCTAAAAAGCTGTAGACTAAGAGGGTTGAAAGAGCTTAAAAAGGTGAAAAAAAGATGGAAAAGGCAGAAAAGTTGGAGAGTAAGAGGACAGAAAGAGCATAAAAATGTGAAAAAAGATTGAAGAGGTGGAAAGGGAAAGGGCAGAAAGAGCTTAAAAAGGTGAACAAAGACTGAAAAGGCAGAAAAATTGGAGAGTAAGAAGACAGAAAGAGCTTAAAAATGTGAAAAAAGACTGAAGAGGTGGAAAGTTAAAGGCAGAGAGAGCTTAAAAAGGTGAAAAAAGACTGAAAAGGCAGAAAAGTTGGAGAGTAAGGGGACAGAAAGAGCATAAAAATGTGAAAAAAGACTGAAGAGGTGGAAAGTTAAAGGCAGAAAGAGCTTAAAATGGCTGCATCGTCTATGTAAAGTAAAAGATGTGGGATCCAAATCCAGCTGAAGAAAAGTCTTTCTCCAGATTTTCCAGCTGCTCCCCACTCGAAAGATGATGTCATCCACTGGAGCTCAGGCACTACACACGCACTCTTGAGATACACACGCGGGGAGAAGTAGGACAGCCAGAAATTAAGAGATCCCTATTAGAATGAATGGGAAAACAGCTCCCAAACTCTTGCGATTTTTAAAAAAACTGTAATGGTTATGGCCAAAATATTTATATGCTGAGTGAGAGGAGACATGGCTGAACGCGCTCATGTCGTTTTTATTTCTGTCGAGTGAGACATGAGTGCACAGAAGCGAGAGACAAATCAGGTACCGTCTGCTCTCGGACAGAAATTTAGGCTCAAAATTTACATTGCGGCTTATGGGACGATACTTGAACTTCATGTCGCTCTTGGACTTCTAAATCCAAAACCGTAAATCCTACATCTGAAATAAGACCACCAGCTGACACCCAACAAGATTTCCTACATTTCCATGCATTTTTTGTTTATGTCAAGTAAAAGATGTGGATTCAGTATCAAGCTGAAGACAATTTTCATTCCTATCTCCAAAAGCCGCTCCCCACTCTGGCGATGATGTCACCCACTCTAGCTGACGCAATACACACCTATTATAAAATCAGAAGAGGAGCTAAAAGTTCTTAAAACTAAAACTGCGACCATTTCAAAACCGTACAAGATTTTTAAAAACTGAATACATCGGCACTAGTTCAAGGTCTTGACACTGGTTTAAAGTTTGAATGGTGTCTCTCGCTCAACGTATGAGGAACAAGATGAGGTTAAAAGGCGATGAGTTTTGAAGAGGATTTGAAGATTTTCCCATTTGAATCAATGTTAAATTTTTTTTGGAAAAAGCTGAATTATTGAAAAAGTTGAAAAGTTGAAAAGTTGGAAAGCTAAAGGTTGAAAGAGCTGAACGAGCTGAACATTTTAATATTTGAATGATTTGAATAGCTGAACGTATGCTGAAGTTATAGCAGAATGAAATTTGAAAAAATCCCCATAAGGATGAATGGGGAAAATTTGGCAGAAAAAGCTGAATATTTCCAAAAGTATGAAAGATTGAAATGAGAAAAATACAAGCAGTAATGTCCTTAAAAAGCTGAACATTTTGATATTTGAATGGTTTGAATCGGTCAAGATTTGTAGGAGAAGATAGTGGACAAAAAACGTACGGAAGAAGAATAATAACTAGAAAAATTGCATTTCCTGTGAAAATACAGTGTGAATGCTGAAGGATGAAGCGAAATCTGCTGAATGTACTGCCGAAAAGCTGAAAAAGTTGAAAATTTCAGGGCCGAAAGTGTTTAAAAAGTTGAACATGTTGATAGCTGAACAGTTTCTGTAGCTGAACATGAAGCTGAATGTATAAAGAAGCTCAAAAGGCAGAAAGATGAATATTTTTAAAAGATGAAACGACAGAAAAGCTGAAGCGGGCTGAAAGACTTGAAAAAGTTGAACATTTTAATTGCTGAACATCAAGTTGAATGTTTGAAGGAGTTGAAAAGGCAGAAAGATGAATATCTGAAAAGGCTAAAAAGCTGGAGACTAAGGGGGCTGAAAGAGGTTAAAAAGGTGAAAAAAGACTGAAAAGGCCCAACAGTTGTGGAATAACAGGGTTGACAGAGCTTAAAAAGGTTAAAAAAGATTGAAAAGGCAGCAAAGTTGGAGAGTAAGAGGACAGAAAGAGCATAAAAATGTGAAAAAAGACTGAAGAGGTGGAAAGTTAAAGGCAGAAAGAGCTTAAAAAGGCGAAAAAAGACTGAAGAGGTGGAAAGTTAAAGGCAGACGGAGCTTAAAAAGGTGAAAAAAGACTGAAAAGATGGAAAGTGAAATGCAGAAAGAGCTTAAAAAGGTGAACAAAGACTGAAAAGGCAGAAAAGTTGTAGAGTAAGAAGACAGAAAGAGCTTAAAAATGTGAAAAAAGACTGAAGAAGTGGAAAGTTAAAGGCAGAAAGAGCTTAAAAAGGTGAAAAAAGACTGAAGAGGTGGAAAGTTAAAGGCAGAAAGAGCTTAAAAAGGTGAAAAAAGACTGAAAAGGCCGAAAAGTTGTGGAGTAACAGAGTTGAAAGAGCTTAAAAAGGTGAAAAAAGACTGAAAATGTGGAAAGTTAAAGGCCGAAAGAGCTTAAAATGGCTGCATCATCTATGTAAAGTAAAAGATGTGGGATCCAAATCCAGCTGAAGAAAAGTCTTTCTCCAGATTTTCCAGCTGCTCCCCACTTGAAAGATGATGTCATCCACTCGAGCTCAGGCACTACACACGCACTCTTGAGATACACACGCGGGAGAAGTAGGAGAGCCAGAGATGAAGAGATCCCTATTAGAATAAATGGGAAAACACCTCCCAAATCCCTGCGATTTTTGAAAAACTGTAATGGTTATGGCAAAAATATGTACATGATGAGTGAGAGGAGACATGGCTGAACGCGCTCATGTCGTTTTTATTTCTGTCGAGTGAGAAATGAGGGCACAGGAGCGAGAGACAAATCAGGTACCGACTGCTCTCGGACAGAAATTTAGGCTCAAAATTAACATTACGGCTTATGGGACGATACTTGAACTTCATGTCGCTCTTGGACTTCTAAATCCAAAACCGTAAGTCGTACATCTGAAACGAGACCATCAGCTGAAAGCCGACAAGATTTCCTACATTTCTATGCATATATTGTCTATGTCAAGTAAAAGATTTGGGACCAAAATCAAGCTGAAGACAATTTTCATTCCTATCTTCGAAAGCCGCTCTCCACTCTGGCGATGATGTCACCCACTCTAGCCGACGCAACACACATCCATTATATAATCAGAAGAGGAGCTAAAAGTTCCTAAAACTAAAACTGCGATATTTTCAAAACCGTACTACATTTTTAAAAACTGAATACAGTGTCAATAGTTCAAGTTTCGCTGACTCGTTTAAAGTTGGAATGGCGTCTCTCGCTCAACGTATGAGGAATAAGATGAGGTTGAAAGGCGATGAGTTTTGAAGAGGATTTGAAGATTTTCCCATTTGAATCAATGTTAAATTTTTTTTGGAAAAAGCTGAATTATTGAAAAAGTTGAAAAGTTGAAAAGTTGAAAAGCTGAGGGTTGAAAGAGCTGAACGAGCTGAACATTTTAATATTTGAATGATTTGAATAGCTGAACGTATGCTGAAGTTATAGCAGAATGAAATTTGAAAAAATCCACATAAGGATGAATGGGGAAAATTTGGCAGAAAAAGCTGAATATTTCCAAAAGTATAATGGTTAGAAACGAGAAAAATACAAGCAGTAATGTCCTTAAAAAGCTGAACATTTTGATATTTGAATGGTTTGAATCGGTCAAGATTTGTAGGAGAAGATAGCGGACAAAAAACGTACGGAAGAAGAATAATA
>OZ023159.1:1173878-1578878 GCA_963678695.2 Diplodus puntazzo
AGAAATGAGGGCACAGGAGCGAGAGACAAATCAGGTACCGTCTGCCCTCGGACAGAAATTTAGGCTCAAAATTAACATTGCGGCTTATGGGACGATATTTGAACTTCATGTCGCTCTTGGGCTTCTAAATCCAAAACCGTAAGTCGTACATGTGAAATGAGACCATCAGCTGAAAGCCAACAAGATTTCCTACATTTCTATGCATATATTGTCTATGTCAAGTAAAAGATTTGGGACCAAATTCAAGCTGAAGAGAATTTTCATTCCTATCTCCGAAAGCCGCTCCCCACTCTGGCGATGATGTCACCCACTCTAGCCGACGCAATACACATCCATTATAAAATCAGAAGAGGAGCTAAAAGTTCCTAAAACTAAAACTGCGATGTTTTCAGAACCGTACTAAATTTTTAAAAACTGAATACAGTGTCAATAGTTCAACTTTCGTACGGAATAATAATAATAATAATAATAATAATAATAATAATAATAATAATAATAATAATAAACTCCAGAAGAACAATAGTGTGAATGCTGCAAGAACAATAGTGTGAATGCTGTGTCAGCATTCACACTAATAATAATAAACTCCAGAAGAACAATAGTGTGAATGCTGTGTCAGCATTCACACTAATAATAATAAACTCCAGAAGAACAATAGTGTGAATGCTTGCAGCATTCACACTAATAATAATAATAAACTCCAGAAGAACAATAGTGTGAATGCTTGCAGCATTCACACTAATAACTAGACAATTCCCCGCCGGGGAATCGCGAGAGTGGGCTGTGTGCTTTGCCCCGTGACGAACAAAAACTACAAAAGCTAAAGCAAAAGTTGAATCCCACGTTGATAAATTGGACTTTTATCTACATTTTAAAGTTTGAACGGTGTGTCTCGGTCAAAGTATGCCAGAGATGTCAATGTTTGAACTCTTCCTTTCGATCTTTTCACCTGGTCTCATTCACTTTGTGTGTGTGTGTTTGTGTGCATGTGAGTGTGTGTGTGTGTGTGTGTGCTGTGTGTGTCTCTCTGTCTCTCTGTGTCTGTGTGTCTGCGACTTTTTGATCTCGTCCCATTCATTCCTTATGGGAAAGTTTATGCAGGTTTTCGCGACTTACTTCACGAAAACATGAACGTTCTAGAAAACTGATTAATAATCTGTGTGTGTCCGTCTGTGTGTGTGTGTGTGTGTTTGTGTGTATTTGTGTGTCTGCGACTTTTTTGACCTCGTCCCATTCATTCCTTATGGGAAAGCTTATGCAGGTTTTCGCGAAAACATGAACGTTCTGGAAAACTGATTAATAATCTGTGTGTGTCCGTCTGTGTGTGTGTGTGTGTGTGTGTGTGTGTGTGTGTGTATTTGTGTGTCTGCGACTTTTTTGACCTCGTCCCATTCATTCCTCATGGGAAAGTTTACGAAGGTTTTCGCGACTTACGTCGCGAAAACATGAATATTCTCTGTCTGTCTGTGTGTGTGTGTCTGCATGTGAGCGTGTGTGTGTGTGTGCATGTGTGTCTGTCTGTCTGTCACTCTCTCTGTTGGCCCAGCTGATCTCGGTTGCTAGGTGACGGTTGGTGAGGGCCCGTAGCAACGGCTGTCCCAGGCTGATTTGAGACTGATTTCTGCCTCAAATCTAGGACGTCAAACTAGTGCTATTTAGTCAAAATCATACATGATATCGGCAATTTTTTTTCACGATCGAGCCAGAAAGGCCTTAAGGAAGACACTCATGAAGTTTTGTCGTCCTAGCTTCAGGAATGTGGAAATACGAGCGAGTTTAAAAAAGGTGCAGTTTGGAAAATCCTCCTCCCGATTTACATTGGAGTGAATGGGACTGTTGAGAGCTACTCTTGTCGGTTAGAGACAGTTAATTCAAAAACCGTAAATCCTACCGATAAAGTAGACACATTGAGAGAAAGAAGACACGTGTGGCTACAACTCTGGAAAATATCACTGTTTTTGAGTGACATTTGTGGCCGGGATCATGATGTAAACAGAAAATAGCAGAGGAAAATTTTGAGTTTCTGCCACTGTGTCAGTTGGCTCTCTCACTCTGCTGCACGAACATTCCGCCATACACACTCATTGAAAACCCTGAATTCTTCCAAAATCACTCACCGTCATTAAGGGGTCAGAGTTTAAAAACTATACATTGTAGGAAAAAAGTTCAAATACAACTCAAATAGACAAGACTTGTGTCTACATTTTAAAGTTTGAATGGTGTTTCTAGGTGAACGTATGCCAGAGCAGGAGATGTTTGAAAAACATCGCAGATTTGCGACTTTTTTGACCTCGTCCCATTCATTCCTTATGGGAAATTTTTCGCAGTTTTTCGCTTACGCGCGAAATGTATATTCTGGTGATAAAAATAATAGCATACCGAGTCAGATCGAGCCGCACGTTTTGATATATAATTTGTTTGTGTGCGACCAACGGTGTGGGACAAGTTAGCGACAGAAAAAAGGAAGGAGGATGAAAAATAATAAGAAGACGCGCGGTGAATATCAATAGTGGGCTGGCGAGCACAGCCCACTATGGACACCTATAGCTTTGCTATAGAGGTGTCCATAGTGGGCTGGCGAGCACAGCCCACTAATAATAAACTCCAGAAGAACAATAGTGTGAATGCTTGCAGCATTCACACTAATAAACTCCAGAAGAACAATAGTGTGAATGCTGTGTCAGCATTCACACTAGTAATAATAATAATAAACTCCAGAATAACAATAGTGTAAATGCTGTGTCAGCATTCACACTAATAATAATAAACTCCAGATGCTTGCAGCATTCACACTAATAAACTCCAGAAGAACAATAGTGTGAATGCTGTGTCAGCATTCACACTAATAATAAACTCCAGAATAACAATAGTGTGAATGCTGTGTCAGCATTCACACTAATAATAAACTCCAGAATAACAATAGTGTGAATGCTGTGTCAGCATTCACACTAATAATAATAATAACTAGAAAAATTGTATTTCCTGCGAAAATATAGTGTGAATGCTGAAGGATGACGCGAAATCTGCTGAATGTACTGCCGAAAAGCTGAAAAAGTTGAAAAGTTCAAGGCCGAAAGAGTTTAAAAAGTTGAACATGTTGATAGCTGAACAGTTTCTGTACCTGAACATGAAGCTGAATGTATAAAGAAGCTCAAAAGGCAGAAAGATGAATATTTTTAAAAGATGAAACGACAGAAAAGCTGAAGTGGGCTGAAAGACTTGAAAAAGTTGAACATTTTAATTGCTGAACATCAAGTTGAATGTTTGAAGGAGTTGAAAAGGCAGAAAGATGAATATCTGAATAGGCTAAAAAGCTGTAGACTAAGAGGGCTGAAAGAGGTTAAAAAGGTGAAAAAAGACTGAAAAGGCCAAACAGTTGTGGAATAACAGGGTTGAAAGAGCTTAAAAAGGTGAAAAAAGATGGAAAAGGCAGAAAAGTTGGAGAGTAAGAGGACAGAAAGAGCATAAAAATGTGAAAAAAGACTGAAGAGGTTTAAAGTTAAAGGCAGAAAGAGTTTAAAAAGGTGAAAAAATACTGAAAAGGCAGAAAAGTTTGAGAGTAAGGGGACAGAAAGAGCATAAAAATGTGAAAAAGACTGAAGAGGTGGAAAGTTAAAGGCAGAAAGAGTTTAAAAAGGTGAAAAAAGACTGAAAAGGCAGAAAAGTTGGAGATTAAGAGGACAGAGAGAGCATAAAAATGTGAAAAAAGACTGAAGAGGTGGAAAGTTAAAGGCAGAAAGAGCTTAAAAAGGTGAAAAAAGACTGAAGAGGTGGAAAGTTAAAGGCAGAAATAGCTTAAAATGGTGAAAAAAGACTGAAGAGGTGGAAAGTTAAAGGCAGAAATAGCTTAAAATGGTGAAAAAAGACTGAAAAGGCCGAAAAGTTGTCGAGTAACAGAGTTGAAAGAGCTTAAAAAGGTGAAAAAAGACTGAAAAGGCAGAAAAGTTGGAGAGTAAGGGGACAGAAAGAGCATAAAAATGTGAAAAAAGACTGAAGAGGTGGAAAGTTAATGGCAGAAAGAGCTTAAAATGGCTGCATCGTCTATGTAAAGTAAAAGATGTGGGATCCAAATCCAGCTGAAGAAAAGTCTTTCTCCAGATTTTCCAGCTGCTCCCCACTCGAAAGATGATGTCATCAACTCGCTCAGGCACTGCACACGCACTCTTGAGATACACACGCGGGAGAAGTAGGAGAGCCAGAGATGAAGAGATCCCTATTAGAATGACTGGGAAAACACCTCCCAAACTCTTGCGATTTTTGAAAAAACTGTAATGGTTATGGCCAAAATATTTATATGCTGAGTGAGAGGAGACATGGCTGAATGCGCTCATGTCGTTTTTATTTCTGTCGAGTGAGAAATGAATGCACAGGAGCGAGAGACAAATCAGGTACCGTCTGCTCTCGGACAGAAATTTAGCCTCAAAATTAACATTGTGGCTTATGGGACGATACTTGAACGATACTTGAACTTCACACCCAGCGCCCAGCCATAGCGTCAATCAAGCTAATGTTAAACATACAATGTGGATAATGCTGAAGGAAAGAGGAGTCGTGGAGACAGGCGGCTGCTGGGACATTGTCGGGTTAGAGAAGTCATGCAGTCATGCAGCAGCTATTCTGTGGAATATATTTATAAACACAAATATTTATATCAGTCTGAAAGCTGCGAGCCACGCTAGCCTCCGTTCCCCCTTCCTCCGCATGACGTTCAGGGCACAGGGCACGGACATGTTTGTCTAAGTTGCTGATGTACTACACGAGACGTTTCTGAAAAAAAATTACATTTTCATGAATTGCTGTGGCAACCAACAACGGCACATGTTGTACCTGAGCTGATTTTAAAAACAATTCAGCCTTTATGACATAACGCTAGTTGTTTAGGGCTAGCTTGGCAGCAGCGGTCAGTCATGCAGTTGCAAGGCAACCGGAAACAGAGAACCGCGGGCGGAAGCAGTTATCTGTCATGGCAGCCCCCATAGGCTTCTGAGGAAACAGGTGGATAAGGTGGTCTGAGCTTTGCCGTAGTGACAGTCATCACACACACACACACACACCAGAGATGGAAATTAGCACCCGCAACCCGCAGGTGAATTTGTGCGCTGGCGGGTGAATTTAATCAGTTTACTAGCCACTATGGCGGCCTTATTCCAGTCATCTGATCCAATTAATCTTAATGATGGATATCTTGGTTAAGGCATAACAGTGTGCTTTCCACAACGCAAAACTCGGATCTGGTCAAGTGCGGTTACTAGCCGGTTCACTAATAATGCGGCCCTGATACTACATCCAAAGGCGGATCAGCGAAATGTCCCCCCTCTCCACATCTGAAAAACTGTAAGGGTTATCACCAACATATTTAGATATTATAAAGTTGAAATGGTGTCTGTAGCTCAAAAGAAAGATGAATATTTTAAAAAGCTGAAAAGTCAGAAAAGGGCAAGGGGCTGAAACAGCTTTTCAGGCAAGTTTCAACACCAATATGCATGATTTAACGAGAGAAATTGCGATTTCCGGGTGATGAGGAAAGTTAAAGGCAGAAAGAGCTTAAAAAGGTGAAAAAAGACTGAAAAAGGCCGAAAAGTTGCAGAGTATGGGGGCAGAAAGAGATTAAAAAGGTGAAAAAAGGCTGAAAGGTGAAAAGTTAAAGGCAGAAAGAGCTTGAAATGGCTGCTGTTTTTATCTGTAAGCCTATAGTGAAAATGACAGAGAAATTAGCAGATTCTGCGCGCTCACTCAGAAAGTCTGGCTGAGGACGGCTGTGAGCCGATGCTTTTGCAAGTAGCCTCCTGTGGTAACGTCACCACAGGAGCAGAGTCAAAATCTTGTGCTTTAGGAACGCGAACTATTGTGCGCTATTCCTGTTCGGAAAAAGAGCCAAAGCGAAAAAAATAAGCCACTTTCAAACTCCAGCTTTTGAGGCAAGTTTCAACACCAATATCCATGATTTAACGAGAGAAATTGCGATTTCCGGGTGATGAAGAAAGTTAAAGGCAGAAAGAGCTTAAAAAGGTGAAAAAAGACTGAAAAAGGCCAAAAAGTTGCAGAGTATGGGGGCAGAAAGAGATTAAAAAGATGAAAAAAGACAAAAAAAAAGGTGGAAAGTGAAGGGCAGAAAGAGCTTAAAAATGTGAAAAACGACTGAAAAAGGCTGAAAAGTTGCAGAGTATGGGGGCAGAAAGAGCTTAAAAAGGTGAAAAAAGGCTGAAAAGACTGAAAAGTTTCTCGAGTAAGAGGGCAGAAAGAGCTTTAAAAGGTGAAAAAAGACTGAAAAGGCCAAAAGGTTATCGAGAAAGAGGGATGAAAGAGCTTGAAGAGGTGGAAAAAGGTTGAAAGGTGAAAAGTTAAAGGCAGAAAAAGCTTAAAGGCAGGAGCATAGCCCAAGCGATGGACGTCTGAAGCGTTTGGATTTTCTGATTGGTTGTGTGCCAGCTGAATGGCCGTTCTGATTGGCGGTGTGCTAGCCAATCAGCGCAGTGTGGGAGGGCGGAATACTGTGTGTGCTTTGTTTTTCTATGCACTCCGCTCCGTCATTCCCCGTTTTCATGTTTTGCAGGCAGTTCTGGCACGAGACTGGCTGTTATTATGTTCGTTTGGCGTGCTCACTCAGAAAGTCTGGCTGAGGACGGCTGTGAGCCGATGCTTATGCAAGTAGCCTCCTGTGGTAACGTCACCACAGGAGCAGAGTCAAAATCTCGTGCTTTAGGAACGAAAAAGGTGAAAAACGACTGAAAAGGCCGAAAAGTTGCAGAGTATGGGGGCTGAAAGAGATTAAAAAGGTGAAAAAAGACTGAAAAGGAGGAAAGTTAAAGGCAGAAAGAGATTAAAAAGGTGAAAAACGACTAAAAAAGGCCGAAAAGTTGCAAAGTATGGGGGCAGAAAGAGATTAAAAAGGTGAAAAAAGGCTTAAAGGTGAAAAGTTAAAGGCAGGAACAGTTTGAAATGGCTGCAGACATGCTGTATCAGGACCAGGGACAGAGACAAAAATGTCCCCCATATGGAATGAATGGGAGTACGCCTCCCAAACTCCTGCGATTTCTGAAAAAACTGTGAGGGTTATTGTCAAAATAATTGTATGGTGAGTGACAGGAGGAGTTGCTGAACGCGGTCATGTCGTTTTTATTTCTGAAGAGTGTAAAATGAAGGCGGGACAGCGATAGACAAATCAGGTACCGTCTGCTATTTTCCGAAAAATTCGGCTCAAAATTAACATTGCGGCTTATGGGACAGCAGCGAGAGTTGCTGCCGCTCTCGGGCTTCTAAATCCAAAACCGTAAGTCCCACAACTGAAATGAGACAATCAGCTGAAAGCCCACAAGATTTCCTACACTTCTATGTACATATTCTCTATGTCAAGTAAAAGGTGAGGGATCAAACTCAAGCTGAAAACAAGTTTGTCCTTTTTTTTCCTGGCAGCTCTACACTCTGGCGTTGGTGATGTCACTCACTCTAGCCGACGCAATACACACCCATTGCAAACGCAGAAGACGGGCTAAACGTCGCTCAAACTAAAACTGCGATTATTTCAAGACCGTACAAGATTTTTAAAAACTGAATGCAGGTCCAATAGTTCAAGATCTGCTGACTGCTTTAAAGTTTGAATGGTGTCTCTCGCTCAATGTATGAGGAGCAAAAAGAGGTTGAAAGGCGATGAGTTTTGAAGAGGATTTGAAGCTTTTCCCATTTGCGGCAATGTTAAATTTTTTTCTGAAAAAGCTGAATTTCTGAAAAAGTTGCAATGTTGAAAAGCTGAACAGCATAGGGTTAAAAGAGCTGAACAAGCTGAACATTTTAACATTTGAATGGTTTGAATAGCTGAACGTACGCTGAAGTTATAGCAGAATGAAATTTGAAAAAATCCCCATAAAGATGAATGGGAAAAATTTTGCATAAAAAGCTTAATATTTCCAAAAGTATAAAAGGTAGAAAAGAGAAAAAGACAAGCAGTAATGTCCTTAAAAAGCTGAACATTTTGATATTTGAATGGTTTCAATCGCTCAAGATTTGAAGGAGAAGAAAGCGGACAAAAAACGTACGGAAGCAGGAATAATAAGAAAAAAAAAAAGAAAGAAAAATAAATTCCAGAAGAACAATAGTGTGAATGCTTGCAGCATTCACACTAATAATAAACCCCAGAAGGACAATAGTATGAATGCTGTGTCAGCATTCACACTAATAACTAGAAAAATTTGCATTTCCTACAAAAATACAGTGTGAATGCTGAAGGCTTAAGCGAAATCTGCTGAATGTACTTCCGAAAAGCTGAAAAAGTTGGAAAGCTGAAAAGTTGAAAAGGTCAAGGCCGAAAGAGCTTGAAATGTTGAACATGTTGATAGCTGAACAGTTTCTGTAGCTGAACATGAAGCTGAATGTATAAAGAAGCTGAAAAGGCAGAAAGATGAACATTTTAAAAAGATGAAGAGACAGAAAAGTTGAAAAGGGCTGAAAGGGTTGAAAAAGTTGAACATTTTCATGGCTGAACATGAAGCGGAATGGTTGAAGGAGTTGAAAAGGCAGAAAGATGAATATCTGAAAAGGCTAAAAAGCTGTAGAGTAAGATGTCTGATAGAGCTTAAAAAGGTGAAAAAAGGTTGAAAAGGAGAAAAGTTATAGGCAGAAAGAGCTTAAAATGGCTTCACACATGGTGGAGCAGGAGCCAAGTCAAAGATGAACATGTCCCAATTAGAATGAATGGCAAAATGCCTGCCAAACCCCTGCGATTTTTGAAAAAACTGTAAGGGTTATCACCAACATATTTATATATTATAAAGTTGAAATGGTGTCTGTAGCTCAAAAGAAAGATGAATGTTTTAAAAAGCTGAAAAGGCAGAAAAGCCAAAGGGGGCAGAAAGAGGTTAAAAAGGTTGAAAAAAGGTTGAGAAGATGTAGAGGCAGAGGGGCGAAAAAGCTCATGAAGGTTTAAAAGGATGATAAAGAGAGAGCCGAAAAAGCATAAAAAAGGTTAAGAAGGATCAACAGCTGTGGAGTAAGAGGGCTGGAAGAGTTTAAAAAAGTGAACATTTTCATAGCTGAACATGAAGCGGAATGTTTGAAGGAGTTGAAAAGGCAGAAAGATGAATATCTGAAAAAGCTAAAAAGCTGCACAGTAAGAGGTCTGATAGAGCTTAAAAAGGTGAAAAAAGACTGGAAAGACTGAAAAGTTGCAGAGTAAGAGGGCAGAAAGAGCTTGAAGAGGTGAAAAAAGGTTGAAAAGGAGAAAAGTTAAAGGCAGAAGGAGCTTAAAATGGCTGCACACATGGTGGAGCAGGAGCCGAGTCAAAGATGAACATGTCCCTATTAGAATGAATGGCAAAATGCCTGCCAAACCCCTGCGATTTTTGAAAAATCTGTAAGGGTTATCACCAACATATTTATATATTATAAAGTTGTAATGGTGTCTGTAGCTCAAAAGAAAGATGAATATTTTAAAAAGCTGAAAGGCAGAAAAGCCAAAGGGGGCTGAAAGAGTTGAAAAGGTTGAACATTTTAATTGCTGAACATGAAGCTGAATGTTTGAAGGAGTTGAAAAGGCAGAAAGATCAATATGTGAAAAGGCTCAAAAGGCTTTGGAGTAAGAGGGCAGAAAGAGCTTAAGGGTGAAAAAAGGCTGAAAGGTGAAAAGTTAAAGGCAGAAAGAGCTTAAAGGCAGAAACACACCGGCCCAACCGTTGGACGTCTGAAGCGCTTGGAGAGACTCGGATGAGGTCGGTAACATCTCTGTTCAGTGTGTTCAGCTGCGTTGGAAGCTTTCGGAGCCGTTTGGACGTTGCCTGCTCCAATTGAGCATGCAAAGTCTGAAGAGGAGGGCTGTCGGACGTCTGAGCCATTGGATTCTCTGATTGGTTGTGAGCCAGCTGAATGGCCGTTCTGATTGGTGGTGTGCTAGCGAATCAGCGCGCTGCTTGGGAGGGCAGAATACTGTATGCCCTTTGTTTTTATATGCACTCCGCTCCGTCATTCCTTGTTTTCATGTTTTGCAGGCAGTTCTGGCACGAGACTGGCTGTTATTATGTCCGTTCAGGACGAATTAATCTGTGTTCATTTGGTAGTGCCTCGCTGCATGTTGAGTATGCAGCTGTTTTTATCTGTAAGCCTATAGTGAAAATGACAGAGAAATAAGCAGATTCGGCGTGCTCACTCAGAAAGTCTGGCTGAGAACGGCTGTGAGCCGATGCTTATGCAAGTAGCCTCCTGTGGTAACGTCACCACAGGAGCAGAGTCAAAATCTTGTGCTTTAGGAACGCGAACTATTGTGCGCTATTCCTGTTCGGAAAAAGAGCCAAAGCGAAAAAAATAAGCCACTTTCAAACTCCAGCTTTTCAGGCAAGTTTCAACACCAATATGCATGATTTAATGAGAGAAATTGCGATTTCCGGGTGATGAGGACAGTTAAAGGCAGAAAGAGCTTAAAAAGGTGAAAAATGACTGAAAAAGGCCGAAAAGTTGCAGAGTATGGGGGCAGAAAGAGATTAAAAAGGTGAAAAAAGGCTGAAAGGTGAAAAGTTAAAGGCAGGAACAGCTTGAAATGGCTGCAGACATGCTGTATCAGGACCAGGGACAGAGATGAAAATGTCCCCCATAAGGAATGAATAGGAAAACAACTCCCAAGCTCCTGCGATTTCTGAAAAAACTGTGAGGGTTATCGTTAAAATAATTGTATGGTTAGTGACAGGAGGAGTTGCTGAACGCGGTCATGTCGTTTTTATTTCTGAAGAGTGCAAAATGAGGACAGGAGAGCGATAGACAAATCAAGTACGGTCTGCTATTTTTCGGAAAATTTGGCTCAAAATTAACATTGCAGCTTATGGGACAGCAGCGAGAGTTGCTGTTGCTCTCGGGCTTCTAGATCCAAAACCGTAAGTTCCACATCTGAAATGAGACCATCAGCTGAAAGCCCACAAGATGTCCTACATTTCTTTGTATATAGTGTCTATGTCAAGTAAAAGGTGAGGGATCAAACTCAAGCTGAAAACAAGCTTGAACATTTTTTTCCTGGCAGCTCTACACTCTGGCGTGTGGCAGTTGGTGATGTCACTCACTCTAGCCGACGCAATACACACCCATTATAAACGCAGAAGAAGGGCTAAAAGTCGCTCAAACTAAAACTGCGATTATTTCAAGACCATACAAGATTTTTAAAAACTGAATACAGGTCCAATAGTTCAAGATCTGCTGAGTGCTTTAAAGTTTGAATGGTGTCTCTTGCTCAATGTATGAGGAGCAAAAAGAGGTTGAAAGGCGATGAGTTTTGAAGACGATTTGAAGCTTTCCCCATCTGCGGCAATGTTAAATTTTTTTCTGAAAAAGCTGGATTGCTGAAAAAGTTGAAAAGTTAAAAAGCAGAGGGTTGAACGAGCTGAAAAAGCCAAACATTTTAACATTTGAATGGTTTGAATAGCTGAAGGTATGCTGAAGTTATAGCAGAATGAAATTTGAAAAAATCCCCATAAGGATGAATGGGAAAAATTTTGCATAAAAAGCTTAATATTTCCAAAAGTATAATAGTTAGAAATGAGAAAAATACAAGCAGTAATGTCCTTAAAAAGCTGCACATTTTGATTTTTGAATGGTTTCAATAGCTCAAGATTTGAAGGAGAAGAAGCGTGCCGAAAAGCGTGTGAATGCTTTGTGAATGTGTGAATGCTTTGTGAATGTGTGAATGCTGAGTCAGCATTCACATTAATGATAATACATTTATATAGCACTTACTCAGCAAAAAGCAGTTTTGAAATATCATAGTTGTGGTCAAAAGTTTCCATCCGCTCATAAAGAACATGTACATCATGTCAGTCTTCAGTTCCAGTGATTTCTACAGCTCTCATGTTTCTGTGATGAATGAGTGGAACACACAAACTACTTTGGCACTAAAACATTCATGAAGTTTGGTTCAATAATGATTTTATTAGTCTTCTGAAAATGTGACCAGAGACATGACAGCTGTAGAAATCATTGGAACTGAAAACTGACATGATGCACATGATCTTTATGAGTAGATGGAAACGTTTGACCACGGCTTTATTATTATTTAAAGTGAAACTCTCGCCAAAAAGCAACGAAGGCTTTATTTGTGATTGAATGAGTCAAACCTTCGTGTAAATGCATAATTACGACGAAAGAGGCACTTAAGATTTACCGTAGTTTCGTTTTCGGGCAATGCAGTGCAGGGGCACTTTAGCGCTAGCATCAAATTCGCCATTTTTAAAACACTAAGAGGGCTTGACACAACATGAAACATTGCTCATAATATCACCAGGCTCTCTACACATGAACACAAGCAATGAGAACATTGTTTGTGTACACAGAGTTTACTAAAAAGAAGGTTTTTGAACTACTCACCGTAGGAGCTGGATCTCCACCGTGCCTCCGGTCATGGCAGACAAAAAGTGTCGATCCCCAAGTGCGACCAAACAGGCAGGAGAGTAATGGTGGACCGCTCCTCAAGCCTGCCTGTTAGGTCGCACTCGGGGATCGACACTTTTTGTCTGCCTTGACGGTGATGCGCAGGAGGTGCTACTGCGAAAGTGAGTTTTTTAGAAAACTCTCTGTACACAAACAATGTTCTCAATGCTCATGTTCATGTGTAGAGACCCTGGTGATACTACAAGCAAAGTTTCATGTTGTGTCGAGCCTTCTTAGTGTTTTAAAAAGTAGCGATTTTGATGCTAGCGCTAAAGTGCCCCTGCACTCCATTGAAAATTTGCTTGCCCGAAAACGAAACTACGGTAAATCTTAAAAGTGCCTCTTTCGTCATAATTATGCATTTACACGACGGTTTGACTCATATTCAATCACAAATAAAGACTTGGTTGCTTTTTGGTGAGAGTTTCACTTTAAAGTGTGTTTAAAGGTCTTGGGAGTACTTAGTGAAAAAAGAAGTCTCCAGGAGTTTCCTGGGGAGGTCACTGAGGAGGCTAGTGGGGAAACAATCATAGGAGACAAATTCCAGTACTTGGCTACGGTGGCCGGGAGGTGCAAACCAAAATTACAAAATGTGAAACACTTTTACGAAGCGTGAGACAAATTTACATTTTCGAAAACATTTTTACATTTCATAAAACAAATTTACATTTCATAAAACAAATTTACATTTCAGAAAACAAATTGACATTTCAGAAAACAAATTGACATTTCAGAAAACAAATTGACATTTCAGAAAACAAATTGACATTTCATAAAACAAATTTACATTACAGAAAACAAATTTACATTTCAGAAAACAAATTTACATTTCAGAAAACAAATTTACATTACAGAAAACAAATTTACAAACACCGAGACAAATTTACAAGTGCTGAAACACTTTTACAAGTCCCAAAACAAATTTACAAATAACATCAACCGGAAAGGGAATGTACCAACTTTTCTGAAATGTAAATATGTTTTCTGTAATGTAAATTTGTTTTCTGAAATGTAAATTTGTTTTCTGTAATGTAAATTTGTTTTCTGAAATGTAAATTTGTTTTCTGTAATGTAAATTTGTTTTATGAAATGTCAATTTGTTTTATGAAATGTAAAAATGTTTTCCAAAATGTAAAAATGTTTTCCAAAATGTAAAAATGTTTTCCAAAATGTAAATTTGTCTCACGCTTCGTAAAAGTGTTTCACATTTTGTAATTTTGGTTTGCACCTCCCGGCCACCGTACTTGGCGGTACAAAAAATTTTAAAAGGTGGGTCAAAAATCATAATAGCACCAGTGGCACTTTTGCGTCTTTACAAGCTCTAAGTGGGAAGAGCAGTTATAATGGTGTTACGGTATTCTTTTGATAAGGTTGTGTTTTAATTATATGTCATACCAATCACTCTAAGAAGGAAGATCCTGGTCTTATTACCATGGAAAACTTTGATTCCAATTAAATGACGAGAAGCACCGGCAGTCTTGCCCAAAGACACTCTGTGCCCAAAAGACACCTGCATTTCCCACAATGCAACACTGTAACTAAGTTACATTGTGGGTAATGCAGGTCCACCTGTCTGCACTGCTTTCCTGCAGTGCAGAAAGGTGCAGCAGTGTTTCCTTCCAACACTGATGGAACAAAAAACAAAGGATCAGAATCAATACTGTAGAACCACACATCACCTTTTAATTCCACACATTCATCTTCCTTTCAAAACTTGACATCTACAACACTCAAAATGCAACATAGCCACTGAGTGACATCAGTGGAGGCAGTTTATTAGAGAACATCCTTTCTGGAGCAATGAAAGGCTTTATACAATGTTTTTCAATGATGCAGTAGTTCTCCCCGAGACCTGTAGTGCATTTATTCTGTGATTAGTCTTAAAAAAGGAAAAATAATTTGGTATAAAAAGGTGCTTCATTGGCATGAAGCAGGACATCTGGATGCGATTAAAATAAGATAACATACACATATCAAACACATGAATGTAAACAGAATTTATGAAAGGAGAGACTAAAACTAAATTAAGAACAGCCATCTGTCATATTGAACATTGTGATTTCTGTAACCAGTAATCATCTGAGACAATTCATACATTCTCCTATACAACACTATAAGTAAACTCACTACTACTACTGGACAGAGGACATTTAATGTAAAAGCCAGTGATAACAGTGAGCTTTGTGGTAAGCAGCTCACCTCCACTTTCTGTCGGCTACAGTTCTACTCACACATTTTCACATTTTTTCGGAAATGTTCTTAATCATGATCTTACTCACACTCAGATGAAGAGATCTTTTCATTTGTTGTCTAATAAATCATGGTGTATTTCATAGTCACAACAAAGTGAATACAAAATGAGGCACATAAAAATGTCAAACACGTCACGTTCACTAAAAGAAAATGAGGAAGTTTAAAAACATTGATTGTTTGGTTTTAATTACGTGTACGTTTTTCATCTGATTATAATAATTACGTCAGTTCAATGTAAATAGGGCACATTTTATGCAATTAAATAAATTTAATCAATAAAATAACTGTTGCAGTGAACTAATGTTATCAAACATGATAGATGGAAAATGTGCATGTCATTAAAATACTTAAAAGTCCAAGTTTATGGCTTTATCACTTTTTTGAGTGTAGGGCTTCTGTCTCTTGTGATGGAGCTTCCCTTATAGTATGCCTCTGCACACATTCATCGCCTGTTCATCTCAAATGGCTCCCAAAAACAAACAAAAAACCCAGAAACCTCTCTGAAGATTCCATCAAAATGTGATGTGCACCAGGCCAGACTGTGTGTAAATAAAGTGAACAATATCTTAAGCTATCTATTTAGGCTAGGCCTGATCCATACAGGCTGTTTGCATTTCAGCCATGTTTTTACAACCATCTTTTTGGTAAACCATGCATTCCCTTTGTTTTTTACCACTCTCTATGACATTTCTCCTGACTGATGTTGTTTCTACCTGTGACAATGATTTTTCTGTCTGTTATGTCACTTTCGAACAAAAGTGATTGCATGTCCTCCTGTTTTAATATGATGCTGGCAGAGTCTGCATATCAATTCCCGGTGAGTTGGTGGCAGTGTTGAGCTGCAGCTTTGAGTTGCTGTTGTTTCAGTTTGTGGCGTTGTTGTACTCTTGAATCTTCTGTTTGATATGAGAGAGCTTGCTCTTCAGGTACTCACACCGCTCCCTTTTCTCCAGATATGTCGGGTCCTGAACACAAAAAAATAGGAAAAAAATTAGACGTGGGGCTTTTTTTCCAGCTATAGAATTCATACAGTGCGCCAGGGACAGTCTCTGTCGCACACAAATATACACACATATACATATATATTAGGGGTGGAATGGTTCACAAAATCCACGGTTCGGGTCATATCACAGTTTTGTGTTCACGGTTTTCGGTTCAGTTTGGTATATGCTCATCGTTAGGAAAATCAATTATGTCTTGTATAGCATACTTGCCAACATTGGGTTGTGAAAAATAGGGAGATTTTTTTCATTGGTGTATCAACCCAAGGAACAAGGTTCCTTCGCCTGGTGTGCATATTATTTGTCATCATTTCTTGCCATGTATTTTAAACCACACATGGCCAAAATTCTTAGAACAGAGTGTTTCCCCTAAATTCTTTTATAGCAGCTGTGCTCTGAGTCGGTAACCTAGCAACACTAGTGTGTTTTTGAATTTTGAAAAATGACCCTTTAAATCCAACACAGTCTCACTCCCGACGCGTCATAAACTGACGCTTGGTCAGGGCCCTTCGCGTTGTGCACTGACGCCAAAGGTGCCCCTCAGCGCCTTATTACGACGCAGGGGGATCTCAACTGATTCCAATGCAATCCCCTCCGCGGCGATATGTGACGCTCAGAGCAAGTTATCGCCGCGGCGTCTAAAGATGGACGCTGTTACCAGGTAAATGTTTACCGAACCCGCAAATTTCATGTTCGAGCGAACCCATAATAAACTCTTCTCCTCATCACTAAATAAACGCAGTAGGTCAGAAAGTGAAATCATGGTCGCTCTGTGGTAAACGATCGTAGTGATAGCAGTAACTAGCTAACATGAAATTCGCGGGTTTGGTAAACATTTCCATGGTAACAGCGAGCTCCACCAATCACAGACGTCGCTGTTACACTATGGGATTGTGGGTAGTGTAGTACTTCTCCATGACATCGCGAATAAAACATGTTTTTCTCAAAACAAGATTGATATCATACGGACTTGTGACTTCTAAAGGGCCATATATCATCGTTTGACAATCTGATAACTCGTGGTCAGTCTACTTTGGATGGTTACGACATTATGGCCAATAATCAAAATCTATATGCAGAATATGAATGGAATTTTCACTTCTCTTTCACTTCCTTGGACAGGGAAGGCTAAATTACCCATGAGCCTCAGCCACTGTTGCTATGGAGACAAATGTATTCTGCGACTCCTATATATATATATATATATACATATACATATGCATATATATATATGTATATATATACATATACATATACATATATATATACATATACACATACATATACATATATACATATACACATATACATATACACATATACATATATATATACATATACACACATATATACATATACACATATACACATATACATATATATATACATATACACACATATATACATATATATATACATACATATACATATATATATACATATACATATATACATATACATATATACATATACATATATATATATACATATACATATATATATACATATACATATATATACATATACACATACATATATATATACATACATATATATACATATATATATATACATATACATATATATATACATATACACATACATATACACATACATATATATACATATATATATATACATATACATATATATATACATATACATATATATACATATACATATACATATATATATATACATATACATATACATACATATATATACACATATATATACACATATATACATATATATATACATATATATATACATATGCATATATATACATATACATATATATATATATATATATATACATATATATATACATATATATATACATATGCATATATATACATATACATATATATATATATATATACATATATATACATATATATATATATATACATATACATATATACATATACATATACACACACACACACACACACACTGTAGCAGGTTTGACGCGTTTAAAGGAATGGGGTGCCAGTCAGAGTCACGCCTGACAAATAATAATTATAACCTAGAAGGAAAAAAGCTCCGTCAAACCATACAAAACAATAAAGCAAATAGTACGTAGCAGCAAATGAAATGTCACCAATAACCAGCACTGCAAAAAAACTAATAGACCACAATTCAATTAACTTTTCAATTTGTATTATTCAATGTTGTGTGAAAACTGTCCCACAGTCTCAGAGTTCAATCCACGGACACAGTCCGGTTTTCTCACAGTCCAAAGACAGTTCAATCCAGTTCACAACCAAAAAAGAAAGGCAACTCAAAACTCCACTCCGGGTTTTACTGCGGATCCCCAAAACACAAATCAAACCAGGAAATCAAAACCGAAATAGCAGCGTCTGTATTCACAGTTCAAACACAGGGATGATTTACAATATACACAATGGGTACTCATATACACCGGGTACTCACGGTACCGTGGATCAGTCAGTCAGTAGTCAGTCGTCAGTCGGGATTGCAGCATCGAACTTAGCTCCACCGGGACCGGCAACTCCAGGAAAAACTCAGACTGGAAATATCCACTGGTTAATACCTCCTCCTGACACAGACTACAGACACTCTTTGGCAACCACACCGCGGATTTTCCAGCACGATCAGATGTCGAGGTATTGCTCCACTGACCAGTACTGGCGGCTCAGAGACACACTAGTAGACTTTCACACTGCGCGGGTCCTTTGCGTGGGGAATTGTGATTGGATGAAGCCAAGCTTGTGGGTATTAACAGTGAGAAAATGTGAATGAACTCTGGGACAGGTGGACGGTACACTCCTCCCCCCTTAGTGGAAGCTGACCAAAGGTAAGGCTTTGTAGTTGGGCCGGAAACGTTGTGTCAGAGGAGCTGTCCTGTTGGTAATCCTCTTGTCCCCCTGCAGATCCCTTCATCCATCCACCACTGGGAGCAGAGCATGCAGTGTCTGAAAAGCCAAGGAAGTCCTCTTCATCAGATTCCTCATTCAGGATCTCCAGAACATGCTTTCGCTCCAGCTCCTGCAGGTATTGAGCGTTAGGGTAGCAGGGTTTCAGGCGAGAAATGTGGACAACTTTTACATCTTGGCCAGAAGCCTCCAAAACCACTTTATAGTTGACTGGCCCAACTTGCTGCACCACCCGATATGGCCCTTGCCATTTAGGGGCTAATTTTTCTGTGAATGACTTTTCCGCCTTGGAGAGATGGTGGGCTCGTACCCAGACTATCTTGTTCCCCAAACTCTGTGTCTCGCCGGTGTTTGTCATAGTTCTTTTTCTGGCGATGGCATGCAGAGTCCATGTTTTTGGAAACAAAGGAACATAGATCCTTCAGCTGTATGATTTTGGTGTAGGCAGGAGTGTCAGGAGCAAACTCTCAGGGTTGCAGCACCACATCCAGGGGCCCTCTCAGAGACCGACTGAGATTCAGCTCTGCAGGGGAAACTCCAGTGGACTCCTGGACCGCCGAATTGATAGCAAAGCGGAACTCAGCGAGGTATTTGTCCCAATGCTGATTTCCAACATAGGATGCAACCATGGTTTTTAAGGTGCGGTTCACTCTCTCTGTGAGGTTGGTCTGGGGATGATAGGCAGATGTTAGTTTGTGTCCCACATTCCAGGTTCGACAGACAGTCTCAAAGACTGTGGAGACGAACTGGGATCCACGGTCTGATAGTATGAAATCGGGAATGCCCCATCGGGTCAAGATGTCTTTAACCAGGACTTGAGATATGGTTTCTGCAGTGGCCTTTCTTAAGGGAAACAGTTCAATCAATCAATCAATCAACTTAATTTATAGAGCACTTTTCATACATTGGTATGTAGCACAAAGTGCTTTACATAAGAAAAATAAAACAATATAAAAGAAAGCCCCTCCCTCCCACCTTCCATACTATATACACCCACACACGCACACACACACACACCTGCACACTCTTACTACTGGCAATAAGGAGACATGGCAAGGCACTGAGGATTGAGGAAACGCCACCTTTGGGGCCGTCCACACCGGGATGAGTCACAGTCTGTGTCACGGGGGCACCAGTGCCCAGGCCCCCCCGACCCCGACAGACAACATCTGGCCGGGCCGAAGGGACCCAGGGACAGGGCCCCAGCAGCAACCCAGACATAGCTCCCAGTGTGGAGGACCCCCCTGAGGAAAGTCTGGAGTTAAAACCTTAAAAAATAATAAAAAAGAAAGACATAAGATAAGATAAAAACCATGACAAAAGATAGGTAAATGGAGTTAACAGCTAAAACAATAAAATACATACGATAATAAAATAACATTTAAAAAAAGGAAAAATTTGGAGCAACAAAATAAAATACAATAGAACCACATAAGAATGGAATAAGAATTTAAGATATTAGTTAAAAGCCTGATTAAAAAGGTGTGTCTTCAACCTTCCCTTAAAAATATCAACAGTCTCTGCAGACCTGAGGTTCTCCGGCAGGCTGTTCCACAAACGGGGGCCATAGTGGCTAAATGCCGCCTCACCGTGGGTTTTAGTTCTTGGTTTTGGTATGGATAAAAGGCCAGTGCCGGAGGACCTCAGGGTCCGCGAGGGTTGATATGGTAAAAGCAGGTCAGATAAGTAGGAGGGCGCAAGGCTGTTAAGACATTTAAAAACCAGTAAAAGAACTTTAAAGTCGATCCTGAAACGGACGGGGAGCCAATGCAGTGACTTTAAAACTGGTGTAATGTGCTCCCGCCCTCTGGTCCTCGTCAGCACGCGTGCGGCTGAATTTTGTAATAATTGGAGATTTAGAGTACTCTTTTTTGGAAGACCAGAGAGCAGGGCATTACAATAATCTAAGCGACAGGAGATAAAAGCATGCATTAGCACCTCCATACTGGCCTGGGAGAGAAACGGGCGGACTCTGGCTATGTTCTTAAGATGATAAAAACCTATTTTTGTCATATTTCTGATATGTGGAATAAAATTCAGCTCAGAATCAAAAATCATGCCCAGATTTTTTACTGATTGTGTTGGTTTAAGATCTTGTAGTTTTGGAAAAAGTTTCTCTCTCTGGCCTTCAGGACCTATAACTAAAACCTCAGTTTTGTCCTGGTTGAGCTGTAGGAAATTCACTGCCATCCATGACTTGATGTCTACAATACAGTTAAAAAGGGCATCAACTTGCTCTGTGTCATCAGGAGACACGGCAATGTACAGTTGTGTATCATCAGCGTAACTATGGAAGCTGATGCCGTGCCTCCTGATGACGTCCCCAAGAGGAAGCATGTAAAGATTAAAAAGTAGTGGACCTAAAATTGACCCTTGGGGAACCCCACATCCAATTTCATGGGTTCCCGAGGAACATGTATCCAAACTTACATAAAAGCATCAGTCTGTGAGATAAGAACAAAACCAGTTGAGGACAGTACCAGAGAGGCCGACCAGATGGCTGAGTCTGTTTAATAAAATGTGATGGTCTACTGTATCAAAAGCGGCGCTTAGATCCAGTAGAACCAACACTGTGAGCTTTTTGTTATCTAGATTCCATCTGATGTCGTTTAAAATCTTTAAAAGTGCTGTCTCGGTACTGTGGTTTCTCCTAAAACCAGACTGATGTTCCACCCACTTGGAGTAATAGTCCACAAAAACAAGTAAGTAGACATTTTGTTTGGAGCTCCTTGGTAATGGACCCATCAAATCCATCCCAAGCATTTCCCAGGGGCGTTGGACCAGAATTTGCTACAGTTTTCCTGACAGTTTTCTGTTTTCCGGTTTATATTTCTGGCAAATTTGGCAGTTCTGAACATGTTGTCGGACACCCCAATTCAACTTTGGCTAATAGACCAGGTGTTGCAATCTGTGGTGGATTTTGTGCCTTCCAAGATGACCAGAGAGGGAGTCTTGATGGAAATACTCCAGAAGTTGCATCCTGAAGCTGGCAGGTATGTAAAGTTGGTATATGGTCCTGTATGGGAGTGTGACAACACGGTAGATGAGGTCCTCCATTATGCTGATTGAGGTATTTGAGTTGATGACAACTTTTCCATTTTCCATAACCTTTTGATACAGAGCCTGGCACTCAGGGTCTTCCTGCTGTTCTTTCCACACAGCCTTGATTGTGATTGGAAGATCTTTTGATGGTCTCGAGGTAGCAGTCATGACAGTAACCCAGACAGGTAAGGAAGGTTGATCTCCTACTGGGGCATGAGAGAGAGCATCTGGTACAGAATTGTATTTACCTTTCCTGTATTCCACAGTGAAAGTGAATTCCTGAAGCCTGACTGCCCACCTGATGAGTCGAGTGCTGGGTTTAGTTGTCTTAAACACCCATAGAAGAGAAGCATGATCCGTTACCACCCTGAAAAGGCGACCTTCTTGATAGGTCCTCCATTTCTCCAATGCCCACACCACAGCCAAACATTCCAACAGGATTCAGGCTGCGGTTGGCAAAAGCAATGACTTCCTCGTTTCCTAGTTCTGATTTCTGGACCAGTACCGCGCCAAGCCTTGTCTCGCTGGCATCTGTGTAGACGACAAAAGGAGCATTGAAGTTTGGGTGACCAAGGACAGGTGGGTTTACCAGATGTTCTTTAAGTGTTTCAAAGGCAGTTTGGCATTCAGGTGACCAGAGGAACCGTGCTCCTTTTTTCTTTAAGGCATTGAGTGGCTCAGCAATCTGTGAGAAGTTGGGAACAAACCGATGGTACCACCCTGCCATGCCCAGGAACCTCTGTAAGGCTTTCAGGTTGATGGGGACTGGGAAGTTGCGCACCGTCTCAGTCTTGTCTGGATCAACATGAACTCCCGTGGCAGACACAATATGTCCCAAAAATCTCAGGGATGTCCTGCACAGCTTACTCTTTTTCATGTTCACTGAGAGTCCAGCATTTTGGAGTTTATCCAGGACAGCTTGGACATCATAAAAATGTTGCTCCCAAGACTTTGATTAAATAATAATGTCGTCCAGATAGACCAAACAGATGACACCTCTTTATTCTCCTAGTGCCCTCTCCATTTGTCTCTGGAACGTCGCGGGGGCATTCTTCAGTCCAAACGGCATGACTTTAAATTGGAACAGACCCTGAGGGCAGATGAAGGCTGTAATTTCTTGCACCTCAGGGTCCATTTCCACCTGTCAGTACCCGTTATTTAAGTCCAGGGATGAGAAGCCCGAAGCACCTGAGAGACTATCCAGTATCTCCTGGATGGTAGGAATGGGGTAGGCATCTGTGACTGTGTTTTCATTTACTTTCCTGATATCCACACAGAACCTTGGTTTGCCAACCTTCCTGGGAATCAGGACTACTGGAGAAGCCCAAGCAGAGCAAGAGGGTTCAATGACATCATCCTTCAGCATATCATCAATAAGTTCCTTCATCACTTTTAGCTTAGGAGGGGAGATGCGATAGGGTTTCTGCCAGATAGTAAGTGGATTGGTGAGAAAGATCTGATGTTTCAATAATTCCGTGCGTCCCACTTTTGTTGTACAAACATCAGCGTTGTTAAGTAAAAGGGCCTTTAACTGGGGTTTCCTGTGTTCCTCCAGATGAGATTCCTGGATGGCCTTCTGTAACAAGTCTGAGTCCTCCAAAGTGGTCAGTGTAGGGAAAAGTGCAGTGGCCGATGGAGATTCCACTGAAAAGAAAGCAACATAGTTGCTAGTCTCCCCCTCCCCCATCAGAGAGGACTCTGCACAGAAGGAAAATCGTCTTTTTTCATTTTCCCGGAACCAGTATAGTCCTCCTGACACATCAATCTGCATTCCCATGAAGAAAACGAAGTCCAATCCCAGCAGAGCAGGAAATGCAAGTGTCTTGGAATCCAGCACCACCACAGCCAGCAGCCAGGTTTTATCCTGTAGGCTCAGTTCCATCTCACTCCAACCAAGGGGCATCCTGGGTTCCCCGTCAGCCAGATAGAGTGGATCTCCAATCCATGGGGTAAGTTTGTCCTTTGGAGCTTTGACACTATCCCACACATGTTCATTGAGCAGTGTATATGTTGATCCTGTATCCACAACAGCTTTGCCTCTCCAGTTCCTTACAGTTAATGGCACTTTCAACTGTCGTGGTAGGGCGGTGCCACAGCTCCCTCCAGGGTAGCTGAACTTCCTTAGACCTGGCACAAAGGAATGGGAGGCAATACAAAACGCTGATCGCGCTGTATCGGTTAAGGCATTAACTGAAGGGCGGTTATGTTCATCTGCAGAGTGGGAGGGCTGTGGACGGTGTTGCTGATTGTGGGATGAACTAGATGGCTGTGGATGGTGTTGCTGATGGTGGGATGGATAAGATGGCTGTGGACGGTGTTGCTGAGGGTGGGATGGATAAGATGGCTGTGAACGGTGTTGCTGAGGGTGGGATGGATAAGATGGCTGTGGACGGGGTTGCTGAGGGTGGGATTTCCGCGACTGATTGAAATTTGGACATGAATATGGAACATGGCTACCCTTACATCTCCAACAGTAAACCACAGCGGGGGTATCGCTCTTCTGTGGTGGGGAATCGGGAGTCGACACATCTATTTTCTCTTTTTCCTTGTGTTTCACACCTTGTTTCTTCCGTAGCTCATATTGATTCTGACTTGCTTTGTCTTTTTCCAGCTGCTGTCTCAGTCTCACCAGTTCATCCACAGTAGTAACTCTACCCCGGACCTGGCTTGCCATATGTGGATTGACGATCCTGAGGCTTCCACCTTTGACATAAGGAGCGGTACATATAGGCAAAATCACGGATGCTTTCCCTTTCACCTTGTATTCTTGTCCTCATTCTTTCTGCCAGTTCATCCTCATAGTCTTCAGACAGAAAGGCAGCATGGAACTCTTTCTGAAAGTGTGACCAGGAATGTGTGTTTAAACGGGCCACATCCCACCAGTCTCTCTCTGTTCCATTTAATTAACGGCCCAGCTCCGGCAGTCCGGAGCCCTCCGGCACAGATACGCAGGACTTCTATTTCTGGCGGATGCCGGAGCACGACGCAGCAATTTAGCTGAATTTAGCACGAAGCAGACAGGAAGTAAAGCGCCAAAATAACAAACAGCATCCGGTTACCTTTCAAAATAAAACACTCCGTGTTGACACGAGCACACAAATCTCAAAAAAGAGACAAACACAAGCTCTTCTGCTGATCCTTCGGTCGGGAACACTTCCTGTTGTTGTTTTTAATAACACAGACCTATAACTCAGGTTGGGAGTGATTATGTGATTATCGCGGGAACTCCTTGTCCTCCTGACGCCAGCTGTCTACCGTACTGCGCCGTGGCGTACTCAAACCACAACCGGTGGGGATTGGCGGACGACGGAGCAAAACCGGATCGGAGCTGCAACGCAGCGGACACGTATCCAGTGGAAATTAGGGGTTACGCAGCGCAGCGGACCTGGTGGAAGTTAACACATAGACTAAAGTGAAACATATCAGCGCTGTCACCTACCTATCATTAAAAGCTCGTTTCTTTTCCTTATCCTGCCTACCTCCTGAGTTTTTCAGCGTTTGGGTCCTTACTTATTTTTGCAAAAAGGTAACACCTCTTACCTTGTTGACGTGCACAGCCTCACTATGTAACGTAGGCTTTCTTGAAACATTTGTAGTATTCAAACCCAAACTGAAATACTTAAGATGAACTCACCAGGGTCATTATTTCTAACTTTCTAAAGTTTTAAACAAGGTTTACCATAATTTTCTCGAGCTTATTGTATTTGCTTATGCACTTTTAAATTATTCACTTTAAGGATTATTACATAAAGCTAGTGAGGTTAAAAAATGGTAGTTATTTAACAAAATTGTTTAATTGCAGTCCAAACCCCACAACACACCAATGCACTAAGGGAACTTGGGTCATCAAACCTGTATCTCATAACTTCAGCTGTGTTATATTCTATTTTTACCTTCCTCATAACACAATGAATGAACAACAAATGCTCCGTAATAGTTTCAGCAGGTTGAAACGGGTGACCATGGTCACATTCCCCCCAATGGTTATGAAAACAACAATGGTGGTATGTGTGTATCATATTGGGCTTTTCCTGGTGGTACCTGTGTTTGACACAAATGTAACAGTATATGGGGCAGAACACTTTACACCCAAATGTTGCCATGTTACTCCTTTTTCTGCCCAGTGAGCATCCTTAGGATGGTTTAAGTTGGTTACAATTAGCGTGATGGGTTGACAAAATTTTGGCCTGGCTTGTCATAGTACACCGGTTTTTCGTTTTTAATTGTCTTGTAAATTATTTTCTGGCTAATAATGACATTTTAAATGACCCTGGCAACACAAGTAGGCCTAGCAAGAAGGCTACCAGGCTGGCCAACCACCAGAGGTGTGAAGTATTGATTCACTGCTCAAAAAACATTCAGTTGGAGGATTTAGTCAAAAAGGTCACAGTCAAAAATATGGGACCTGGCCCAGGGGCGCCATATAGGGGGGAAAAGTTAGGACAATTCCAAGGGCCCCTGACTGACAGGGCCCCCCAAAAATAGGTGAAAACTAATATAAAATTATTAAACCATCATCATTGAGTATATATTTCAAATATAGTAATATTAAAATTAATGATCTCTTTGTTTTTACTTGTTTTTGGCATTAAAAGTTAAAGCCGGACTATGCAGCAGCAGTTTCCAGACCAGATTCCTTCGCCGTTTTCTAACTTTGCACCAGATTTGTGCATACGTTTTTCACTACAGGGCTCCCCCTACAGCTTCGGCGCAGATACACTGTCGAAAAGACTTGTTGACGAGCCTCCCCCGCCCACCTAGCTGCTACTATGTTACCATGTGCATCTGTTTTCTAAGAAGCCGGCTGGCTAAACAGCGAGTCACGTCTGGCACTTAGTGCACTTCGTGCTCTATGTTCAGCCGGAAAAAATGGCAAGATACAGGCGACAAATCATGCGACATTCAAAGACCGAACTAGATATCTAAATACCAACAAGAACCTGGATTCAGAACGCAAACAAACGTGTTTGGTAGCAAGTGACTGCTACGCTAAACACTCGCTAACTATCGAGCGAGCCATCAAGAAACCAAGCTAAACACATGCAGGGCTCACAATAAAACAGTCAAGCAATAACGTTGTTCAAAAGACTATCAAGTCACGTTGCAAAGACAAAGTTCATCCACTCACAATTTCAACAGCAACACGGTCAAGTCGGCGCCTGTTTTGGACTCCTCAAAAGCTCGTCCTATGTTTACTCGTGTCTGGTCTCTTTTTTGTCAAGCTCCTTTTTCTTCTTCTTCTGTTCCTCCGACTGTGGCTTCCTAGGTCTCTTTTTAGTCGACTGATACATGAGGAATACAACAATTGCCTTGCAACTGGTAGTTTATATCTACCCGGTTCCATGTTTGGGGGTGTGTTTGCCGTAAAGCAGTTTCGAAACTACAATCTGACTACATTTTCGAGGGGCGGCGGGATACTTCCGCCGGCTCACTTCCGGATTGACTTCGGACCGGTGGCAGCAAGTTGCATGTTCCGTTTCTCCGCCCAGAAGCGCTAGGGGGAGTCGTAGCAATGACCAAACGACCCAGAAAGTGTCAAAGAACATTCAGAATGACTTTCAGCCTGCATAGTTAGGGTAATTTTTGCTAATATTGTTGCATAGTGCCCCTTTAAATATCCCCGATGACCAAAAAGTAAAGTAAACTGACCACCCCCCTGTAACTGCATGAAATGGTTTGGTCCATGTCTTAGCACACTTGTCAGTGATGGTGTTTAATTGCAGTCAGCAGATGCGCTGGAACTACAGTGAGCACAAACAATGTTGCCTAAATCAAAATCTGGTTTTCAAAAAAGGAAAGAGAGGAAAGACAAAGGAAATCAATCTGCAACCCAGTTTTTCACCAAGAAAGGTGGGTAGCCTTCAGTCTGTGAGTGGTATTAACCTGTTGGCTTAATGTCCATAGTGAAATAAGCTAGCTAGCTACAGACTAGCGTTAGCCTACATTTCATCAACATTTAATCAGTGCAGGGAAACGTTTTGCAAGATATTCATATTAAATAATTGTCCCTGCTCCTTTTAGCAGACTTAAAGGGAAACTTCAACGATTTGCATTAAGCTTTTTATCTTCAGGAAAACAGTCATGTTTTTGAATGGTCGTGCATCATTCCCTCAGTTTGCCCTGAGACGGAGAAATACGGATTTCAGTGTTGGACTTCCTGCTTTCAATGATGTAAAAATCGTCATTTTACGTCATTGAAAGCAGGAAGTCCTATATCTGTGTCGAGGGGGTAAGACTACAAACGCTTCGCTCATTTTTCCAAGGGTGGGGGCTAGAGGTGGGACCCACTCACGCTACAGACCTATCACAGACCAATGGGCGGGACTTCACTTGCAGAAACGAAAATACATAGCCGCCATCTTTGTTGGCCGCTAAGCGAACAGACGCTGTGTAGCCAGGTTTGTGCGACAATGGCGGAAGGTATTCAAGAGGATCATTCAGATATCGAAGAGAGTGATTTCGAGAGCGTGATGCTCGAGTCAGATGTTCGCGGCTACCTGTACGAGCCACAATACAGTGAAGAGCAGCTGAGGGAGATGGAGGTGGCAGGTCTTCTGCCTCGGCTGCGGCGGCTGCTGCAGCCGAGGCAGAAGACCTGCCCGTCCCGGACGAGGAGCCCGGACTGGCGGTGCCGGTGCTCTCGCTGTGCGCCTATGGACACCGAACTGGACTCTGTCTGCTGCAGTGAATTCCAGAGATGCCAGTTTCTTCGCGACGAAATATCTACAGCGGACGGAGATGTGTGTGGTGTGCCGGATAAGTGGGAGTGGCTTGCAGAGCTACGCATTGTTGTGCATTGTGGGAGATGTTGTCTTTCATACAAATGCACCCTAAAGTCACTTTCTGCCTTTTCTCGGTCAAATATGCACAAAATTCGAAAATTATGTTACATTTTGACTACAAATATGACCCTCTTTCAATAAAGATAATGTTTCCACCGGTGAAATGCTTCTTTAACAACAGACGAGTCAGCAGCAGCCCAGTCTCCCCATAACTGTACCCCCTCCCTGTCCCGGTGAAGAAGATGAGCAACATTGTGTTCAATGACATGCCAGTTAGCATCATTGCAGGGAGTCTGTGGGGATTTCTCTGTCTCTCTTGCTCTTTTTACCATTATAAAAAAGAAAATGAAATATTTATTAAGGGAGACCGGGGATGGTTGAAACAAAGGGATAGTTGTAACAGCATCACTTTCACCAAGAAGCGATAACATAAGAGTCATGTCATCAATTTCATGTATAACCACTCCCTCCCTGATCTTGCATGTGAATTTGCATGGCTGTGAGAAAAAGTGTGCAGATTTTATAGCCAAAACATACATTATCAGGTAACAAAGTAATTTTTTTGGACCAAGTCTATATTTTGATTAGCACTAATACTGTTGACGTTTGAATTAGGTAACTTGTATTAGTTTGAGGAGTAGGTTCTTACGTAAAATGTGAGACATTTAATCTAAGCTAATTTCAAACTACAATGCTGATACAGCTAGCTAAACAATGGCTGACAGGGGTGGGGATGGTTGTAGCACCTCATAAGAAAATGTTACAACCATCTCTGTCTCACAATTCACATATTTTCTCATCCCACTCTTTTTTATGTCAGTATGCCAAGACAGTGGGTGAGGAAAACAAATAGGGGTGAGTCTTCATATGTACTTAAAGATCCATCAGATGAAGTGAGGCAGGGTAAAACTGTGAGGTCAGTCGCCAAAGACTACTCCATCTGCCATTTGACACTGAGCAGGTACTGCAAGAAACCAAAACCTCAGAGAACAAGGTTGACGAAAGCTGTCCAGGGTGGGCGATCACAACAGCCAAAAAGTCTGTGATGCACATCAAATTCCAAACCCACAGAAAGGTGTAAATTGCAAGTTCTAAGCCCACGAAAAATTGCACCCCTGGAAAACCTACATACATCTGTCACCACTGTGACTCTGATCCCTCTGATTATATGGATAACACACACAGATACACACACACTCAGGTTCATGTTTTATCATTTAAGACCGACACAGTGTGCATGTTTGTTGTTTTACTAATTGTCAAACATCTTCCTGTGATTTTACGTGGATTATGAGCCACTTCTGACCTGCTGAATGTTTCCATTTTTATGTGTATAACATTTATAGGTATTATCACAAAATTTTCTTTAAGAAAGCTCTTCTAACGTTAGGATCCACACCACTGACACTGTTCTTTATTAAGCCATGAGTAGTGGTGGGTTATTTGTTTTCTTAGTGAAGCACAGGAAAATGCTTTAGTGGTGGCACATGTACAATAAACATATATATATATGCATATTTTGTGGTGTGGTCTCAGTTTTTAGTTATTAGATCTTACTGTTACAATCAACCCCAGGCTGTGTTAAAACATACCCTGGTAGTGGGGTAGGTTGTAACAATGGCACTCCTTGCATTTGACATCAAATAATGAATTCTGTGATATAGTTGGAGAGGTGAACAACATTGCTATTTGTAGTAGACCAACAAGGGTACTTTGTGTCAGCATTTGAGTGCGCTACCGCAAATATTCTGCAAGTTATAGGAGCTGAGACAAAAAGTGTTACAACCATCCCTGGTCTCCCCTAACGACAGAAAATCAAACAAATTATTTTCTCACATAATGATCAATGAGGCAGAGTATAATAAAAATATGTATAATAAAATATATATAATAAAAAACATGTTGTTCGAACAGACACGTCAAGTCCATCAGCAGCAGCAGCAGCAGCTGCCTGTCAGCCCCCTTTTTATAAAATAAAAATAGCCTATAATCCATATTTATTTCAGAATGATTTGCATGTATTAAAAACCGTTAAAACCGCTAAAAAGGGTATGTGCATATATAATATAGTTCGAATTCAGCCATCACTATAATAGAATGTTTGGTCAGTAGTTTGGGACTCTCACCCGCCTGCTTTGCAGTAGGAACAGAGGAGAACGTTTCTGGTGCATGCAGACTGTATGACTCAATACAACTCTCAGTACAATCAGAGAAATGTTTATATTTTCTGAAAATCAGAAGATTAAATCACAACGACCACATAGCCTCATATATGTATTTTTTCACTCCACATCCAAAGCCACCACCTGTGAGTCTACAGCTGTGGAGATAAATTAGACCTGCATACAGGACAACAAGGGAGACAGTAAGCAGTAACCAAGTAACTGTCATGTTGTTCTTTTCACAAATATGGGAATGATAGTCAAAAATATCATTAAAATGCATAGTTTTATATAAAACGGCATCACATTTTTTTGCCGGCCTAAACAAGGGCGCAATTAGATTTCTTTTCATGGGGCCAAAAAATCCCTGGCGGCGCCCCTGACCTGGCCAGCCAAATAACTTTAATATTAAACAGTATTCTGGATGTGACCAAGTTTTGCTAAGGAGCAAACCATTGATGTAGTAAACCTGGACCCAGTTTGATACGATAGGGTCAAACTGATTTCTCATTTCTTTTTTTTTCTTTTTTTTTAATTTCTCATTTCTGATGTTTAATCACAGGGAGTGTATGAAAACCATCACCAGAATAGTCCCACCAAAAATGGAGCCATCTAAAAGTTGGTCAAGAGAGAGACACAAAGAAAAGTGCCATCATAATTCATTTGTCCTGGTTATAAACTGAGGTGGGCCAACTGAAAGAAAATGTCGGTGTTTAACAGGTTTTAACAGATGTGAATAAGTTGACTTGTGCTACGGACTAGAAATGGGAATATCCCACCTCTGCTACTTTGATTTAGATCCTTTCTTTTTCCATGCCTGTTTCATGAAATTAATAGAAAAGAAATACATAATCACTGCAGTACCCCTTTAATGTAGTAAGTACATTTAAAAGCAAGCTCTTAGTATGTGATATGTACAGGGGGAATGTCTTTTATAGATTCTTCAGTTACACTGGGGTAATTAAGGTTAACATAAACAGACTAACCAGGGCATGGACGTTACAGCTATAGCAAGTGACCCTGAATGGATCGTACTTACAGCTTTCTTCCTCTGATATTCCATTAAAATGCTACCGATCCGCTCCTTCTCCTGAAACACAATTAGCATGTTAATGGACATAATTATAGTGTATCCATCTGTGGGTGTGTGTGTGTGTGTGCGCGCGTGTGTGAGAGACTTCTACCATTTGGCTAGAGGGCCGGGATGGAAGGTTCTGCATCATCTCATCCATTTCTTCAAACTTCTTTGCCATTGCCTGAACCTCAGCGTGTAGTTCCTTGTACTCAGCGTACTGGTCATTGAACACAGCCTTGTACTGGTCCCTCTCCTCCTCTGAGCGAATGTTCGGGTACTTCCTGTCGAAACAGGACAGGAGATGACACATTTTCTTGGCCTGCAGGCTAAATTCAGACTACAGTGAATGTGAAACTGCAAAATGGGTCTGAATGACAATACAAATTCATCCCTCCAACACTACTTTGGGACAGATCATCACCAAATCTGCTGTGGATAATTGTGTTTCCTCTGACTTTCCTTTTTAAGGATTATTAAGGATTATTACTTAATTAATAAGGATTATTATTAATCCTTATTAATTAAGGATTATTGGACAGGTTCACTAGTTCTCAAGTTGAAACATATTGATGAAATGGTTTTGCTAGCTGTAATCAGTGGTGGAATATAACCAAGTACACTCAAAGCACATTCCACTACATTTAAAATGGAAATATTGAACGTTTTACTCCACCTGCATTTGACTGATTATTTGTGTAAAATTTAATCAACTGCTAAATTATGATGTAGTATCATAGACAGGCCTCCTGGCAATACATCAGGATGTTAAAATTAGCCCCACCAGCAGCAACATTAGTGATGCTCAGTAATCAATAATTATAATCCGATAATATACAGTATATAATTCTAAAATGTGCCATCCTGTACAATGAATATTTTTACCTTTGGTATTTTAAGTATATTTTCAAGCAAAGACTTTCCCTTTCATGGGAAACTCAAACTGTTGCTAAACTTCATTTTATTTTTCAAAAAAATTAAGTACTTTAAACCTGAAGTCTTGAACTATTTTTTGGCTATATTTGCTAAAATTGTCATTATGATCTGATAGTACAATAAGACACTGGTCAGCTGTGTAAAAATCCACTGTCTGTGGGTCCACCCAGTGGCTCTTATTTGATTTGCAAGAATCCATAGCTCCCGGGTCAATACAACCAATCACAGCCAAGGGGAGTGTCTGAGAAGGTCAATCACTCTCGTGCATACGCTGCTGGCAGCCCCCCTCCCTCACGCAGCGCATACTGGGCAGCGCCCCTCCCCCACGCATACGCAGTGCCTGCTCTTACCTGGTCAGATACATTCAAGCTCAAACTGTAAACAATGGTGTAGTACAGACAACAACAGAGCCGAAAAATGCCCCACCATTGCCCACGTCAAAGAGAAGACATAAGAACACTGAAGAAGAAAAGCAGTATCAAAAGAAAAAATTGGACCGAGCCAGAGAGAAAACAAGGATAAATATATATCGGAGCGTCATTTCAGAGGTGGTGGGAGCTGCAGGATTTGTAAGGAATCAAGAGAGATGCAGAGTTAGCTGCTTTTCTGCTGGACAAGTAAGGACCCCTGCTTTATATATGTTTAATTCTATGTTTTTAACCACAAGGCTATGGTGGTGGCGGTTACAGTAATACTCGCAATAGCACATATCGCCAATGTTGCAGTCGAGCTACGTAGCTTGTTGGTAAATCTAGCTTGTTGGCTTGTATGCTATTTCCGAATTTTAGCTTTGTGTTTATGGCTACTGGTTAGCAAAAGTGTCTTTCATGTGGCCGGGCAGTTATAACGTTAGTTTCTGATCAGGAGGCTCTTTAGTGGTTGAATTGGTTTAGAGAAATAACGTTACTCATGCTTCAGAAAGGCAGCATGGCGTTGCATGGCGTAACTCTGTCTACCGCGGTGTGAGAAATATTGTTTGTTACTCGGGATACCTACAGTGATCGGCAGTAGGCACTCGTCATTGTAATTTAGTTGTATTGATCAGAAATGGGCTTATTAGGGCCCGAGCAGGTCACAACCTGTGAGGACCTATTGTATCTCTAGGAATTCTTTCTTTCTGCTGTTCAAGGGAACAGCACGCAGCTACAGAGCACGCAGCTACAGAGCGACAGCGCGCGTTCTAGAAATAAAAGTGAGACAATGCCTCCTAAGTCTGACCCTAAGTGGGACCAATTGAACGAAAGCCTGATGGCATTGAGAGTCGAATTGATGAAGGATCAGAAAGAAATTCAGAAAGAACTGATGGCGGAGATGAGAGATATGAAGAAAAAGATGGAACCTCTCAACAAGTTGTCGGCTGAAATCACACAACTCCGGGAGGAGAATGTGAAAAAAGACCAGCTGATAAAGGAGCTGGGAAACAGAGTGGAGGAGCTGGATCAACAGGGAAAGCTCAAAGATGTGATTGTGACTGGCCTCAAAATCAAGCCTCCAACCTACGCAAAGGCGGCTGCAGCTGCTGCTTCAGCCATTGAGCCTGATGAATCTGAGATTAAATCTGTGGAGAAGCAGGTGTCTGACTTCCTGAATGGCAAAGGCATCGAGGTGGATTTCGACAACGTTGAAGCATGTTACCTCTTACGAAGGAGAGAGTCGACAACTCGAGCTGTTATGCTTAAATTCACCAACAGAAAATACAAGACTGCACTGCTGAAGCAGGGCAAGAAGCTCAAAGGCTCGGATGTTTACATCAACGAGAATCTCACCAAAAAGAACGCAGACATCGCCAGAACAGCTCGCCAACTGAAAAAGGGTGGTAAGATACAACACACTTGGACGGCAAACTGCAGAATCTACATCAAAACAAATGGAGCATCAGCTGAAGAAGTCAAAATAATCCAGATCAGGAGCAAGGATGAGCTGGAGAAATACGATAACTAAGGTATGGCTCACGAACACTTCTTAACTGACATTGAGATGGACGGGAAAAGGTCTCTAATTCACTTTAATAGCAAGAGTCTATACACCAACTTCGGCCACATAAAGGAATACCTAAATCACTTCAGTGTCGGAAACATGGATTAATGAAGACAAAGGCACAGATTTTTTCCTGGATGGATATAATCTGCAGTTTGCCAGTCATCAGAGCTATACCCGCTGAGACAAACATCCAACAGAATCTTTACATGCAGAATTCTGCAGATACGTCTTAAACAGTGGCGCAAGTATTGGCGGTGCAGATGGTGCAGCTGCACCGGGTCCCAGACGCCGTCAGGGGCCCATGAAGGAAGAAAAAAGAAATAAGAAAAAAATAGCTGTCTAGAATTGCCACAGGCCCGTTTTTGTGAATGAAATAGCTGGGGTCGGTACGGTAACACTGAGTGGCTGGTATAGGAGGAGGAAATGATAATTTGTTCAATCACCAGGCCGAGTCGATGCTTGTCTCTCTTCCTGGGCCGGGAGAGTTATCAAACCGTAAAATACCAAATAATAGCTGGGGCATTTATTTGTTTCAATCACTTAACAGACCAGGCGTTTATTTGGGACCAGATGGCAATTTAGGACAGGCGTTTAATTCCTTCCTCACAAAATCCACGATGAAAATGTCACAAACTTCGCCAGCTTCTCTGTGAATTCTCTGGCATCCTTCTGGGCAATAGTTGTCTTCTGCAAGTGAAGTTGTTGCGGCGGAGGAAATGATTTAGCCAACCAGCACTCGCAGCAAACTCCTCATCTCTGCTGTCAGTCACGGTGACGCACATTTGTTTCGCCATCGCCCTGATCATTTTGCGGGACACTCTCTCGTTGCGTGCCCGTTTGCTGATAACTCATTCCCGCATGTTTATCTCAAGCTCCTCGCTAGCCTTCTTCCTCCCTCCACCAGGCAGCCTGGCCCTGCTGCTGTCCTTCTCGGACAAACGCTAAGGCTCAGTTTTATTTTTTGCCAATCTCTCACTCTCTTGGGGTCGACAGAGAAACGTCTAGCAGCTGCTTCTCCCGAGTTTTCCTCTGCATATTTTACGACAGAAAGTTTGAATTTCAAGTCGTACTTTTAATTTTTTGCTGCACCGGAGCCATGGCGATCATCAGTATGATATTGACTGACATAAAGCAAGCACAACACGTGAAAAAGGCGAAGAAGAAAACTGTGCAGCATCAATGGTCACGTCTTCTTTCTTGATTTTTTAAAAAAATGAATTAGACTCAGCATTTATTTGGAACTGCCGGTTATTTATCAAAATATGCACCTGCACCCAGTGTTTAAAGGGGACCCTGCCGCAGGCCCGGACTGGCCATAGGGAGAAACGGGAGTATTCTCGAAGCACCGACCTATGATTGGCCTGCTGGCCTGCATCTCTCTCTCTTTTTTTTTTTTTTTTTTTAACAGGCTGCCGGTCCGACGGCGTCACGGCTATCTGACTTTTTTTTCAAAGTCAGAGAGGCAGGCCAGTAGCATGTGAGGAGGACAAGACGATTGGTTTGTTTCGATTAACACCCGCCCCAACAGTCCGTATCAACCACACAGACAGCGTGTGGAGGAAGGGGTGTGTGACGTGTGTCTGGTACCTGCTGTGTGTGTGTGTGTGTTGTGAGCGGACCGGGAGAGGAGACGAGGCTTCGACGATTAGATGATGGACCCTAACCCGGGTAAAAAAAAGAGAAAAGGCGGTGCCGAGAGGGAGAGAGAGAAAAAAAGAAAGGCGCTGGAGGATGACGTGGCCAAATGCCACTGAGTTATGTAAAAAAACCACTGGTTCTTGTCAGTACTGTCTCGTCAACAGTATTATTTCATTTGATCATCAGTATGTTTGAAGACTGAAAACAGGAATATACTGTTACCTTTTTTTTTTTTTTACATGTGTTGTAGTGACCATTATGCCTATTGGAGTGCATATTTGTTTTGAATCAGCCAAAAACATACTAGTGTGTGTGTGTGTGTGTGTACGTATGCTTGAGTGCGTACCTGCGTGCATGTGTGCATGTGTGCCCATGCATGTAGGTGTGCGTGTGAACGTGCGTGTGTGGGCAAGGCCAGGGTGGCCTGAGGCCTGTACTGCGAAGGGGGCTCAACATAGCCAGGCTTTGTGCTCATGATGCAGCTCAACAAAGCCCCAAGTCCCCAATCAGAGTTAAACGGTACTGCGACTGCGGATATCAACTTAATTTGTCAAGTCCAGGTCTCTGCTTTGTGCTCTGCGCGCGTTCACATAAAAGGGGGCATTTGACGTCATATTATTCTACTTCCGTGCGAAAATGGATCGATCCCCGGCCACATATTTTACTCAAGATGAGCAGATTCTTATTATGCAAGGCTATGAAGAATTCAAAGAAATCATCACGGCAAAAAGTAACACTGTCACCGCCAATAGAGCGAGGGAGGGCTGCTGGCAGAAAACTGCTGACCGTGTAAATGCGCAAGTTAACAATGATTAATATTATGATCAATATTATATTAAGCCCTTTGTGTTTTAATTTCTGAAAGCTCAACATTGTGCAACTTTTACATATGAACCCTCATCCATTTAGAAAATAAATAAACTGAAGAAACAACTATCTTTTTTATTTTTGAATGATGTCTATATTGTTTTCACATTTTACTGATCTCAGTTATAGAATGTGTGTGTGTTTTATTGAAAGCGAGGCTGAGTGTGCGCAGGCTATAAATGTTCAGTGTTTTTATTTTTTTTTTGTATTACTGTGTTGGGATGAACAAGCAAATGTAGCTACTGTCCCTGTACAATGACAGTAAAGACCTTTTTGTCAGTGAAAATAGCTCCAGCCTGTAAGATTTGTGTTTGGGCTACACTGCCCTACAACGGGTGAAACATTGATCAGTTCATCAGTTTATTCATGGCCACATCAAAGAAATAATTAACTTTACTCATTATCTGTGTCAAATAAATACTAGGTTGGCCTAATTAATATTTCATATTGCATGTTATTAAGATGTGGAAGCAGCAGTCGGACATGGCAGCAAGTGTGTGGATAATATACTGTATCCCATTTTATTTTAATATCATCACTATCTTAAGATTGCAGATTCTCAGTAAGAGCAAGAACCACTTTGTGGATGGCGCAACACGCAGTGTCCTTGCTCAGATTTTCTGCATCACCAACTGAATGTAAGTAGGTTTCCGTGGCAAACAAACGAGGGGCTACACAAACAGTTTGCCCGACAGTGAGCGCACAGCTTCTCCGAGTGGCATTCCTGACACTCGGCTCAATAAGTGAGCAAATGTACCGTATTCCCTCGGCTGAAAATCTATATCGCTCATAGAGAATTTCATCAGGAAATGCCAGCGGATCAGCGCGATCTCGAAGAAGCCGCTCACGTCGTAGTGCTGCCCGAATTATTCTTGCTACCAGGTCCACCGGGTTCTTAATGAATGGTGACGCCGTCTCCGAATGAGTTACACAGTGAAACAGTGGCGCTTTTATAGTCGATTTTTAACTGAAACTCTGAACAAAACCTGGTCGGGACCAGGTTATGAGCTAAGCATAAGTAACCATGGCGATCTAGCCGGGTCAAAAGAGAGCCACCTTTGTAGTACAGGGAAGCCTGGCTTTAGACTCAACATACCTCACTAACCCACTAAACTGGCTTCGCAGTACATCCCTCTCATTACATGACTGACTCCTGGCCTGAAAAAGTCTTCCAGTCCGGCCCTGCCCTGCGGTTAATTGAAACCCAGCTGTTATTTGGTAACTTACTGTAGTTGCCAAAAAATAGATAAATAAATGAATTAAAATAAAATAAAAAACGGTCATCCATTGGCCCATTATTGATCGGCCCACCGGGAAAAATCCCGGCACTCCCAATGGCCAGTCCACCCCTGCAATAGCAGTTCTCTTGAGTGGCTGTGCATGTGTGTCCAAGCTTGTGTGTGTGCGTGCTTGCATGCTTGTGTTTAGGTCGGGGGTGGGGGGCACAAAAAAAATATTTGCACTGGGGCCTATCATCATGATGTTACACTACTGGTCTTACACGTAAACACGCCAAGACGTGCATTAGAGCAGAATTAGGCAGATACCCACTGATAATTAACATTCAAAAGAGAACGCTCAACTTTTTCAACCACCTGAAATCCAGCTCCCGAGATACCCTCCACTCCAAAGCCCTCCAAACTCAAGAGCTGAGCCCAGAAAAGAGTCCCCTATGTCAGTTGGTACTGAGGCTAACTGCCCCCTCTCAGACACAGTCTGACCAGCCTCACAACAACACTGCTCTCCAAACACCAATCAGAGTAAAGCAAATTATAACAAAATGTAAGGAAACCTATCTGGAACATTGGAAAGAAGAAACTAAAAGCCAAAGTAGATTAGAATGGTATAGGCTCAGTGACCACAAACTGACAATCCAAACAGGAAGACACAAAAAATCATGTGGCCACTGCTTGACAGGTGAGGTTGAGACAGAGATGCACCTTCTCCTACAATGTGAAAAACTCAATGGAATTAGCTGCCCAATATGTATCAACATGCCACAAACTGAGGGGACAATGAGTGACCGAGACATACACACACACACGATATAATGTATATATAATTAATGTAAATCTAAATTGTTGTAAATCAATCTTGATGTTATGTATATGTTTATGTTAAGTTATTGTTAATGTCTGGAAGTTTGGATAAGATTGGCAATATTGTTGTTAAAACTTTCATGCCAATAAAGCCCCTTTGAATTGAATTGAATTGAATTGAATTGATAGAGAGAGAGAGAGAGACTTTAAAATTAACTTTATTTATCATTATTTTTTCTAAAAAAGTGCATCAGCAGCACTAAACAACCAAGAAAGCAAAGAAATAAACACACAAACAACAACAAACAAACAAACCAAAAACAAACAAAACCAAAACAAAACAAAACAAACTCAGTCAACAATGTGTGACGATCAGAAAGAGAGCAGCAGCTCTCCTGCCCCGCCCACACAGCACACTCCCCTCTGCCCAGAGCGCCGATAAGGATTCCAGATCATCAACAGTTTGATAATAAGCATGTTCAACCCCCACACGTGCAGCCAGCAACCCCTTCATCACCTCACCCATCGTGCACCCTGAAACCTTTGCTTTATTCTTCCTGGAGATCCAGATCGCAAGTTTAGCCACGGCAACACAACATTCATCAAAATACAAACCTTCTTTTTCCTCACCTTGTATTTTGGGCCATAAATAAACAGATCCAAAGAAAAATGTTCCCTAACACCAGTGCACCATGATTTTAACACTCCCAGCAGAGCAGCTGAGCAAGAGAGAGAGAGAGAGAGAGAGAGAACAACGGAACAATGGAACAATGGAACAACGGAACAATGGAAAACAGAAGTCATGGTTTACAAGAGCTCCTAAATTATTGTATGTTTGTTGTTAAAACAGAGTCAAATGCGTATATTTTACACTTATGTACGATAAGAAAGGAAGAAGAAGACAAATACAACCTCAAAAGGGAAAAAAAATCATCAGAAGCGAAGACAAGGAAGGATGACAGTGGACAATTAATAACCAGAGGAGCAGACACAAGGACAAAACCAGGAGAATGCTAGCTAACAATCTACATCCAAGGTACTGAAGAACATTCATCTACTAAGAAATGGAAGAGATGTGTCTGTAACAAAAACGCGAAAAGGAACTGGGACACCCTGAAAACCCATCTTCTTTACGTATTTTTGATTAATGTGTACGCTCATGCTATGCTTTAACAGTCAGCTAAATTAAGCTAACATTAGCATTGACAGTTAACAGTTGGGATTTCATTCTGTTGTCAGTTAGGCCTATTTCATTCAAATAAGGCCCAGTGAGAACCACCTGACAATAGAAGTAATCTGACCAATTAGATTGCTGTATAGCAACAGCCCCACCAGCATGAGCCATTTAGAGACACTCCCACAATGCTCAACTCTGGCTAACTACCACCCAATCCACTACCCTTCTGAGGTAAAAAATGAATCTCAAAGAAAAGATTTTAAACAGAAGCTACTGGAGGGAAAACCTGAGACCCTGTTTGCTGACCTTTATAAAAATGGAGATGTCAGCAACATAATATTCTACACTGGACACCCAAGTGCATGGCACAAGGCCATCATTCTACACCACCCCTCTGCAGAAAGAAAAGTCATTTGTAATGGATGGAAACTGCCGCTAAAAGAGAGTGAAGACCCAGATACAGTGATAACAACTATGAACAAACTGGGAAAATTATGGTACAAGGAAACTTAAAGAACTTCCAACTGGATTTTCAAACCCTCAAAACACTAGCAGGAGCACAGAGAGAGAAATCTGGCCCTGCTGTCATTCTCCCCCTGGACCCCCCACAGACAACTTCAGCCCCACCACCACCACCACACAACAGCCTGGCAGAGGAGGAATAGAACGGCAAGGAGAGGGAACTGACCAGCAATATACACCCTCTTATAAGTACGACCATGAATGAAATGAGAGATAAGCTTGCACATATTGAAAGTGAACTGGTGCAACTTCAGGAAACATCCCTCCAGACAAACTCCCTTAGAGAATCGAACAAAGCCATCCATCAGCAACTGTCAACAATGAAGACACAATATGATGACACCCAGACCCAGCTAAAAGAACTTCAGCATGACAGAGACACATGCAGGAAAGAACTAGCCATGCTAAGAGAACTGCTAAGAGAAATGCAGCAAGAGAGAACTGACAATAAGAAAGAGATCTCTTCACTGGCCGAGAAGCTGAGAGAGAGAGACGTGAAAACTGACAGTCTAAATGAGCAGCTGCAACTTCCTACAAACCCAAACCTCCCGGAACCACAAATCCCCACCAGCCCACTGGCTGCTTCTCCTGACTTGCAGCAGCCACCAAAAGTGCAGACAAACCTCAGTCTTCCACACGAACACCCAGCAGAGCAATTATTAACTCCCATCATACAACACACATCGGACATTATCTTTCTTGTGGACTCTAATGGGAAATTCTTGGACGAAGAAAGTTTGTTTCCAAACCACAGCGTAACCAAAATCCGATGTGCCACTACCAACAGAGCCCTTGACCTGCTGTCTGAGGAACATCTTGGCAGCCCGAGTCACATCATAATCCATACAGGCACAAATGATCTGAGAACCCAGCAGGAACGGGTAGCAACATCACTAAGAGCAGTGATCAACAAGGCCAGCAACACTTTTCCCAACACAAAGATAGTCATGTCCACTTTGCTCCCACGAAAAGACTTCCAGCCTAAAACAATTTTAGGAATCAGTGCCAGCATGTCAAGAGATTGTGCCCTCAGACCCAATGTATACCTGGCCCATCACCCAACCCTCAACATGGACAACAGAAAACATTTCTACCTTTGCAAGAACACTGAAAGACACTGCACTGGGCCGTATCCCCACATCGAACCACCAAAACAATAGAGGAGAAGACCGAACACAGGCAGCACCGACCAGGACACAGGGACCAGCACACCATAGACGAGAAAGGAGAGCTCCACCACACCAACACCCACAGCACCGCCCTTCTCAGCACCCAGGACACGGAACAACTGGAGAGTCCCTAGAGCACCGCCAAGGAACTCCTGAATATCTTCCCCAACTTCATGGAATACTTATTTGGTTTAAAGCTGAATACACAAATTACATAGAACTTGTTAGCGAAGGTGAAAATTATATATGATTAAGTCAAAAAAAGACCTGACCTCCAATACACAAAACATCTTTCTATGTGCGATCTACATCCCCCCAGCTGAATCTCCCTACTTTAAAGACCAAGCCTTTGCCGCTCTAGAAGAAGACATCAACCATTTCCAAACGCAGGTTAATATCTTACTTGTAGGTGATATGAATGCATGCACAGTAGAAGAATCGGACACTACTAACACAAAGACAAATACATGAATAACAAAACTAACACCTGTCTAACTCTTCCCCCCAGGAATAATTATGACAAAATGACAAACAAACATGGGAAAGAACTACTGCAGCTCTGCCGGACCCTCAGTCTGTACATAGTCAATGTCGAGATAAGAGGGGACTCTTTTGGCCGTTACACCTACCACTCTTCGCTTGGCAGTAGCACAGTAGATTACACAATTACAGATTTAGACCCTTTCTCTTTCAGAGCATTCACAGTTAAGCAACAAACCCTTTTCGGACCATAACCAGATTAATATATACTTAAAAAGAACACACGCTAACCAACCTTGCCCCAATCCCAGTAAACTACATAACATAACTACTCACTACAGGTGGGAGCAAAACAGATTACCTGAATATCAGGAGGCAATGAGCAGCCATGGAGCCCAAGAGTGTTTAAATGCTTTCCTGGCCCATACATATCCACACAGTAAAGAAGGAGTAAACGTAGCCACAAAGCACATCAACAATATATTCCATTATGTGGTACAACAATCTAACTTACCCTTCCTGAAACTAAACCTAAAACAGGGAAAGCAAGAAAAATGGTATGACTCAGAATGCAAAACCATTAGGAAAAAACTAAGACAATTATCCAAACAAAAGCACAGAGATCCAGAAAATCAGGACCTACGTATTCAATATGGTGACACACTCAAACAATATAAACAAACACTGAGAACTAAAAAAGAGCAGCACCATAAAAACCAGGTGAACCTAATTGAAGAATCAATAAATTCAAACAGTTTCTGGGACCACTGGGAGACCTTAAACAAAAGTAATAATAATTATAGCCGCAAGCGGCAATCCGCGGGTTCTAACCTCTTTCACCCCAAACCGGCCACCCTGACCCTCATTCCCCGCAGTCGATGACATCGGCCACCGTGTTCCTCAAATCTCTGTGCAACACATAGCCATGATAAGCCCCAGATTTCTCCAAATTGGGTTTTCAGCTACATGCTAATGGCATTTATAGCGCCCCCTATAGGCTGAGCTCAACATGCTCTGTTAGGCAGATTCCCAGTCCTGTTTCGAACCTACGCACCAAGTTTTGTGATGATAGGACAAAGGGTGTGGGAATTATGGCCAATAATTCCTAAGCCCCGCCCATTGCGACAATACATTGGTCCGTGGCGGCCATGTTTTTTGACCAATCTGGTTCATTTATAGTAGAATTATGTCTTTTCATTCCCCGAAGCCGTATAACAAATTTGGTGTTGATAGAGTCAATCTTTCAAAAGTTCTATTCATTTTACTGTTTTTAACATCATGCAAATTAGCAAAAAATCTGTAATAGCGGCTTTCTTAGTGCAATAGGCTTTTTTGTAGAGGACTGTCAGGAGGACATGTTTGACAAATGTCAAGTCAATAGCACTTATGGCTTGGTGGGGAGAGCCTTTCGAAGTTCACACCGTATGTCATAGCGCCCCCATCTGACGGATCGGGGTGAAATTTTTGGAGCAGCATGTGGGCGTCATTTATACTCAACGTACCAAGTTTCGTGTCTCTGGGTGCTTCCAGCTCGCCATAAATGAATAAAACGCAAACAATGATGGTTAATGACGAATAGGCCACGCCCACTTTCACCAATCAACATGGCACTCAAGATGTAAGTTGATACTCGCCCCTAGAGGATGCATGCCAAATTTGGTGGAATTCCATCCAATGGTCTTTGAGATACACATGTGTAGCATTTATAGCGCCACCTATAGGTTGAGCTCAACATGCTTTGGTAGGCAGATTCCCAGTACAGTTGTGAACCTACCCACCAAGTTTTGTGATGATAGGGCAAAGGGCGTGGGAGCTATGGCCAATTATGTCTAAGCCCCGCCCATTGCGACAATACATTGGTCCGTGGCAGCCATGCTTTTTGACGAATCTGGCTCATTTGTAGTAGAAATATGTCTGTCTATCCCCCGAAGCCGTATACCAAATTTGGTGTTGATAGAGTCAATCTTTCAAAAGTTCTATTCATTTTACTGTTTTTCACATTATGCTAATTAGCAAAAAATCTAAGTAGGCGGAGCTTCATGGTCCAAGAGGCTTTTTTGTAGAGCACATGGAACTATCTTTGTGTGTCAAATTTCAAGTCAATTAGACGTGCAGTGTGAGGGGCGTGGCCTTCCCAAAAACGCATTTTCAAGCTTTTGTTACAGCGCTACCATCTGGCTGACTGGGCTCATATTTTAATAAAAGTTGATGCACATCATTTCCAATCATTGGGCCAAGTTTCAAGTTTCTGGCCCATTCCAGCTCACGGGAATTTGAGCTCAAGCGGCAGACAACAAATAATAATAATAATAAACCGGCACAATCTTAGAAGGGTTCTACCCCTTCGGGGTTAGAACCCTAATAAATATAGCCGCAAGCGGCATTCCGCGGGTTCTGACCTCTTTTGCCCCAAACCGGCCACCCTGACCCTCATTCCCCGCAGTCGATGACATCGGCCAACGTGTTCCTCAAAGCTCTGTGCAACACATAGCCATGATAAGCCCCAGATTTCTCCAAATTGGGTTTTCAACTACATGCTAATGGCATTTATAGCGCCCCCTATAGGCTGAGCTCAACATGCTCTGTTAGGCAGATTCCCAGTCCTGTTTCGAACCTACGCACCAAGTTTTGTGATGATAGGACAAAGGGTGTGGGAATTATGGCCAATAATTCCTAAGCCCCGCCCATTGCGTCAATACATTGGTCCGTGGCGGCCATGTTTTTTGACTAATCTAGCTCATTTATAGTAGAAATGTGTCGTGTCACCCCCCGAAGCCATATACCAAATTTGGTGTTGATAGAGTCAATATTTCAAAAGTTCTATTCATTTTACTGTTTTTCACATTATGCTAATTAGCAAAACATCTGTTATCGTGGTTTTCTTGGTGCAATAGACTTTTTGTAGAGGACTATCAGGAGGACATGTATGAAAAATTTCAAGTCAATAGCACTTATGGCTTGGCGGGGAGAGCCTTTCGAAGTTCACACCCTATGTTATAGCGCCCCCATCTGACGGATCGTGATGAAATTTTCGGAGCAGCACGTGGACGTCATTTATACTCAACGTGCCAAGTTTCGTGTCTCTGGGTACTTCCAGCTCGCCATAAATGAATAAAACGCAAACAATGATGGTTAATGACGAATAGGCCACGCCCACTTTCACCAATCAACATGGTACTCAGGATATTTGTTAATACTCGCCCCTAGAGTATGCATGCCAAATTGGGTGGAATTCCGTCCAATGGTCTTTGAGATACGCATATGTTGCATTTATAGCGCCCCCTATAGGTTGCGCTCAACATGCTTTGGCAGGCAGATTCCCAGTACAGTTCTGAACATACCCACCAAGTTTTGTGATGATAGGGCAAAGGGCGTGGGAGTTATGGCCAATCATGTCTAAGCCCCGCCCATTGCGACAATACATTGGTCCGTGGCGGCCATGTTTTTTGATAAATCTGGCTCATTTCTAGTAGAAATGTGTCTGGTCTTCCCTCTAAGCCATATACCAAATTTGGTGTTGATAGAGTCAATCTTTCAAAAGTTCTATTCATTTAACTGTTTTTCACATTATGCTAATTAGCAAAAAATCTAAGTGGGCGGAGCTTCATGGTCTGATTGGCTTTTTTGTAGAGCACATGGAGCTGGACTTGTGTGTCAAATTTCAAGTCAATACGACTTACTGTGTGAGGGGCGTGGCCTTCCCAAAAACGCATTTTAAATCCTTATTTATAGCGCCACCATCTGGCTGACGGGGCTCATATTTTAATAAAAGTTGAAGCACATCATTTCCAATCATTGGGCCAAGTTTCGAGTTTCTGGCCCATTCCAGCTCACGGGAATTTGAGCTCAAGCGGCAGACAACAAATAATAAATATAGCCGCAAGCGGCAATCCGCGGGTTCTAACCTCTTTTGCCCCAAACCGGCCACCCTGACCCTCATCCCCTGCAGTCGATGACATCGGCCGCCGTGTCCCTCAAAGATCTGTGCAACACACAGGCATGATAAGCCCCAGATTTCTTCAAATTTGGTTTTCAGCTAAATGCTAATGGCATTTATAGCGCCCCCTATAAGCTGAGCTCAACATGCTCTGTTAGGCAGATTCCCAGTCCTGTTTCGAACCTACGCACCAAGTTTTGTGATGATAGGACAAAGGGTGTGGGAATTATGGCCAATAATTCCTAAGCCCCGCCCATTGCGACAATACATTGGTCCGTGGCGGCCATGTTATTTGACCAATCTGGCTCATTTATAGTAGAATTATGTCTTTTCATTCCCCGAAGCCGTATAACAAATTCGGTGTTGATAGAGTCAATCTTTCAAAAGTTCTATTCATTTTACTGTTTTTAACATCATGCAAATTAGCAAAAAATCTGTAATAGCGGCTTTCTTAGTGCAATAGGCTTTTTTGTAGAGGACTGTCAGGAGGACATGTTTGACAAATGTCAAGTCAATAGCACTTATGGCTTGGTGGGGAGAGCCTTTCGAAGTTCACACCGTATGTCATAGCGCCCCCATCTGACGGATCGGGGTGAAATTTTTGGAGCAGCATGTGGGCGTCTTTTATACTCAACGTACCAAGTTTCGTGTCTCTGGGTACTTCCAGCTTGCTATAAATGAATAAAACGCAAACAATGATGGTTAATGACGAATAGGCCACACCCACTTTCACCAATCAACATGGCACTCAAGATGTAAGTTGATACTCGCCCCTAGAGCATGCATACCAAATTTGGTGGAATTCCATCCAATGGTCTTTGAGATACACATGTGTAGCATTTATAGCGCCACCTATAGGTTGAGCTCAACATGCTTTGGTAGGCAGATTCCCAGTACAGTTGTGAACCTACCCACCAAGTTTTGTGATGATAGGGCAAAGGGCGTGGGAGCTATGGCCAATTATGTCTAAGCCCCGCCCATTGCGACAATACATTGGTCCGTGGCGGCCATGCTTTTTGACGAATCTGGCTCATTTATAGTAGAAATATGTCTGTCCATCCCCCGAAGCCGTATACCAAATTTGGTGTTGATAGAGTCAATCTTTCAAAAGTTCTATTCATTTTACTGTTTTTCACATTATGCTAATTAGCAAAAAATCTAAGTAGGCGGAGCTTCATGGTCCAAGAGGCTTTTTTGTAGAGCACATGGAACTATATTTGTGTGTCAAATTTCAAGTCAATTAGACGTGCGGTGTGAGGGGCGTGGCCTTCCCAAAAACGCATTTTCAAGCCTTCGTTACAGCGCCACCATCTGGCTGACTGGGCTCATATTTTAATAAAAGTTGATGCACATCATTTCCAATCATTGGGCCAAGTTTCAAGTTTCAGGCCCATTCCAGCTCACGGGAATTTGAGCTCAAGCGGCAGACAACAAAAAATAATAATAATAATAAACCGGCACAATCTTAGAAGGGTTCTACCCCTTCGGGGTTAGAACCCTAATAATAATAAACCGGCACAATCTTAGAAGGGTTCTACCCCTTTGGGGTTAGAACCCCTAAAATAAACCGGCACAATCTTAGAAGGGTTCTACCCCTTCGGGGTTAGAACCCTAATAATCTAGCCATTCAATATCGTGATATCTGGATAAAGCACTTCAAAGATTTATACCGAACAACAAGTAACACGCCTGAACGAGACCAAATACAAGAAAAATTAAGTCAATTAGAAACAATCATTAAGAACTACCAAAACCCATTAGATTATGAAATTACTGAAAAAGAATTTGACCAAAAATTGAAAACCCTAAAATGTAGAAAAATCTGTGGACCTGACGGCATCCTAAATGAGATGCTTAAACACACAGACTCTAAATTCAAATCAGCCATTCTGAAACTTTTTAATTTAGTACTCAGAGCTGGCTATTTTCCCGAGATATGGAACGAAGGACTGATAAGTCCCATATTTAAAAGTGGAGACAAGACAGACCCCCAAAATTACTGTGGGATCTGCATAAACTCATGTGTTGGAAAGGTTTTATGTAGTATACTAAATTCACAAATTATAGATTTCATTACAGAACATCATGTATTAAGCAGAAGCCAAATTGGATTCCTACCTAAATTCTGAACGACAGACCATATTTTTACATTGCACACTCTAATTGATAAATATGCAGGGGCGGCTGGTATATGTGGGCTAACAGGGCTAAGCCCTCCCTACCTTTTACAGCAAAAATGAAAAAATATTATTAAAAACCTTAGAACACATTGTTTTAAATTTTGATTGAACCTAAAACAGCAACAGCACCAAAAAGTGGCAGAAAAAACCCAGGATATATGAGATATCCTGGGTTTTTTCTTGTGAATGGGCTAAATGTATTCAGCCCAAGCACAGTAGCAAGCTTCCATTCACTTTTGATTGACAGGTGTCGTGACACGCCCCCATTTGGGCTAAATTCATTCAGCCCAAACTCAGTAGCGTAAACTTCCATTGACGTTTGATTGACAGGTGCCCTGACACGCCCCCTTCATATGCTGCCCATGCGGTAGCAACAGTACAGTGACCTTCGACCTATCACAGCGCAGTTCTAGTTGTAAAAAAATGGCGGCGCTTTGTACCGCCTACTTCCGGGTTATGGAGCTCGGATTTGTTCCAAACACTGTCATTTGGGCGCTGGACCTCATTCACTTACATTGCGGCGCAACAGGTAAGTTGCTGAAATATCAACCTCTTTTGAATTGTCAACTGTCTATATTGTATCAGAGGCCCTTTGTGATGCTTACACTGGTCTTCATTTGTACGTGCACAGCGTAATTATCTATATTTTATCTTGGTTGTTAGAGCCAATTTTCAAGCATTGTCTGCTAGCTAGTCAGCTAGTGTGACTTCGCCAGCTGTAAAGGTAACGTAATAGTCCGGTAATGAATCGCTAGCAACTTGTATATTAAAGATGTTTGGTAACTAACAAGCAGGATTTACATGTATTACTAAGGGGTTTTATTTATTTTGGCTTTTATCTGCTGAACCTGACCGTGTCAGCCATCGTTAGTCGGTTATGTGTGTGATATAGGACTCGTTCTAGCTGCTAGCACTAGTAGAAATAAGGGGGCGTTTGTGATAAATATTTCATTTAATATGTCATTGAATTTTGGGACATACTACCTTTTTTATTATGTGACGTGTTGTTGGCTGCATTTAATTTTTTGTGCTGTTCCGTGTTCAATTTAACATGGTTACTTTCATTATTTCATGTAGGCTACTGTGCTTTATTTTAAGCGGCTGCTGCTGGTGGTCACTGCGGCTGACGGTGGTGGTCACGACGGCTGATGATGGTGGTCATTGCGGCTGACGGTGGTGGTCACAGCGGCTGACGGTGGTGGTCACGGCGGCTGACGGTGGTGGTCACTGTGCTGATGGTGGTGGTCACTGCGACTGACGGTGGTGGTCACGGCGGCTGACGATGGTGGCGGTGGCAGCTGCTAATGGTCTGCGAATTGGCTGCTAATTTGGTCCTTCTCCTGAGGTTTTTTTTTTTCATTTGGTTCTTCATGGTTGCGATGTCATGGATCACCTGCCCCTGGTTTTTGTTTTTCTTGTTCACACACACAAACACACATTCTTGTTGTCTGTCATTGTTTAATAAAAAATACTTTCTTTGAAAACATTGATTTGTATCCAATTAATTAACAATTATTGCCGTTATAGTTATTATCATCTTTATTATTGTTAATATTCTTGTTGTGTACTCCTGTATGCTTTGGCAATATTGTGAACCAGAGAGAGAGAGAGAGATTTTCAGCATCAGGCCATTCTTATATGTCTCCCCAGTGTTGCCATAGAGCACTTCCTAAGTAATAAGCAAGTAATTTCCCCCTGGGATTATTAAAGTATTTCTGATTCTGATTCTGCTTCTGATTCTATAACAAAACATACACTGTTGTTGCTGCAACTTGATGTGATGCTACTGTTGCTGCTGTATGAAGTATTGATAAATGCAATGCATTCGTTAGCCCACCCACCCAAAATCACCACCAGCCGTCACTGTAAATATGTCCAAAAAAACCCCACAAAAATATATGCTTGTTTTGTGGATTTTCAAAAAAGCCTTCAATTCAATCTGGCCTTTTCTTTAAATTAATCGAAAGTGGTATCGCAGGAAAAGTATACGATTTGGTCAAATCAATGCATACTAACATAAAAATGCTCAATCAAGATTGGAACAAAGAAAACAGAATCTTCCTTCCAGGAACGTGGAGTAAGACAAGGCTGTAACCTGAGCCCCACACTATTTAATATATATATTAATGAATTGGCAAAATAAATAGAGAATTCCCCTGCACCTGGAATGAAACTATAAGACACTGAAATAAAATGTCTCCTTTATGCTGATGACCTGGTCCTGCTGTCCCCCACATGAGAAGCAACACTTATCACAACTGGAAAAATACTGTCAAACCCAACAGAACATGGTCTACAGCAGAACCTCTCACTGCTGGAGACGTTCTGTCAAAAGTGGGCGGTAGATATCAACCTTGACAAAACCAAAGTCATGGTATTCCAAAAAAAGGCCAGGCTACAGGAATCCAAACATGTTTTCAGGGTAAGAGGGACCACACTTCAGCATACAATGGAATATAATTATCTAGGCATCATCATCAGTGCATCCGGCAGCTTTAACAAAGCAATAAATTCCCTCACAGAAAAGGCACGCAGGGCCTACTATAGCATCAAAAGCTCACTATATAAATTCAATCCCCCAATTACAATTTGGCTAAACCTATTTAACAGTGTAATCAAACCCATACTTATGTATTGAAGTGAAGTGTGGGGCGCTCTAATTACCCAGAGGCACACCTCATGGGACACAACACCCACAGAGAAATTTAACCTTCAATTCTGCAAGGAAATCCTCAAGGTCCACAGAAACTGTCCAAACCATGCATGTAGAGCAGAGCTGGGACACTCCCCTCTCTCTCTACACATGATCAAAAGGTCAATTAAGTTCCAAGTTCACTTAACACAAGCTGATCCTGATTCCTATAACCACAGAGCCTTTCTCAGTAACAGCCTCTGTCCAAAGACAGTCCCTCTGAGAAACACCAGAGAAACCTGCCACCTCAAAATCCAAGACCTCCCAAATCTCTCCAAAACTCACCTGGCATCTATAGACAAAAACAACAAAATGACTTACATTGACAATTAGAAGAATGGAATTAAATCCATCAATAAATTAGAATGCTATCCAAACAGAAACGCACATTAACAATGTACAGACTCACCGACCATCAACTACAGGTTGAAAAAGGTTGGCATCAGAAAGAATGGAAGCCCAGAGAATTAAGAGTATGTAAACACTGTTCTTCAGGAGAAACAGAAACTGAGGCCCATTTTCTCCTCTCCTGCCCCCCTGTACCAAACTGAGAGAGAGGCTTTCCTCCAGCAGATAACTGCAGCAGATCCATCATATCAGGGAACAAAATGTGATGAACTGTTAAAAGTATGTCTGGGAGAAGATCCACAATTTATAAAATTAGCTGCACAATATGTAACACTATGCCATGATGCCAGAGAAACACATGAATGCTGATCAGAACCATTACTGCTATAGTATAATATTGTTGCTTTTATTATTATTATTATTATTATCATTTAATATGAACTACGTGTATATATGTTTTTCATTGTATATGACAACTTGTAATTGCCTAATGATACCCAATCTTATTAATCCTTCCACACACACATTATTCTCTTCATTTTTTAAGTTTCATTTCGTTTATTTGTATTTTAACCTACAAATTGTATTTTTTGTTTTGTTTAATTGATTCTTGATGCTTTGGCAACATAGTTCTTGTAACATTCATGTCAATAAAGCAAATTTGAATTGAGAGAGCGAGAGAGAGAGAGAGAGAGAGAGAGAGAGAGAGAGAGAGAGAGAGAGAGAGAGAAGCCGCTGCCTCATCGAGAACTCCACCACGCACGAAGACGAGACGTGACAGTGGAGCGACTTGAACCTTTGTGACTTATAAATCCATTAACATAATTTCCTTTTGGGAGCTAACAAGTTGCCTTCCACTTATTCAACGTGCTTAAATATGAGTCATATTTCAGAAAAACTTAAACTTCTTCCAGATGTTGAGTTTTTTGTGACGTTGCTGTTGTAAACATTGCTGTTCCCAGTGACGGACTGGGAACAAAAACGGCCCTGGCACTTTCACCCAACAGCGGCACACGGAGGAGGGGGGGGCGCACGCGCGCGCAAATTTTGACGCGCGTAAAGAACAGGCACTTTTGATAGCCCCGGTGATAGTAAACGTAAATTCCCAGGCTATTAACAGCTACACAACGATACATAAAACACATTAATAAATCATCAGAGCCAGCCGCTCTATATTAAAAACGTGTCTTACCGTCACGCAGTCATCCATATCTATCTATATGCTCTCTGAGATTTCTCTCTTTTTCTCCGCTCTCCCCTTGTATCGCTTGATGCCTCGATTCATTTTTTTGCTAGCTTAAACTCAGTCAACTTCCAACCTCCAACTTCCAACAACCACACTCAGACGGTCAACTCGATTCAGTCTTGAAATTCCCAGCAGGCATTGCTTCATTTTAACTTTTGCAAACAACTATTCAAATAAAAAAATGCAGGTAGATTTGTTTTATTTCCAACCCTGCACGTTTTTGAATATCTGAATAAGACATTTCGCTACAAAAGAATGCAAAGTGATATAAAAGTTTGCGACTGTAGAAGGTAACCCTGACTGTGATATAGACACACGTATGTGGCTATAAATACAGCTTAGCTTAGAAGAAGTTGTAGTGAAAAGAAATAGGAGAAATTTAGATTGCTGTTGACATAGGAATCTTATTGATTCTTGAAACGGCTGGTAGAAATGAGCTCGGGGTCACACTGTGATTGGTCAAGTCTACCCGCGAGCGGCCGCATCACCAGGCGGCCGTAGCGGCATTTGCCCACGTTGCCCAATGGCCAGTCCGTCCCTGGTTGCGACCCATCAGTCTGATCATGGAACAATAGACGATTAAAAGCAAGAGAAAAAAAAACGCTGTGACGGCTGCGCAGAGGCCGGCGGACGTCCTGCTGCACCGGCCGTTCTGGTATTCTCCAGAACGTCCAGATGGCCAGTCCGCCCCTGGCTGTTCCTACTAACAGTCACAGTAGTCATTCCTTGGTTTTGTCACATTTTTAGATGTGTAGCCTGTATTTCTAGTTCGCACTTGCCCGCCAATAAATAGCCTAATAATAAACCAGTGTTTTATTGCTTTTTAAGGACTACAGCTGAATTGCATGTCTGCCAGACCTCAGTATTATGATTGTGTGAACAAACTCACGTTGACAATAATTTGTTGACAAAAAAGAAATAGCAATTGCATATCACTCAGAGCTACAAAGGATACACAGCTAAGAAGTTAGCTTTTTAAAAGTAGGTTGTTTATTCATTTATTAATTTTACATTAATCTACGTATTGTGTTATATAGGCCTGAAAAAAAATTGGTGCACACACTTACTGTCCTTTTCTGACTTTGAGCCCCTGCTCCCCTATAATCATGTGCACGTCCCTGATAAATGATATAAGTGTGTCTCTCTGTTAACACACATTAGTTTAACTTTATTGATTATTCAAATCTCAAAAAAAAATTTGTAGTGTTATAATTTAAAGAAGTATAGATAGAGGCATACATTCATCTGAGTTTTCTACAGCTGTTAAAGCCGACTGACAGCTGATCAGCTTTAATCAGCAGCTGCCATCATCAGAGACAGACGTCACTTCTCATTCTTTAAGTCACGCACGTGAATTACTAAAATGAGCGCATCTGAGAAAAACAAAAACACAGTATTGTCAGTATTTAATTGTAGTGCAACCTCTGTTATTTTACTAAAGCATATTCACAAGAAGTTACTAATGTGTTATGTTGACCCACTGGGGACAGTAGTAGTGGGCAGGCTGCAGCAGCTGTTTGTCCTTCTCTGTCTGCTGCAACTACATGTTTCTGCTTGTACAGTAATAATAAGGCTGATCTACTCTTTAACTGTCCAGATGCACCCAGGACATTTTTGCAGAAGTCTCCAACAGCTGCTGGAGCCGGGCCCTCTAAGGGCCCCAAATCCTAACCTCACTTAGGGCATCAAAATGGCTAGAGCCAGCCCATGGTTGTATCTGTGGCTGTGCGTAGCCTGCACCAGATGCGTAAGGTTACACAAGAAACTGAGTCTCAGTTCATCCAGGACGCAGCCCCTGAATTGAGACACAGCTGGATCGACTTTCAGCTCTTCAGACATTTTGCTAATGTTGAAAAATAAATGATCTAGAGTCCCCGTCTCTGGCACCTAGGACCCCTGCTCTGAACTGAAAATAAAGAGGCTTATGCATGTCAGTTCGAAGACAGGGGATACAGTACAGATGTGATTTACACCAGGGATGGACAAGATGTGCAGCAGCAGAGGGAGAGAGAGTCTGATATCAGCAGCAGGTAACAATAGCTGGAACGTTTTCACATTTCCTCAATGAAATGAGGAGTTGTTAAGTCCACACCAGAGGTGATTGTAGAAAGACACACAAAACTGTTTGGGGAGTTTTATTTCATGTCAACTTTGAATGAATCATTGAACAAGAGTTTGTCATGGTTTGGTAAAAGAGACAAACTTGATTTCAGAAGGTGTGCTGTTGTATTTTTTCTGGTCAGTGAGGAGTAGGGATGTTCCAATCAGATTTTTTTACCCCGATCCCGATTCGAGTCCTTTAATATTAAGTAAATGCCAATACCGAATCCCAGTCCTATACTTAGCCTTAACTAATATTTTCCTGGATAGCTGCATTAAGGAAAAAAGTGCCTGCATCCAAGCTGTTCCTTAATAGTTTTTTTTATTTTGTTGAAACGAAGTATATACTTTCATATGGCTCTTTCTTATTCTGCATATGCCATTCCAACATTGGCCTCCACCTTCCGTGTGTTAGCAGGTTAGTCTGTGACGCTGCACTGTGACAGCAGACCCACATGTACAGCCAGCTGAAGTGTGTGTGAGATGCAGCACACGTTTGGTACCTCCATATCATCCATTTGTAGCCGGTAATGAGTCCCTCCTGGGCTACCATAGATGTAGGAATGCGTGGCACCTCCACTTCCGCATTTACAAATTAATTGGAGAGGCATATTAGCCACATTGATTCGGGGCGACGCTGCGCCTGTTGCAGCAGAGGCTCTGGTACGTGGTGGTTTTTATTTTAAGTGATATTCTGTTGTTGATCCTTACCCTCTGTGTTGTCATTGTGTTTTTTTTTAGGTCTCACTCCATTGGTGACTCCCCCTCCCCTCTGTGTCCAGGTTGCTCGCAGTACATTGAGATAGGGAAACAGGAGAGACTGCCACTGCTGTTTTGCTTATTTTGGTTTGTTGTATTTCATTTTTTTCCCTGTTGTTATTGGCCGATCATTTTCATTATTTCATGGTAGTTTCCCGTTTTAGTTATATAGGTTGTTTTGTTTATTTTTTGTTTGTTTTTGTTGTGGCATTTTCCTGCTGTTGTGCATTAGTTTCGTTTTATGCAAATGCTTTGTCTTTTTATATAGGTGCTGTCAGTCGGCGATGAGCGTGGTCGCACAGATGGTGGAGGGATTTGGTGATCAGAGTTCCTCACCTGCGCTTCACAGCCTCCGATAGCGTGTTTTTTGCACGTCCTTCACGATTTACTTTATTCCCTTCTGTGGTTTGCTGTGTGTGTGTGTGTGTGTGTGTGTGTGTGTAGGGCACGGGAGCCTGGTGAGTACTCTGTCCCATTATAACTGTCTCTCCTACTGTCTGCGACCGCAGCCACGGGTCAGCATTGTCCTCCACTTTCTTTTCATCAGTTTTTGCATAAGTGTCATCGTCTCCTTGTCACAGCTGGTCTTGTGTTTTAATACATTTGCAGTCTGCTTTTTAACATATTGTGTTTAATCAATGAATCCTGTTTTGTTATATAACTAATCCCTTTTTGCCTGATCACATGCTCCTTTAAATATCCGTGGCATTATTAGTAGTTTAAGAGGTCATTCTACAGCGAAGTTAACATATTTTTTTAAATCTAAAGTTTGGGCCTGGTCAGGACCCCACGCCACACATTGCTTTTGTCATATTCCTTATGCTGTCATGTAAAATGACGTGGATGTGTTGCTTGCCTATTTCACACGCGTTCAGCATCTTCTCGATTGCTTGTTTTACATGCTTTGCTGTATGAGACCGACAAAATTAGTGTGCATACCAGCACGTTGTAACTCAAAAATAATGTAATGTAATGCTGAGATGGTAGGGCATAGCGGGGATTCAGAAACTCCAGGTGATGAAGAAAACCCTGATCCTCTACCACGGAGATGAGCTGGTTATCCAGAGCAATTACCTTCTCTGTAATATTTTATCATATCAAATGAGTAGTATTAAATGCAGCTCTTTTGTTACCCCCTCGTGAAACGGTCGAATTGCAGATGTTACATGTCGCCGCTGGACTGCTTTCACTTTCTAATTTAAAATATTTCCACACTGCAGACCTTTTATCCACAGGTATGCCAGAGTCATTCTAAGATTCGACTGGATGCATGTCCGTTGCGTTCAGGTACGGATTTGCGCCTTTGTCTTTGTTTTATTTTGAAAATTAACCGGATGTTATGTTGTTGTTTCGCTGCTTGACTTCCTGTCTGCGCTGTGCTGAAGTCCTGCATATCTGCTCCGTCCAGAGCTGGGACATAGAAGATACGCAGACGTTATGTGCGTGTCACAAAGCACAAAAAAAAAAATAAAAATGAAAAAATCTGGCTTGGGTCTGCGTTCAAAATTGCCCATCAGTGGAAAAATGCCCATATCGGCCCTGATCCCGATCCTGCAGATCGCATCGGGACATCCCTGGTGAGGAGCACAGGTGCAAAAATATTTCCTTTCTTGACATTTAGTGAGTTCATTTTGTTAACTTATAAGACTATGTAGTGAGCCGCTTTTACTGACACTAGGGGGAATATCACTTCCTCATTACTGTCACAAAAAATAAAGCCTATAGTTGGCCTGATAATTAACACTTGTTATTAAAAAGGTAATTGTTTTTGAAGAGGGCAAATTATAACACGTTTTTGAGAACCTTTTTAGCAGAACTAATTTGAATGTAAAATATGAAGATGAATAATGAATAGCTGAGAGGCTCCCAATCCAGGGTGCCTTAACACAGCAATGTATTTTCAAAAAAGTATGACTAGCATGGTTATACTCACGCCACATAGTCGGCTATAACAACAGGTTTGGGGATGTGTCCAGCTGGTATGTGACCTCGGAGGATCTCTGGCTCCAGCACTATCAGAGCAGCAGCTGCAGAATGATTTGAAGCATCCATGACGTTTGGCTGAATGGTGGGGAGAGGGGTCTGCTCCGAGGCCCTGGAGGAAGGACCTAGCTACAGTAGAGAGCCATATGTTTAGTTCATGTAAACTGTGTGCAATAATCATTTAAAAAGTTGACCTTGATACTTACTATAGACAAAGGGACTGATGATCCAATTGTCTTCATCTAGGTTGATTGTGATGGGAAGAACAGGTGGGAAGTGGTTCATTATTCAATGGCTTATCAACTATTCTAATGCTTTTGAATGTTAAAGATCAATTACTACAAGTCATTTTCATACTTAAGTTTCAACTCTCTGCATTTCAATAACCATACAGAAAGTGATTGCAAGGTCAAAGCTAGAAAAACAACACATTTTTATTTCCATGAGGTGCATGTGGATTCTGTCCTAATCGTGGTGGGTGGCTTCTGGTAGTTTAATTACATGTATTTGTTATATATATCCTGTGCCTATATGCACTTTCATTTAAAGCACTTTGAGCTCTTCCTTGTACAAGAAGTACAATATTAAATAAGCTGCTTTGCACTGCTCATGAAGACTAGTGGAAAACCAAAATGTACATAAAAGAAATGGGGCCAGACATACTGTGTTCCAAATCATAGAGGACAGTGTCAGACAGTTTTGCCAAGTCCTGCCCTACTGTGATATGATTGGCCTGGCAACTGTACTGTGATCGTCCAGTACTACTGTGCTTTAATTGCATAGTAGGCCTATTCGATGCAATTCTTCAAACCCTTTAACCGACCACACAAGGGAGTTGTCAAATTCTCTGGAGCTACACTGACAATACATTATTTTTAAATGTACTGGCCCTGCAGCTAACTTATTATTTCTCTTTTATTCTAAAACTTCTTAGTTTCAGTTTTCAGTCAAAGTTTGGTTGGTTAAGGCAACCCCACTACGGGTTTAGGAAAAGATCATGGTTTGGGTGATGCTCATGTAGAGGCAACAAGTACTATTGAGTCATGGAATAGTAGTTCTAGCTCATCACAGCATAGTAGTGCAGGACTAATAGAAACTGAGAAAAAAATGGAACAACAGCTAATGTTCAAGGGCTTCCAAATTATCCAGTGGATATCCAGGCCAAGACCTGCTCTTTCTGTGTGCTGGTAATTGTTTACAATTGGATTAGCAAGTTGATACACGGGATTGCATTTTGGCTAAAGCATTTAGCCTCTTTTGCTCTTGACATGGACTGTTTTCCTGCATCCATCCAAAGAGAAAAGTGACTGGTGTAAAGGCAGGAACACATTGGCCCAACTGTTGGACGGCTGAAGCGTTAGAGGAGACTCGGACGAGGTCGGGAAAAAAGATGTTGGGTGTGTTCAGCTGCGTTGGAAGCTTTCGGAGCCGCGCGGACGGTGTCTGCTCCGATTCAACATGCGAAGTCTGAGGAGGTTGGCCGTTGGCCGTCTGAGCCATTGGATTCTCTGATTGGTTGTGTACCAGCTGAATGGCCGTTCTGATTGGCAGTGTGCCAGCGAATCAGCGCAATGTGTGGGAGGGGCGGAATACTGTGTGCACTTTGTTTTTGTATGCACTCCATTCCGTCATTCCCCGTTTTCATGTTTTGCAGTACCAGGGTTGCCAACTCTCCCAATTCACACGGGAGACTCTCGATTTTTAACCCTATCTCCCTCGATGCTCCCGGTCAGTGTTTTCTCCCGTTATTCTCCCGATACAGTGAAGGACACAAGTAAGATTGTAGGGATATTTGTCGCAGTATCTAGCAACTCTGTCCTGCCCGCGCAGGTGAACAGGGGTGTGATTCTTCCTGATAAATCCGGCAATCCGGCTTTTCCGACCTGAAATAATGAGGCTCTCGTGAATCATGCACATCCGTTTTTTTGGGGGGTCATTGCACAAGGCACGGGTCAGATATTGGTAAACATAATGACATTTGATCTTGATGATGACATGATTTTTGTAGGTTTAATATCGCGGGTGAGTGGCGAATTGAAGTTGCACACGGTGAAAGCACTACACCCTAAGTTAGCTTGAAATCGATTATTATTGTCATTACTGCTATTTATATAATTTTTACAAGTCACCGTTTAAGTTGAGTGACTGAAATCCTCGTCATCCTATTCAAAGGCTGCAACAGGTGACTCATCGAACCGGGGTGAAGTTAGTTTCAGGTTGGATATTCGGCGGATATTCACTCGGGTCCAGCTGCGACTTTACTGAGGTTCGCCCAGTGTTAGCAGCAGGGGGATGGTTAGGTCACCTCCCAGAGCCTCGCGCTGAATGGCTGGAGACTGATTTAGGGACCGTCATTTAATTACATTGCATAAATATATTAATATAAAATAATTGTAGTTTTTTCAATATCTTCCATGTCATGTGACCTAGTGACTCCAGCAGCAGATTGTGTTAGTAAACTTGACGAATGAGAGACACCTATTTTTATTGTATTTTAGTGCTTCCTCTATTTTATATGAATATTAATATGAAGAAATTATGATTTTTTTTCTCAATAGCTTCCATGTCATGTGGCTCACTGACTTCTGAAAATAATGGTAAAAAAAAAAAGTTGTCTAGTGCTTAAGAGGTTAACATATTTTCAAGCAGCAATGTCAGCTTCTACACTATTTTGTCTCGTGTCTTAAATTCTGATTCTGAAATTCTGAAAATGGATTTAAAGGGTCATTTTTCAAAATTTTCTTCCGGGGCAGCATGCCCCTGGACCCCCCTAGTGTTGCTAGGTTACCGACTCAGAGCACCGCTGCTATGAGAGAATTTAGGGGAAACACTGTCTTCTAAGAATTTGGCCATGTGTGATTTAAAATACAGGGCAAGAAATGATGAAAAATAATATGCACAGCTGGCAAAGGAACCTTGTTACTTGATGAAAAAAATCTCCCTATTTTTCACAACCCAACGTTGGCAAGTATGGCAGTACCGGCACGAGAATAGCTATTATGTCCGTTCAGGACGAATTAATTTGTGTTTATTAAGTAATGCCTCGCTGCATGTTTAGTATGCAGCTGTTTTTATCTGAAATAGTTAAGTTTCGTTTTCATCGAAAGTAAAGAGAGTTGCATGCATAAGCCTCTCATTTACAACTCACAACACAAGCGCCACTCGCTTATTGCATCTCGCACAAGCGCAGAACGTGCACGCTATTGTGGAGTAGGCAGCACGTCGAAGCGATGAGCTTGTTCAATACAACTTTTCTGCCAAACGGGTCAGACAAGAGGCAACGGAGTGGTCGGAGAGTGGTCGGATAAGGCAGTTGGACGTCTGGGCGGTGTGTGGGGGCCTTAAGGTAGAGTCGAGTAAAGGTGTGTGTGTGTGTGTGTGTGTGTGTGTGTGTGTGTGTGTGTGTGTGTGTGTGTGTGTGTGTCAAACCTCCTGTGACAGCGCCTCCTCCCTTATCCTGGCTGCTTCATGCCTCCACAGTTTCAGACACACTCCTGCACTGATGAAGTAGAGCACCATGGTGATGAAGAGGAAGACGATGGCTGCTGTCTGACCGGCCTCGGTGCGACAGAATGCTCCGTTTATTCCATTGTTGAAGACCGGTATGTTACACAGCCCCCCTCGAGTGGTGTCCCTCACATACATAATCCCTGCTGCCATGTAAAGCACTGCCAAGACCAGGTTTAAGGAACATTCTGTGAGCGGCCACCAAGAAGAGTCTAGAAGGATGGCTCTGTAATATAGGGTCATCCCAAGAACGACCAGAATAACAGTCACAATCCACGCAAGACCAGCCACCACCAGAACAAAAGGTGTCTTGGGGCCTGTGTAGGAACCACCCCCAGATCCATATGCACCAGCACCTCCGCCAAGTCCCCCAAACAGCTGTGGCTGAGAGTAGCCATACATGTTGAACCACTCATTGTCCTTATGAACATAAGCACAGACACAGGCAAACACAGCAGCCCCCAGCAGCAGCTCCACGCAGCCCAAGATCCTCAGCAGGCCAGCCCATGACTTCATGTAGGCATAGCGCATGTGGTACTCCTCCACCCGCTCCTGGTAGGTCTGGGCTGAGAGATTGGTGGGCACTGCAGATGTGGAGTCAAAGGCTTCAGCACCCAGCAGCAGCATGTCTCGCTCCTTCTCAGTGGTGTAGCCACCATAGGGGTCACGATAGGAGCCTGGAAAGGATGGGGATGGAGGGGCAGAGTGAGGAGGTGAACAGGGGACTCCCGCTGTGGTGTTGCAGTTGGCACTTTCCCTGGATGAGGGGGCAGGGGAGTGAGGCGAAGGTAAAGGATTGGGGGAGGACCAACCCTTGCTCCCTCGGTTACCGCTGTTGCCACGGAAGAAGTTCTTGACAGAGTTGGGGATGAAGCGGTGCACCGGCTTAATGTCCATCGTATCACAGTCATCCTCCATTGGCTTATCATCGCTGGGGGGGTAGAAGGATTCAGGCCCAACAGCTTGCTGTTCAGGTAGAGGGGGAGGGGGGAGGGGGTCTAAGCTGACAGCTGGCACTGTTCCTTGCGAAGATGCTGGGGGCAGAGGGAAATTCAGGTCCCACCCTAAGGAGCCCACAGGGACCTGGTCATAGTGTGGGATCTCCCGCACCGGGTCAAACCTGGTGACAGAACCAAGTCCTCCTGAAGACATTGGGACCTGGACTCTTTGCTCGCTACAGAAAGAAAGGAAAATAGTATATGGGTAGACCTACGGTAGCTTTAAAGGATCATTCCGGTTTAATAAAATTTGTGTTTCTTTAAAAGCTTTGGACATAATTTCTCTTATAATAATGGTACACTGGCCAAAGCAATTGCTGAGATCTAGGAACAAGGCTACATCACTACAACAGAGTCACTGAATCACAAAGGTTTTATGATCAGATGACACAATATCAGCCTGATATAGTTCCTAGTGTCAGAAAAAAAACAATATTGAAGAAATTATAGAAGAAAACAAAAAAGAACTGCATGACCTAGACAAATCTAAAAAAAAAATTACTATCAATAAGATTATTGTGGTGAATTTTCATTCTTGGGATGATTGTTAATTGAGATTGTCATGAATATCCTCACATGACACTGTCCTTTATTGGTTTCCTGATTTATTTTGAATTGCCTAAGCCTGTCACCATGGTTATACATGGTTTGCTCATTGTATCCCCACAAAAACACAAAAGTTAAAGCAGAAGATAAAGTTACCACCATTTATTTAGCCTTCCCTTTAATACAAATATTTGTGTTCTAACAAAATGTAAGATACATTAATTCAAGTATGTTTTAGTGCCATTTTGAGAGTGTTAAGCATATTTTGATGAACACGAGGATAGTATCGTGAATCACAATTATTTTGGTCACGATAATTATGACACTAAACTTTCATATCGTCCAATGCCATCAACAGAGAGGTTGGTGAAAAAAATATCTTTTCTTTAATTGGTGTAACAAGATGCAGCATTAACATCCAGATCCATTTTCTGTGGTTCATGATTTCACAAAGAAATGGGTCCATATTGTATCTAAAAGATGAACAGACCACCACAAAACTCTAGACATCTTGCCCATCAACCTGCAAAACTCTCAACACACAGAATTGGAAAAATAGAGCCAGTAAACAGCTTCTCTCATGCAGCAGACACACAGTAGCCCTGGCCTCACGGTAGAGTTGAATCACGTTAGCATGAGTCAGTGGGAATGTTGAAGGACTGACTCTTAGCCACAATGACCCACATTCACTAAGTGCACAGTTCAGTTCGGTAAAAATGAAATATTCTTGTTGTGTAGATCGAAGTCCGGCTCTGCAGAGGATAGAAGGAGTTCTTGCTTCAGAAAACAGTGTCATGTCTTCATTTTTTACCTTTCTTAGTAGTCGTTATGATGCAACAGAAATAATGGCGATTTGAGCTTTGATTGACCAAAGTAACTGACGCTGATGTTTTGTATACAAGGAAAAAGTTCAATTAAGGGTTTAAAAAATGAAATAATAATTGAATCCTTCTACAACTATTTTTGACTGTAGAGTACTGAGATGAGATGAGGGTGAGTCTCACAACCTGAGGAGTGAAGCTACTCCATATATCTTCTGTCTCCTGTATCTTTTGTCAGATGGCAGCAGGGTGAACAGACTGTGGATGGGTGGGTGTTGCCTTTCAGTATCTTTGGGCACCAGTCACCAAGATCTTTGATTTGCTTCTCATCAATGTTTATAATGTGGCCAATGAGCTGAGCACACAGTTCTAACGTAGAGGAAGTGTGACTAACAATCAAACTCTCCAGGGGCTGCTTGTGAGGAAGTCCATTATCCAGTTGCAGAGTGTTGTACTTTAGAGTGTTAAATCTTCCTATCTGCCTCATGGGTGAGCCTGTGTTGAATGCTGAGTTGAAGTCAACAAACAGCATCCTGATGTAGCTGTTCTTAATTTCCCAGTCTGGGATCAATAAAGTAATTCTATTATTCTCCAGGTGTGTGCAGACTGAGTGAAGGGCAATGGATATGGCATCCTCTGTGGATCTGTTGGTGCTGAAAGGACACTACTGAGGGTCCAGACTGTCAGGGATGTGGTCTTTGATGTGTTGAAAAACAAGATCCTCGAAGCACTTCATCAGGATGGAGGTGAGGGCCACAGAGCGGTAGTCGGTAAGCTAGACACAGCAGACTTTTCAGGTACAATGAGCATGTTGTAGGAACATTTCAACGTCTCCGCCTTCACAAAAGGAGATGCATCTGCATGTCTGTGTCCGTTTCACCTATCACCAAATTCCCTGCCACCTCATCGTGACCTGGCTCCTTTTCCCTTCCTTTTCTTTGCACTTCACTAGTTAGAAGACACTATGTGATAGGCAATAAACATGTTGCTTGCGGGAAGAGACTACCTGCTGAGTTCACGAGTGGAATCACCAAACTCTCTTCAATCACCTATTATATTATAAACTGTGGCTTACAAACAAAAGCCTTTCTGTGGACTAAATATTCCTTCACCCAACTTCCTGTCCAGCGAACAAGAGCCATGTGTTAAGGATACCCACCAGCATCTGACTGTCCCATGTTACCGTGAAATCAAGGGTCATAAAAGAGAGCCATAAACATTTCTATACTAACAGAGAAGTGGAGAGAGTCCTGATCTTTTTCCTAATCCAAGAAAGATACCAAGCTATAATATAATCTCCTCCTTAATAATATATTTTTCAACAGGAGGACCAGATCTACATTTTGATATGATTCTTATTTTCCAGATGTAATCCTAACACAAGTTATACACTTTTGATTTTAATATCTGAGTGTCTGGTGTAGCCACAGTGCCACATCCTGGTAAGTTTTGGTATAGTTCCCAGAGGACCTCCTTAAGCAATGTAATCCACAATCTTGTTTATCTATACTTTCTTTTACCTCCAACAAACAGGTTCGAACCACCAATGCTGGCGGAGGTTATGTATCCGTGTGTTGCATGTATCATAACTGATAATTCCTTTTGCCTATTAAGCAGTTTCGTTTATTTCCTTTTATTCATGTAACCAAATGTTTTATGTGAAAACCCATGGTGGATTTAGGTGAACAGTCAATCGTGATCATAAAACTTTCCGAAGGATAGTTTAAATCAGCAATAAGTAGGCCTAATAAGTCCGTGATTTGATCAGTGAACATGGCCTGGAGGGAGAGACGTGACCAAGCCTCCTCGGAGCCGCCCTCTCCTAAGCCTTAAAAGAGGCATCCATCGTGTCCCATCTCTCTCTTACACTCTTCGTTCTGTCTTAAGCTCTCTTCCACACTTTTTATATTGTACTCATACATGTTATTGCTTTTTCGCTCTCGCTTGTTTTTCTTTTCATGCGTCTTTACTTTGTTTTAAAGCCGCGTAACTCTTTTATTTTTCAACATTGAGTTTCGTACTTTGCTTATTTTTGAGGCTCCGAGACTTTGTAATCTCCGGAGATTTAAACCATTTATACAGCTTTTCTTCAAGTGACGTGCCGTTATTTTGAGAATACCTTTATTCCAAAACTTAAGCAAGGACGAAATTAATTTAGTTTTCCTTTTTATACAGTTAAAGTTAAAGTTAAAGTTAATCGTGTTAAATTCAGAAGAAGCCATTTTTGTTTATTTTCGTAACTAGTAACTAAGGATGTCACGCCCGGCCAGCGTTGCATCCTTCAGTTAACTTTGACGAGAAGTTAAATCCGTTTATAAGTCGAAGTTGAATCATCACCACTCCAAAGAGACTCTGATTCAGACGCTGATCATACATCAAAATCCGGTACAGAAATTGAACTGTTCAAGAAACCGGAACAGCCTCTCCAACTGAACAGAGAAGTCGACATCCAGCCAAGACCGACCGCCCGCTGCGCACTCAAACGGGAATCCCGTTGGGCCGGTGGACTACGTCATCGGGGAAGCCGCTGCGTCACCAGCCTGCGGCCAAACAGCTGTCGCATTTGCAGCCACAGGATCAGAGGAACACTCCGTGGACCTCTTCTGCTACAAACAAGTAAGCTGAAATCTCTGCACACAGCTGGAGTCACAAAGATCAGAGTTGGTGTCTATAAAGCCTCAACTTCCACCTTATAAACTCAAAGAAATTTCGCATAGCGTCCTGTCAGAAGAAAAAGAATTACTCCTGCGATTTTATGAAGTAACGGATCGTTACACTAAAATCCACCATCGGTTAGAAATCGGCTGTTCAATAATTGGTTGTGAATGCGGAAGGCATGTCCTTCTGGGGTTTATTATTGTAATAATAATAATAATAATAATAATAATAATAATAATAATAATAATAATTAGTGTGAATGCTGCAAGCATTCACACTATTGTCCTTCTGGGATTTATTATTTTTAGTGTGAATGCTGAGTCAGCATTCACACTATTGTTCTTCTGGAGTTTATTATTAGTGTGAATGCTTGCAGCATTCACACTAATAATACCAGGAATAACACCATTCAAACTTTAAAATGTAGGCACAAGTCTTGTCTATTTGAGTTGTATTTGAACTTTTTTCCTACGATGTATAGTTTTTGAACTGTGTGACAAATGTCACTCAAAAACAGTGATATTTTCCAAAGTTGTAGCCACACCTGTCTTCTTTCTCCCAATGTGTCTACTTTATCGGTAGGATTTACGGTTTTTGAAATATTGGCCTCCAACCAACAAGAGTAGCTCTCAACAGTCCTATTCACTCCAATGTAAATAGGGAGGAGGATTTTCAAAACTGCACCTTTTTTAAACTTGCTCTTATTTCCACATTTCTGAAACTAGGACCACGAAACTTCATGACTGTCTTCTTTAAGGCCTTTTTGGCGTGATCGTGAAAAAAAAATGCCGATATCATGTATGATTTTGACTAAATAGCACTAGTTTGACGTCCTAGATTTGAGGCAGAAATTGCAATCAAATAAGCCTGGGACGGCCGTTGCTACGGGCCCTCACCAACCGTCACCTAGCAACCAAGATCAGCTGGGCCAGCAGAGAGAGTGAGACACAGACAGACACACATGCACACACACACACACACACACTCACATGCAGACACACACACACACAGACAGACAGAGAATATTCATGTTTTCGCGACGTAAGTCGCGAAAACCTTCATAAACTTTCCCATGAGTAATGAATGGGACGAGGTCAAAAAATTCGCAGACACACAAATACACACACACACACAGACGGACACACACAGATTATTAATTAGTTTTCCAGAACGTTCATGTTTTCACGACGTAAGTTGCGACGTAAGTCGCGAAAACCTTCATAAACTTTCCCATGAGGAATGAATGGGACGAGGTCAGAAAAGTCGAAGACACACAAATACACACACACACACACACACACACGCACACACACACAGATTATTAATCAGTCTTCTAGAATGTTCATGTTTTCGCACTTTCCCATAAGGAATGAATGGGACTAGGTCAAAAAATCGCAGACACAGAGAGAAAGAGACACACACACACACACACACACACACACACACACACGCATTCACATGCATACAAACACACACACTCACATGCAGACACACACACAGACAGACAGACAATATTCATGTTTTCGCGACATAAGTCCTAAAACCTTCATAAACTTTCCCATGAGGAATGAATGGGACGAGGTCAAAAAAGTCACAGACACACAAATACACACAAATACACACACACACACACACACACACACACACAGACGGACACAGACAGATTATTAATCGGTTTTCCAGAACGTTCATGTTTTCGCGACGTAAGTCGCGAAAACCTGCATGAACTTTCCCATAAGGAATGAATGGGACGAGGTCAAAAAGTCGCAGACACACAGACACAGAGAGACACAGAGACACACACACACACACACACACACTCACATGCACACAAACACACACACACACACACACACACACACACACTCACATGCACACACACGCACAAAGTGAATAAGACCAGGTGAAAAGATCGAAAGGAAGAGTTCAAACATCGACATCTCTGGCATACTTTGACCGAGACACACCATTCAAACTTTCAAAATGTAGATAAAAGTCCAAATTATCAACGTGGGATTCAACTTTTTCTTTAGCTTTCGTAGTTTTTGTTCGTCACGGGGCAAAGCGCACAGCCCACTCTCGCGATTCCCCGACGGGGAATTGTCTAGTTAGTGTGAATGCTGCAAGCATTTACACTATTGTCCTTCTGGGATTTATTATTATTAGTGTGAATGCTGCAAGCATTCACACTATTGTCCTTCTGGGGTTTATTATTATTATTATTATTATTGTTATTATTATTAGTGTGAATGCTTGCAGCATTCACACTATTGTTCTTCTGGAATTTCTTTTTCTTTTTCTTTCTTTTTATTATTCCTGCTTCCGTACGTTTTTCGGCACGCTTCTTCTCCTTCAAATCTTGAGCTATTGAAACCATTCAAATATCAAAATGTGCAGCTTTTTAAGGACATTACTGCTTGTATTTTTCTCATTTCCAGCTATTATACTTTTGGAAATATTAAGCTGTTTATGCAAAATTTTTCCCATTCATCCTTATGGGGATTTTTTCAAATTTCATTCTGCTATAACTTCAGCATACGTTCAGCTATTCAAACCATTAAAATATTAAAATGTTCTGCTTTTTCAGCTCTTTCAGCCTTGAGCTTTTCAGCTTTTCAACTTTTCCAGAAATTCAGCTTTTTCCCAAAAAATTTTTAACATTGCCGCAAATGGGAAAAGCTTCAAATCCTCTTCAAAACTCATCGCCTTTCAACCTCTTTTTTCTCCTCATACATTGAGCGTGAGACACCATTCAAACATTAAAGCAGTCAGCAGATCTTGAACTATTGGACCTGTATTCAGTTTTTGAAAATCTTGTACGGTCTTGAAATAATCGCAATTTTAGTTTGAGCGACTTTTAGCCCGTCTTCTGCGTTTATAATGGGTGTGTATTGCGTCGGCTAGAGTGAGTGACATCACCAACTGCCACACGCCAGAGTGTAGAGCTGCGTCGAAAAAAATGTTCAAACTTGTTTTCAGCTTGAGTTTGATCCCTCACCTTTTACTTGACATAGACAATATGTACATAAAAATGTAGGAAATCTTGTGGGCTTTCAGCTGATGGTCTCATTTCAGATGTGGGACTTACGGTTTTGGATCTAGAAGCCCGAGAGCGACAGCAACTCTCGCTACTGTCCCATAAGCCGCAATGTTAATTTTGAGCCGAATTTTCCAGAAAATAGCAGACGGTACCTGATTTGTCTATCGCTCTCCCGCCCTCATTTTACACTCTTCAGAAATAAAAACGACATGACCGCGTTCAGCAACTCCTCCTGTCACTCACCATACAATTATTTTGACGATAACCCTCACAGTTTTTTCAGAAATCGCAGGAGTTTGGGAGGCGTTCTCCCATTCATTTCTTATGGGGGACATTTTCGTCTCTGTCCCTGGTCCTGATGCAGCATCTGCAGCCATTTCAAGCTGTTCCTGCCTTTAACTTTTCACCTTTAAGCCTTTTTTCACCTTTTTAATCTCTTTCTGCCGCCATACTCTGCAACTTTTCGGCCTTTTTCAGTCGTTTTTCACCTTTTTAAGCTCTTTCTGCCTTTAACTTTCCTCATCACACGGAAATCGCAATTTCTCTCGTTAAATCATGCATATTGGTGTTGAAACTTGCCTGAAAAGCTGTTTCAGCCCCTTGCGCTTTTCTGACTTTTCAGCTTTTTAAAATATTCATCTTTCTTTTGAGCTACAGACACCATTTCAACTTTATAATATCTAAATATGTTGGTGATATCCCTTACAGTTTTTCAGATGTGGAGAGGGGGGACATTTCGCTGATCCGCCTTTGGATGTAGTATCAGGGCCGCATTATTAGTGAACCGACTAGTAACCGCACTTGACCAGATCCGAGTTTTGCGTTGTGGAAAGCGCACTGTTATGCCTTAACCAAGATATCGATCATTAAGATTAATTGGATCAGATCTGACTGGAATAAGGCCGCCATAGTGGTTGGTAAACTGATTAAATTCACCCGCCAGCGCACAAATTCACCTGTGGGTTGCGGGTGCTAATTTCCATCTCTGGTGTGTGTGTGTGTGTGTGTGTGTGTGTGTGTGTGTGTGTGTGTGTGTGTGTGTGTGTGTGATGACTGTCACTACGGCAAAGCTCAGACCACCTTATAAATCGAGTAATTTCAAGGTTTGTTGCATCACGAGGAGAAACTTAGTAAAAATGTTGAAACGACACATTTGATCTCATTTGTGCTTTTCTTTGGAATTCGGCATTAAGTAGCATGCATTACGATTTTTGTTTCATTGTGAATGTGTCAGTTAGTTTGCAACAAGGCTGTAAAACCCTGCTACTTCTTCGCCGGACTTCCCTACAAAACACTCAATTTTGAAATTTGTTTCTTTAGTAGAAACTGTATAAACGTTGTGAAATGCAGTGTACAGCACATCTTTTATTATTTGGATACGGTTGTTCATTCGGCAAACGTTTTACCACGTGCTCTATGAGATATTGCAGGGTTTGGGGATCGCTTTCAGAGGTTCAACAGCAGAATTTCCGAGTGGCCCCTGAACGCCACACTCAAACTTTGTTGGAGCAGCCGGGCGGACCGGACGTTACTTCAGTCGCTGTATGCTGTCTGTCAGGTAAGCACGGCCGTCATGGCCAGCAAGTATGAATGGTCGAAATACAGGTTTATTGTTTTAGCAGTACATTCAAAGTTGTGTTAATTCATACGAGAGTAAACATGAATCAATGGGTGCAGAGTTTTTCTTGTTAGGCAAAGCCTTTATTGTTGGCTACACGATGGTAACGTTGCTAGCTTAACCGCTAACGCTAACTGAAAACTGACGAGCGCGTGAAGGAGTTCTGAAAAGACAGTCAACGTCCGTTCGCTGCAGTTAATAGCAGTTTTCAGTTCAGATAGACAATGCCTTGCTGATTTTCTAACTGTTGCCTGGGACTGAGGGCAGAAAAGTAGCCCTGTCTCTCTCATCAGGATAGAAATTGTTTATATAATATTCCTTCAGTCACACTATGAATTATTGATATTTGACTTGCAGGCTGCCTTATGATCAATTTTGTGACAATCGGCGTGTGTGCTACATTACAGTTTTTTCTAAAATCGCAGGGGTTTGGGAGGCGCTTTCCCATTCATTCTTATGGGATCCCTTCATCTCTGTCTCTGTTACTTCTCCCGCGTGTGTATCTCAAGAGTGCGTGTGTAGTGCCTGAGCTCGAATGGATGACATCATCTTTCGAGTGGGGAGCAGCTGGAAAATCTGGAGAAAGACTTTTCTTCAGCTGGATATGGATCCCACATCTTTTACTTTACATAGACGATGCAGCGATTTTAAGCTTTTTCTGCCTTTAACTTTCCACCTTTTCAGTATTTTTTCACCTTTTTAAGCCTTTTCAACTCTGTAACTCCACAACTTTTCAGCCTTTTCAGTCTTTTTTTTTACCTTTTTAAGCTCTTTTTGCCTTTCACTTTCCACCTTTTCAGTCTTTTTTCGCTTTTTAAAGCTCTTTCTGCCTTTAACTTTCCACCTCTTCAGTCTTTTTTCACATTTTTATGCTCTTTCTGTCCTGTTACTCTACAACTTTTCTGCCTTTTCCATCTTTTTTCACCTTTTTAAGCTCTTTCAACCCTGTTATTCCACAACTGTTTGGCCTTTTCAGTCTTTTTTCACCTTTTTAACCTCTTTCAGCCCTCTTAGTCTACAGCTTTTTAGCCTTTTCAGATATTCATCTTTCTGCCTTTTCAACTCCTTCAAACATTCAACTTGATGTTCAGCAATTAAAATGTTCAACTTTTTCAAGTCTTTCAGCCCGTTTCAGCTTTTCTGTCGTTTCATCTTTTAAAAATATTAATCTTTCTGCCTTTTGAGCTTCTTTATACATTCAGCTTCATGTTCAGCTACAGAAACTGTTCAGCTATTAACATGTTCAACTTTTTAAACTTTTTCGGCCTTGAACTTTTCAACTTTTTCAGCTTTTCGGCAGTACATTCAGCAGATTTCGCTTCATCCTTCAGCATTCACACTGTATTTTCGCAGGAAATACAATTTTTCTAGTTGGTTGTGAATGCAGAAGGCATTCACAACATATGTTCTTCGTTTTCACGGAATTCTTTAATTTTCTTCTTATTATTATTATTGGTTGTGAATGCAGAAGGCATTCACAACATATGTTCTTCGTTTTCACGGAATTCTTTAATTTTCTTCTTATTGGTTGTGAATGCAGAAGGCATTCACAACATATGTTCTTCGTTTTCACGGAATTCTTTAATTTTCTTCTTATTGTTATTATTATTATTGGTTGTGAATGCAGAAGGCATTCACAACATATGTTCTTCGTTTTCACGGAATTCTTTAATTTTCTTATTGGTTGTGAATGCAGAAGGCATTCACAACATATGTTCTTCGTTTTCACGGAATTCTTTAATTAATTATCTTATTGGTTGTGTATGCAGAAGGCATTCACAACATATGTTCTTCGTTTTCACGGAATTCTTTAATTTTCTTCTTCTTATTATTATTATTATATCTTCCGGGTCAGAAATTTCAAATCTTAACTCCTTCCACATTTTTCAACGGATTCACTCCATTCAAACACAGAACATTCATCTCAATTGGGAATCAATTGCGTCTATTTTTCTAATTGATATCATTCATAATTTCAGAAATATTAGACATTTTTCGGCCTTTTTTTCCCATTCAAGCAGATGACGGAATCTTCAAAAATCTTCGATTTTCACACTTTTTCATGCATTTTCAAAGCTAATCTAATAATTCATACGTCCACATTAAAACTCCATTCAAACTGTGAGACGTTCACAAAGATTAGGACTTTCTTCCCTGAATTCAGCTTTTTCACAGCATTCATACTTTTTGCACAGTCGCACTTCAAACATTGGAAACCTTTCAGCCACTTTGAGATTTTTGCATTGGTGTGTATGGGGTGGAATGCTGACAGCCAGAGTGCAGAGGCCAACTGACAGAGTGGAAAGGAGCTGCCCGATATTCAGAAAATCTCGTCTTCAACTCGCCACCATTTCCACAATGTTCACTCCAGCAGAAAAATAAAAACACCAGCTTGTAGGTACACTCGTGCTCGTGCTTACAGCGTATCTCTGGAGGCAATCGGACAAAAACTTTTGGCTCGGTGGGCATTTTACTGACAGGAACACCGACCAACTGACGCATAGAGTCCCATTAAAATGAGAGGAAAAATATCTAGAGGCAGAAAAAAACCATTCACTTTTCTAAACTGCTCAACAAGACACATTTCTGACCACAGACACACAAAAACTTCACAGGATGCTCAAAAGACTCTCATAGTTTTGACCATACCATTATTTTAGTGATAGCAGTTACTGTTTTGCAAAGAGAAGTATGATAATGTGAGGTGAGCCTCAGCGGAAATCACTTTTAAAACAGCTCTCCCAACAGCTCTCCCTGTTGGTTACCACGACCAGCGTAGTTACCATCACCGTGGCAACCGGGAACAACTGAGCCAACACAGAGACAGATTTATCAATGAGTCAGTTTGACACACACACACGCACACTCAGATATGCATGTGTGAGCATACACACATGACCACACATGTACAGACACACACACACACACACACACACACACACACACACTCACATGCACACAAGTGCGCACACACATACAAAGCCACGCTTAAGCACACACTCACATGACAAAAAAATGCACACGCGCACACACGTAAAGCAATGCTTAAGTACACACTCACGTGCACATAAACACGCGCACACACACACAAAGCCATGCTTAAGCACACACTCACATGTGCGCACACGCACGCACACACACACACACACACAGTATATTTCTTAACATTGAAACTATATTTAATGATATTCTTTTTTCTGTCATTCAAGCCGGGAACTCCATTCAAATAATTAAATGTTTTAATCATCGATATATTGAGATTTATTGAATTTCTCAGTCAGTTTCAGAGTATTTGATTCATTCTCACTGTAACATCTCTTCATACTCCATCAGCTGCTTTTCAACACAAATTTAAGCTAGCATTGCAGTTTGGCTCAAACCTTATATTCCATTTTTAAATGCTTCAATCTCACCAAACTATTAGGAAGCTTTATTCTCTTCAGATGAGACTTCAAATAAATTAAAGCAACCAATTCAGTTTGGCCTCAGTTTTTCAACCAATTCTACATTATTTTCAACCCAGGAACTGTTTGAATTTATTTAAATATTTCCAATCATTGACACATCGAGATTTATTGAATTTCTCAGTCTGATTCAGAGTCTTTGACTCATTCTCACTGTAACATCACTTCAAACTCTATATATTTGAATGCTTCATTCTCACCCAACTATAACAAAGCTTCATTTTCTTCAGACGAGGCTTTAGATGAATTAAAGCTACCAATTCAGTTTGGCTTTAGTTTTTGAACAAATTCTACATTATTTCACTGTTTTCTAGATATTGTGGACATTATTCAAAGTTTTCACAGCCAGCAGTCCGCATTTGGCTTCAGCTGCTCACGAGGAGCATTCACAACCGCAAGTTCTTCAGAACTTGCCTTTTCTAGTTGGTTATATATGTGAAAACGAAGAACATATGTTCTTCGTTTTCACTTCCCTGAATTCAGCTTTTTCACAGCATTCATACTTTTTGCACAGTCGCACTTCAAACATTGGAAACTTTTCAGCCACTTTGAGATTTTTGCATTGGTGTGTATGGGATGGAATGTTGACAGCCAGAGTGCAGAGGCCAACTGACAGAGTGGAAAGGAGCTGCCCGATATTCAGAAAATCTCGTCTTCAACTCGCCACCATTTCCACAATGTTCACTCCAGCAGAAAAATAAAAACACCAGCTTGTAGGTACACTCGTGCTCGTGCTTACAGCGGATCTCTGGAGGCAATCGGACAAAAACTTTTGGCTCGGTGGGCATTTTACTGACAGGAACACCGACCAACTGACGCATAGAGTCCCATTAAAATGAGAGGAAAAATATCTAGAGGCAGAAAAAAAACATTCACTTTTCTAAACTGGTCAACAAGACACATTTCTGACCACAGATACACAAAAACTTCACAGGATGCTCAAAGGACTCTCATAGTTTTGACCATACCATTATTTTAGTGATAGCAGTTACTGTTTTGCAAAGAGAAGTATGATAATGTGAGGTGAGCCTCAGCTGAAAACACTGTTAAAACAGCTCTCCCAACAGCTCTCACTGTTGGTTACCACGACCAGCGTAGTTACTATCACCGTGGCAACCGAGATCAACTGAGCCAACACAGAGAGACAGATACTCAGATATGCATGTGTGAGCATGCATACATAACCACACATGAACACACACACACACACATACACACACACGCACACACTCACATACACACAAATGCGCACACACATATAAAGCCATGCTTAAGCACACACTCATATGCACAAAAACGCACACGCACACACACATAAAGCCATGCTTAAGCACACACTCACATGCACATAAACACACACACACAAAGCCATGCTTAAGCACACACTCACATGCGCGCACACACACGCACGCACACACACACACACACACACACACAGTATATTTCTTAACATTGAAACTATATTTAATGATTATCTTTTTTCTGTCATTCAAGTCGGGAACTCCATTCAAATAATTAAATGTTTTAATCATCGATATGTTGAGATTTATTGAATTTCTCAGTCAGATTCAGAGTATTTGATTCATTCTCACTGTAACATCTCTTCTTACTCCATCAGCTGCTTTTCAACACAAATTTAAGCTAGCATTGCAGTTTGGCTCAAACCTTATATTCCATTTTTTAATGCTTTATTCTCACCAAACTATTAGGAAGCTTTATTCTCTTCAAATGAGACTTCAAATAAATTAAAGCAACCAATTCAGTTTGGCCTCAGTTTTTCAACCAATTCTACATTATTTTCAACCCAGGAACTGTGTTTAAATTTATTTAAATATTTCCAATCATCGACACATCGAGATTTATTGAATTTCTCAGTCTGATTCAGAGTCTTTGACTCATTCTCACTGTAACATCTCTTCAAACTCTATATATTTTAATGCTTCATTCTCACCCAACTATTACAAAGCTTCATTTTCTTCAGACGAGGCTTCAGATGAAAAGGCTACCAATTCAGTTTGGCTTTAGTTTTTGAACAAATTCTACATTATTTCAGTTTTTTAAGATATTGTGGACATTATTCAAAGTTTTCACAGCCAGCAGTCCGCATTTGGCTTCAGCTGCTCACGAGGAGCATTCACAACCGCAAGTTCTTCAGAACTTGCCTTTTCTAGTTGGTTGTGAATGCAGAAGGCATTCACAACATATGTTCTTCGTTTTCACGGAATTCTTTAATTTTCTTATTATTATTATTATATCTTCCGGGTCAGAAATTTCAAATCTTAACTCCTTCCACATTTTTCAACGGATTCACTCCATTTAAACACAGAACATTCATCTCAATTGGGAATCAATTGCGTCTATTTTTCTAATTGATATCATTCATAATTTCAGAAATATTAGACATTTTTCGGCCTTTTTTTCCCATTCAAGCAGATGACGGAATCTTCAAAAATCTTCGATTTTCACACTTTTTTATGCATTTTCAAAGCTAATCTAATAATTCATATGTCCACATTAAAACTCCATTCAAACTGTGAGACGTTCACAAAGATTAGGACTTTCTTCCCTGAATTCAGCTTTTTCACAGCATTCATACTTTTTGCACAGTCGCACTTCAAACATTGGAAACTTTTCAGCCACTTTGAGATTTTTGCATTGGTGTGTATGGGGTGGAATGTTGACAGCCAGAGTGCAGAGGCCAACTGACAGAGTGGAAAGGAGCTGCCCGATATTCAGAAAATCTCGTCTTCAACTCGCCGCCATTTCCACAATGTTCACTCCAGCAGAAAAATAAAAACACCAGCTTGTAGGTACACTCGTGCTCGTGCTTACAGCGGATCTTTGGAGGCAATCGGACAAAAACTTTTGGCTCGGTGGGCATTTTACTGACAGGAACACCGACCAACTGACGCATAGAGCCCCATTAAAATGAGAGGAAAAATATCTAGAGGCAGAAAAAAAACATTCACTTTTCTAAACTGCTCAACAAGACACATTTCTGACCACAGACACACAAGAACTTCACAGGATGCTCAAAAGACTCTCATAGTTTTGACCATACCATTATTTTAGTGATAGCAGTTACTGTTTTGCAAAGAGAAGTATGATAATGTGAGGTGAGGCTCAGCAGAAATCACTGCTAAAACAGCTCTCCCAACAGCTCTCCCTGTTGGTTACCAGGACTGCTCGGTTACCATCACCGTGGCAACCGGGAACAACTGAGCCAACACAGAGAGACAGATTTATCAATGAGTCAGTTTGACACACACACACACACTTGGATATGCATGTGTGAGCATGCACACATGACCACACATGTACAGACACACACACACACACACACACACACACACATATAAAGCCATGTTTAAGCACATACTCACATGCACACACACACACACACACACACACACACACACACACACACACACACACACAGAGCATATTTCCCAACATTGAAACTATATTTAATGATTTTCTTTTTTCTGTCATTCAAGCCGGGAACTCCATTCAAATAATTAAATGTTTTAATCATCGATATATTGAAATTTATTGAATTTCTCAGTCAGATTCAGAGTATTTGATTCATTCTCACTGTAACATCTCTTCGTACTCCATCAGCTGCTTTTCAACACAAATTTAAGCTAGCATTGCAGTTTGGCTCAAACCTTATATTCTATTTTTTAATGCTTCATCCTCACCAAACTATTAGGAAGCTTTATTCTCTTCAGATGAGACTTCAAATAAATTAAAGCAACCAATTCAGTTTGGCCTTAGTTTTTCAACCAATTCTACATTATTTTCAACCCAGGAACTGTGTTTGAATTTATTTAAATATTTCCAATCATCGACACATCGAGATTTATTGAATTTCTCAGTCTGATTCAGAGTCTTTGACTCATTCTCACTGCAACATCTCTTCAAACTCTATATATTTTAATGCTTCATTCTCACCCAACTATAACAAAGCTTCATTTTCTTCAGACGAGGCTTCAGATGAATTAAAGCTACCAATTCAGTTTGGCTTTAGTTTTTGAACAAATTCTACATTATTTCACTCTTTTCTAGATATTGTGGACATTATTCAAAGCTTTCACAGCCAGCAGTCCGCATTTGGCTTCAGCTGCTCACGAGGAGCATTCACAACCGCAAGTTCTTCAGAACTTGCCTTTTCTAGTTATTATTATTATTATATCTTCCGGGTCAGAAATTTCAAATCTTAACTCCTTCCACATTTTTCAACGGATTCACTCCATTCAAACACAGAACATTCATCTTAATCGGGAATCAATTGCGTCTATTTTTCTAATTGATATCATTCATAATTTCAGAAATATTAGACATTTTTCGGCCTTTTTTTCCCATTCAAGCAGATGACGGAATCTTCAAAAATCTTCGATTTTCACACTTTTTCATGCATTTTCAAAGCTAATCTAATAATTCATACGTCCACATTAAAACTCCATTCAAACTGTGAGACGTTCACAAAGATTAGGACTTTCTTCCCTGAATTCAGCTTTTTCACAGCATTCATACTTTTTGCACAGTCGCACTTCAAACATTGGAAACTTTTCAGCCACTTTGAGATTTTTGCATTGGTGTGTATGGGGTGGAATGTTGACAGCCAGAGTGCAGAGGCCAACTGACAGAGTGGAAAGGAGCTGCCCGATATTCAGAAAATCTCGTCTTCAACTCGCCACCATTTCCACAATGTTCACTCCAGCAGAAAAATAAAAACACCAGCTTGTAGGTACACTCGTGCTCGTGCTTACAGCGGATCTCTGGAGGCAATCGGACAAAAACTTTTGGCTCGGTGGGCATTTTACTGACAGGAACACCGACCAACTGACGCATAGAGTCCCATTAAAATGAGAGGAAAAATATCTAGAGGCAGAAAAAAAACATTCACTTTTCTAAACTGCTCAACAAGACACATTTCTGACCACAGACACACAAAAACTTCACAGGATGCTCAAAAGACTCTCATAGTTTTGACCATACCATTATTTTAGTGATAGCAGTTACTGTTTTGCAAAGAGAAGTATGATAATGTGAGGTGAGCCTCAGCTGAAAACACTGTTAAAAACAGCTCTCCCAACAGCTCTCACTGTTGGTTACCACGACCAGCGTAGTTACCATCACCGTGGCAACCGAGATCAACTGAGCCAACACAGAGAGACAGATTTATCAATGAGTCAGTTTGACACACACACATGCATACTCAGATATGCATGTGTGAGCATGCATACATAACCACACATGTACAGACACACACACACACATACACACACACACACACACACACATACACACAAATGCGCACACACAAATAAAGCCATGCTTAAGCATACACTCATATGCACAAAAACGCACACGCACACACACATAAAGCAATGCTTAAGTACACACTCACATGCACATAAACACACACACACACGCGCACACACACACAAAGCCATGCTTAAGCACACACTCACATGCGCGCACACACACGCACGCACACACACACACAGTATATTTCTTAACATTGAAACTATATTTAATGATTATCTTTTTTCTGTCATTCAAGTCGGGAACTCCATTCAAATAATAAAATGTTTTAATCATCGATATGTTGAGATTTATTGAATTTCTCAGTCAGATTCAGAGTATTTGATTCATTCTCACTGTAACATCTCTTCTTACTCCATCAGCTGCTTTTCAACACAAATTTAAGCTAGCATTGCAGTTTGGCTCAAACCTTATATTCCATTTTTTAATGCTTCATTCTCACCAAACTATTAGGAAGCTTTATTCTCTTCAGATGAGACTTCAAATAAATTAAAGCAACCAATTCAGTTTGGCCTCAGTTTTTCAACCAATTCTACATTATTTTCAACCCAGGAACTGTGTTTGAATTTATTTAAATATTTCCAATCATCGACACATCGAGATTTATTGAATTTCTCAGTCTGATTCAGAGTCTTTGACTCATTCTCACTGTAACATCTCTTCAAACTCTATATATTTTAATGCTTCATTCTCACCCAACTATTACAAAGCTTCATTTTCTTCAGACGAGGCTTTAGATGAATTAAAGCTACCAATTCAGTTTGGCTTTAGTTTTTGAACAAATTCTACATTATTTCACTGTTTTCTAGATGTTGTGGACATTATTCAAAGTTTTCACAGCCAGCAGTCCCGTTTTGGCTTCAGCTGCTCACGAGGAGCATTCACAACCACATTTTCTGTTATTTGTTGTTACCCATTTGCATTATTATCCCATATTATTCACCCTGCCTTTATTTAGTTAATAAATATATATAATCCTTTGTCGAAGTCTGTGCACGTTTAATTTGAAGTGGGAAATCAATGGGATCCTGGAAAGAATTCACCGCTTCAGAATAGGAGATCAACTATAGATTTGAAATTTAATAGATTGATGAGATTGATTCCAACTATTCAAGCCAAAACTTGTAGGGTTGGGTTTTGAATAATGTCCTTCTAATTATTCAAAATAATTCAATAAAGAAGGTGGTGCCCCGTCTAAAACTGTTATTGATTGCCAGTGATTAATTATCACATACATATCAAGGTAGTGTCTCCTACAATGTGAACATGACCACAATACTCAGAAAACTGGGAATAATGAGTAGAGGTGGGGGAAAACATCAATTCACATAAGAATCGGGATTTTAATCATCCACAATTCTGAATCGATTCATAAACTTCAAAAATTGATTTTTTTATTAACGTTCCCCCGTCTCTCTGTGCGCCCCCAAGGGCTTCCGTACACAGCGTTGCAGCAAGCTTGGGGAAAGAAAGACAAGGAATTTGTCTTCAAAATAAGAGCTTGACATTGCACCAGAGACGTTCTACTATGTAGAGACATGCGCACAAGTTGTTTTTACGACAGACCATTCACTTGGTGGCAACAGAGAGAGTAGAGCCAGAGCGCAGCAGCCGGCACAGGTTCAGCCGTACGATGGACGTCGGTGTCGTAAATCTGCGCGCATGCGCAGTGGAGTTCTCCCTGTAGGAAAAGAGCGTTTTAAACATCATTTCTACGGTAAAGTCGTTGTTTTTTTGGTGTTTATTTGTATATTATTTCACTGGCGAGCATGTCTGTATTTTTTTTCCTTCCTGCTATCCCGTTAAAGTGTGGATTTGACCATGGCTCCATTCATTTAGATAGGGGTCTGGTCTCTTTGGGCTTTTCGAAGCGTCCCCAAGATGGCCGCCGAGTGGCCTGACTTGTCTAGAAAGACTTTGATTGCACCCCATTGGAGTTTAGAACTGGGTTCTTAGCGGGAGGCTTTTAATTTGAAAGTAGCGACCATACCTAGCTAGCCGGTACAACAACAAGCTAACAGCGAAGACAGCTTCAGAGACCGAGGAGACGCCAGCATCTCCTGGATCTCAGCAGCTGTCCAGTTGCTCATCTTGACGTCCGATGATGAAGTGATGGACTGACTGCTGTGATCAGCTGTTTCCTGGTTTTAAAACTCCTCAGCTGTGGGTCGCACAACAGTGCCGGTCATCCACACCTCCGCCCATCTCACACAATTTCCAGCATAGCGACGTCTCGGATTTAGATCGGAATCGAGTAGGATAAAAGTGTACCCTCCGAGGTGGCAAATTGGCGGACCAGGACAGACCCCCAATTTACCGGCTTCTGTCTAAATCCGCGGACCGAGCCGCAAAAAAGGATGGTCAAAGTGGCGGCTTGCTGCCCAGTATATAAGCGGCTATAAACTATGCAAACCACGGCAGCCATGCACTGCAGGCACAATGTCAAACAGAAGTGCACAAAAAAAAGGTGCAGGTCAAAACATCCACACACAGTGTAGCCAGCACCTTCCTTCCAAGCAGAGAGACAGCAACTTTTTCAAAACCCATATTCATCTAGTCAAAACACACTCTTTTAAGGGCTTGCTTTTTTCATTCTGCAGCAGATTGCCCTATTAAAGTTTGCTGTTGCGCATTTCATGGAGGAAATTCTCATTACTAATATAGCATAATGCAGGGATGGACTGGCCATTGGGCAAATGCCACTATGGCCGCCTGGTGATGCGGCCCCTCGCGGGTAGGCTGACCAATCACAGTGTGACTTCAAGCTCATTTCTACCAGCCGTTTCAAGAATCAGCAAGATTCCTATGTCATGTCCTATGTTCTTTTCACTATAACATTACCTAAGCTAAGCTGTATTTATAGCCACATACGTGTGTCTATATCACAGTCATGGTTACTTTCTACAGTCGCAAACTTTTATATCACTCTGCATGCTTTTGTAGCGAAATGTCTTATTCAGATATTCAAAAACGTACATGGTTTGAAATAAAACAGATCTACCTGCATTTTTTTATTTGAATAGTTGTTTGCAAAAGTTAAAATGAAGCAATGCCTTCTGGGAATTTCAAAACTGAATGGAGTAGACCGTCTGAGTGTGGTTGTTGGAAGTTGCAGGTTGGAAGTTGACTGAGTTTAAGCTAGCAAAAAAATGAATCAAGGCATCAAGCGACACAAGGGGAGAGCGGAGAAAAAGAGAAATCTCAGAGAGCATATAGATAGATATGGATGACTGCGTGACGGTAAGACACGTTTTTATTATGGAGCGGCTGGCTCTGATGATTTATTGATGTGTTTTATGTATCGTTGTGTAGTTGTTAATAGCCTGGGAATTTACGTTTACTATCACCGGGGCTATCAAAAGTGCCTGTTCTTTACGTGCATCAAAATCTGCGCATGCGCGCGTGCACCCCCTTCGTGGGCTGCTGTTGGGTGAAAATGCCAGGGCCGTTTTTTGTTCCCAGTCCGTCACTGAATATAGGACAGCTATACAAGCATTCTGTTTCAGTCACTACCTAATACATAGACTGCTGCCTTGGTAATGCTTGAAACACCGTGTGTACTCACTGCAGCCTTTTCTGTGGGATGACTGAGTAAAGATACTACTACTAGTCAGTGACGGCTGGTGGTGATTTTGGGTGGGTGGGCTAACGAATGCATTGCATTTATCAATACTTCACACAGCAGCACCACATCAAGTTGCAGCAACAACAGTGTATGTTTTGTTATAGAATCAGAAGCAGAATCAGAATCAGAAATATTTTAATAATCCCAGGGGGAAAATACTTGCTTATTTCTTAGGAAGTGCTCTATGGCAACACTGGGGAGACATATAAGAATGGCCTGATGCTGAAAATCTCTCTCTCTCTCTCTGGTTCACAATATTGCCAAAGCATACAGGAGTACACAACAAGAATATTAACAATAATAAAGATGATAATAACAATAATGGCAATAATTGTTAATCAATTGGATACAAATCAATGTTTTGAAGAAAGTATTTTTTATTAAACAATGACAGACAACACGAATGTGTGTTTGTGAGTGTGAACAAGAAAAATAAAAACCAGGGGCAGGTGATCCATGACATCGCAACCATGAAGAACCAATGAAAAAATAAAAAATAAAAAAAAAAAACACTTAGGAGAAGGACCAAATTGGCAGCCAATTTGCAGACCATTGGCAGCTGCCACCGCCGCCATCGTCAGCCTCCGAAACCACCGTCAGCCGCCGTGACCACCACCATCAGCCTCCGTGAACACCACTGTCAGCCGCCGTGAACACCACCGTCAGCCGCCGTGACCACCACCGTCAGCCTCCGTGAACACCACCATCAGCCGCAGTGAACACCACCGTCAGCCGCAGTGAACACCACCGTCAGCCGCAGTGAACACCACCGTCAGCCTCCGTGAACACCACCGTCAGCCGCCGTGACCACCACCGTCAGCCTCCGTGAACACCATCATCAGCCGTCGTGACCACCACCGTCACCCGCAGTGACCACCAGCAGCAGCCGCTGCTTAAAATAAAGCACAGTAGCCTACATGAAGTAATGAAAGTAACCATGTTAAATTGAACACGGAACAGCACAAACAAATTAAATGCAGCAACAACACGTCACATAATAAAAAGGTAGTATGTCCCAAAATTCAATGACATTAAACGAAAAATTTATCACAAACGCCCCCTTATTTCTACTAGTGCTAGCAGCTAGAACGAGTCCTATATCACACACATAACCGACTAACGATGGCTGACATGGTCAGGTTCAGCAGATAAAAGCCAAAATAAATAAAACCCCTTACTAATACATGTAAATCCTGCTTGTTAGATACCAAACATCTTTAATATAAAAGTTGCTAGCGATTCATTATCGGACCATTACGTTACCTTTACAGCTGGCGAAGTCGCACTAGCTAACTAGCTAGCAGGCAATGCTTGAAAATTGGCTCTAACAACCAAGATAAAATGTAGATAATTACTCTGTGCACGTACAAATGAAGACCAGTGTAAGCATCACAAAGGGCCTCTGATACAATATAGACAGTTGACAATTCAAAAGAGGTTGATATTTCAGCAACTTACCTCTGGAACTATTCGATGCGCCGCAATGTAATTGAATGAAGTCCAGCACCCAGATGACAGTGTTTGGATCTAATCCGAGCTCCATAACCCAGAAGTAGGCAATACAAAGCGCCGCCATTTTTTACAACTAGAACTGCGCTGTGATAGGTCAAAGGTCACTGTACTGTTGCTACCGCGCTGTGATAGGTCGAAGGTCAGCCGTAACAACCTGTCAATCAAAAGTGAATGGAGGCTTGCTACTGTGCTTGGGCTGAATACATTTAGCCCATTCACAGGAAAAAAACCCAGGATATCTCATATATCCTGGGTTTTTTCTGCCACTTTTTGGTGCTGCTGCTGTTTTAGGTTCAATCAAAGTTTAAAACTATTTGTTCTAAGGTTTTTAATAATATTTTTTCATTTTTGCTGTAAAAGGTAGGGAGGGCTTAGCCCTGCTAGCCCATATATACCAGCCGCCCCTGCTACTAGTAGTACTACTGGTAATACCGGTACTGCTACTATTGCTAAGTGACTGATTGAAATGGAGATTTTAACTTTGTAGCTAGTAGCCTGCTGAGGTTTGGACCCCTGATTGTAAAGGTACTCCAAGATTTATGAACAAATTAATGACAAGATAAAGGATTAACAAAGACAAAGACAAATGTATTCCACCGGTAGGCTCGCCCATAGCCAGAGTGTCTGCCCATACTGAAGTTAGATGACTGGTACAAGACAGGTGTCTGCATGTAGAGCTACTTATATTGGAAACCATAAAATAAATTAAAATACATCAATTTTGTGGATCAAACCAAAGGCAACCTAGGCCCATCTCTTTCCCCTGTCTTACAAGGTAAAATTTAATTAATTCAAAGCGAAAATGGCACATCGAATTCATCATTTATAGGCTGGCTTACCTGCTGATAAATTCGTCTGTTATTCTCAGTCAAACAGGTGCAACATCCTGTGTGTCACCCTCCTTTTGTTCTCGGACGCTCTTACATCGCTCTCAGGTCAGACATTAAGATGAACTCCGGGTTTACTGGGTTAATCAGCGGGATAAAAAAATGATCTCAGATTCCGGTGATATGTCGGCTGCCGCGGTGAAACTCACCTGGTCGTGTTGGGCCAGTTTGACCGGCCTGACGAGGCGTTCACTGACTCCCTCCGACCTCCCATTTTAAGTCACAATGCTTTCAATGCTTACACTCCCCCGACCAGCCAACTGAAGCAATTGAATCAAAACAATTGTGCCACCATGTGATCAGTTTTGAATATATTTCACAATCAACTCGCACATTGTGTTTTCTGGGCTCTCTTCATCAAAAGGCGTCGGCGTGTCGTTTGATAATAAAAGAATTCTGCGGAGGCAAGGCTGGGTGGAATGAGAGAGCAATCTTTATTGAAACAGATCTCAATAGTCTACTGGAAACCCCTATATGACTCATACTAAACCCAGAAATGTGGTTTCCTATGAACTTTTATTATTAAAATGTAGCGCCGCCCCTCCCTACACGCAGAACACGCGCCGTGCGTAGGGCCCCATGATCCATGAGGGGCTCCATTTTGCGCAAGGGGACGCATTCTCGCAAATGCGCAAAGGATGCGCACCGCTGCAGTGAAGCGCGCTAGAGCACCAAGTCAGCCCGAGGCAGGAGAGAGAGAAAAAAAGGAGACGAGTAATCTGACACCGCAGGCGTTGCCGCAATGATTGACAGCGCGCAGCATCTGACCAATCAGCGGTCAGATGCGCCGACAGGCAGTTGGATGCAGGTGGAGAGATGGCCTCCAAACAGCGATATGAATCGGGAGCAAGTAAAAGAAAGGAAATGCCAAATCAAGAGGAGGCTCGTGCGTCACTTTTAGGCAGGTAAAAAAGACAAACTTTGTGTCATAAACACCCCAGCTGCTAATCGTGAGACAGAAGAGAAGATCACTCTGTTCAGATGTGGACTGGAGATTACATTATCCAGCAGCCCTGATTATCATTTATTGAATGTCCTGTTAACTGCATATACCTTCACCTCTGTTGAAAAAGGAGTGGTTAATTGACCAGTTGGTGGTCCTATGTTGGCTCAGGTTTATAGCCATCAGTCTATGCTATCAATACAAGTTTTGGGCTATTTTTATGGAGGTAAAGTATGTATATATATATATATATATATATATATATATATATATATATATATATATATATATATATATATAATCTTATGTTATAAGATTAGATAAGATAAATTAAGATAATCCTTTATTTGACCCACAATTTAAAGCGTTGCAGCAGCAAACAGCAGTGGAGGAATATAGAACCTAAGTACAAAATTTAAGAATAAATATATGAAAATATTTAAATATCAAATCAAATCATAACGAATATTATTATTAGTTGTATTCGTATTTGCATTAATTGCATTTTAATCTTTGTGAGGCTAGTATTTATGTTAATTTCATTGCGTAATTTACCATTAAGACCAAAACAAATCTTAATAATCTGCTTGTATGATGGATTTCTTGTCATAACAGGATCAATGCTGGAGTTTGTTACTAAGGGTGACACGGAGCCAGCGCCCAGCACGTCACCAGGGCCATCAAGCACCATGTCATCTGTAAATGGCTTGTTCCATTGTTGAAAGAGGCTGTTCATTTTTTGATTTGTTCCCCACTAATAAAGGTTGTAAGCCTAAATAGCATTTCGTGATACAGTCATTTTGTTATGGGGTGGCCTCAAAATAAAATTCTGCTTAGGCCCCAATTTGGCCAGGGGTGGCCCTGTTAAAATGTCATCTATAGATTTCACAGATGAGATTAAGCTTGGTTGCTAAAAGTTTCATGTTGGGCAATTTGCGTAATCAGCATAATGAGCTACTTAAGGGGAGAGACTAAAGGTGAAGAATAGGGACATTTTTTAACTAATATATATCACCATAAAACCTTCCCAGTTGATTACTTACATTAAGACAATTATTTTTTGTATTATGAGTGTTCTGAAATTGTATGTTTAGCTATGCAAATGAGGCATTATCTGATTAAATATGCGGTAATTTGCATACATTTCAAGAGCATAAATCAAAACATTGGATAAAGCCAGGTTCAAAATTCTTGTTTCATTTTGTTGACATATTATAGCCAAAGGTTTTTACAGAGGGAATTTTGGATATCTCTTTTTATCACTCCATAAATCAGAAATACTGTCAACAGCCATAAAAAAACAATTTCCGCCCTGTTTTTAGGAATAACATGTTATATAAATCAGGCTATGAATGCTATATGAACAAACCCCTCAACTAAAACCTTCAGAATATAGATATGAATAAAACTGGAAAGTTTGGTGCATATAAGTGCTACTGAAGAGGAGATTTTTGGCTCAGAGGATGAGAAAAAACTCATTTTGAGAAAACGGCCTTTAAAGATATGTATTGTATAAGAAATCTATAGAAGGAAATAGACAAAGTGAAGTAAAATGAACACCTAAATGTGTGTGTTTTGGATGTTTTCTTTCCACTAGTCTGAAAGATGAAATGTTATGGAAGCAAAATTTGTCAGCTCGCAGAACTGACAAACTACCATTTCACAAGACTGCAGTTGTCAATATGGCCAGTTTTATTGTGATTAGTATGTTTTAGTATCTGCTCTGTGCCAAGGCAGCAGCCAATGTTGGTGATGGTGTCACGTGTTGAGGGAGATGATGTGCTGTAGTTCACTGAGCAGTTTAACACAAAGCTAGATGATGTTTTTGTTTATTTATGACAAACTGTGACTATCTTGACTTGAAAAATTATCTTTGAAATTGAAACACATTTTTCACCATTAGCAACCATACAAAGTTTTTCCGAAATAAGGTCGTATGGGGTTCCCAGGAAGAGGCGGGATTTGGGCATGTATCCACACTTTGACCCAGAGACATATATGCTGTGTTCCAATTCAGGGGCAGCATCCTTCAAGGACCCATCCTTCACCACCAGCAAAGGCAGGGTCTTTCAGAGAGACCTGCAGGCAGCGTCAGCCTGTTGTTAAATGGGACGGTCTACCCTTGGGAGCATTTTCTGGTTGCGTCACCAGATGTTCCCGCCCCTACCCATACATCACTATTTATGCAGCCCAGGTCTGCGAAAGTGACAAGAAGAGTAAAGTTTGACTGTCAGACCTGTTTGAGCTTCAGGAATTCCTTATTTCCTTTTTAAGCCTCCTGCTTGTGGAGGAAGAGGAGAAGCGGCTCTGGTTTATCTCGCGCAGAGAGGACCGTGGAGAGGTGAACCTGTTATTGAACCCACAATAATGTTATCAATATTATCATCATTAGCTAGCTAACAGTTTGGGGTCATTAACATACCAATACATTACGTTAAGGCTGACATATAAACTGCTGATCGCCACACATGGTTTTATATTGATTTTAAAGGCATTATTCCTATTTAAAATGTTTGGTAGATAGTTTTGTTTGTTGTAATGGTTTATTATTATTATAATTGTATTATGAAATTTCTTAAGAAATTCTTAATGACATGGCAGCCGTCAATCGAGTCAGAACTGCAGACACAGTTGATGGAAGATGTGGTGGACAGAGGAGACTGGACCCCCAAACACCCTGTGTACCGACCCAGATGATGTCCCACTGACACAAGGGTCTTTATTGTGGCATCCCATCCAACCCAGCAGCACTGCAGGGAATCCCTTGTTGTTCCTGAAAAGTACCACTTGATGCCGTTTGCTGTTATAAATTGTACTTAAGATGTAAATACTGAATGGAATAGACAACATGTAACAAAAGAACAATATTTTGTTTCATGAATTATATAAAATGAACAATTATGAACAAATAATTTAAAAAGATCTCATAAATTAAGTAAATAACAACAGCTATAATGTAAGGATTGTCCTCAGGAGCAGAGAAGAACCTCTCCATCCTCTCTGCAGCCTCATGTCCTCTTTCATCCTCCCTCCTCCTCTTCCTCCACATCCCTGCCTGGCTCTCCTCCTCCTCATCGTCTTCATCCTCCTCCTTCTGGTCACTTGGCCCTGGTGTGTCCTCAGGGATGGAGGCAGTAAGGACTGGGGGGGCAGTGGAAGGCCTTATTAACTTGCATGAGTAAAACAAATATAATTTAGTTTCCACATCATCATTCAAACCTGCAGCTACTTTAATCTTTAAATGGGCCCACTTGCTCCTGGCCCGCTGGGCTCAACCTTCCCCTGCAGGCCCATTGTTTCCAGAACTGTTCTGAACACAGAGAGAAGCAAGAGAAAAGGTTTACAAAAAGTGACATCAGGACCGACGAATCGGCTATTTATTATTTATTATGTATTATTGCCTTACTTTCATCCAGCCGGCGGAATGTTTCGCCCTGTGAACAAATTCTGTTCTGACCTCGGACAGTGATGAAGCTCTCTGTTTGCTCCCTAAAACACAATGAAATGTAAAATATGTTTTGTGTCACGTTAACAGACAAAAGAGTTCTAATACAGCAAAAAAATATAATCATCACAAGGATAATCCTTAACTTAGCTCTTTATTCAAACGTTTAACTAGATTTTACATTGATCACAGCCTGATCTAAATCTGTGCATCATGGTCCATTTATGTATACGAAGTAAAACGAGTCTATAACATCTCCACAGTCACAATAAGATATAAGTCAACCTCTGAACGTCTAACATTTGAAAGTAAAAGCTTTTAAGGCTTTACTTCCAAAGGCATCAAGCTGAGCATTATCAACGTATTTTAACTGATATTTTGAGGTTTTAAGGTCCCTTGGCGTTTGACGATCAAATGAGTAAAAACCAGGTATAGACCCAATACTTACATTTAAATGTGAGATCTGCTAATCTTGAGGTCACCATTATTTATTTATTTATTTCTTCTCTTTGGGCGTGCAATGAATCTTTGGCAATTTATAGCCGTGAAGGGTTAGCTGTGTCCCAATTCAGGGTCTGCACACTTCAAGGACCCGCCATTTGCGGTCTCACTGAAGGAGTGTACTTCGGTGCGCCCTGCAGGCCGCATCAACCATTGTTTAATGGGACGGTCTACCCTTGGGAGCATTTCCTGGTTGCATCACCAGATGTTCCCACCCCTACCTGTTCGTCACTATTTATGCAGCCCAGGTGCACAAAAGTGACAAGAAGAGTAAAAGTAAGTTTGTGGTAATGCCTGTAGTTTCTGGGCTCTCTTCCTCAAAAGTGTCGGCGTGTAGTTTGATGATAAAATAACTCTGCGGAGGCAAGGCTGGGTGGAATGATAGAGCAATCTTTATTGAAAAAGTTCTTCAAGCCAGCATCCGAACAGAGTGCGGCCGCCCTCTGGAGTTCTCAAAACTATGTCGAAGGTAATGCCAAATGGCTTCACCCTCTGCTCTATCAGAAGTCCTATCGAACCCTTGATCTTAGGAGATCTACCAAAATGCCACCCCCCTATTCTCTACTCGTGTGAGCCTTCTTAAAGTCCCTTGGGCTGTACCTGCCTACTTCTAATTGGTCACTGTGGTGGGTTGAGGGTCCATCTGTCCAATCAACTAGAAAAGGAGTTGGACTATCTCTCTGCTCATCTCCCATAAATGACTAAATCTGTTACTGTCACTCCTTGGGTCTTGTACTCCAAAATTACCTAAATGACCCCTCTATTCTTTTCTAGAGATGCACACGTTTAGATATCTTCCTCCATCTGACATAGGAGTCTGGAGATGCACACGTTTAGATATCTTCCTCCATTTGACATAGGAGTCAGGCTCCGTTTTAGTCCCTATAGTGGGCCTTGTCTCCTGCTAACCTTTGACCCACACACAGCTGAATACTGACTCCAAGGTCCCTTGGAGCTGTGAGCCCCGTATTGTCTACATTCCCTGCCTCACACAAGGAGGAGGAACAGGTTAAACTTAAACTGAGTTGAACTAAAGGCCCCGAATGTGTTGCAGTCCAGATACCTCATCTGACAGAGAGAAATTACTTTTTAACCTTCCTTGTTTTGGAGGAAGAGGAGAAACGGCTACGAGCATGTCTGTTGTTATCACTGTGATTGATGTAAGCGCGATGCACCAGGTCTGTGGGAGTAAGAATACAGGCAAAAAAGATGGAGGCACACATTCGCCCCCAGTGAGACCAACCTGAATCGTTCTGTTTATTAAGACAATTAACTGTCAATAACACAGAAATAATACATGGTGTCAGATAATAACTGTGCACATCGACCTGCCAACGGAAGATGGAGATCACAGATGTCCCCACGCCACGGATGGATTGGGATTCGTCTAACCTTCCCGATACCTGGCGAAAGTTTCGCCAGCATGTCGAGCTAATGTTCTCCGGTCCCCTACACCCTAAAGAGGAGCTGGAGAAGTGCAGCTATTTGATACTTTGGATCGTTGAGAAGGGCCGCGACATATTTAACAAATGGACTCTTACATCAGATGAAAGGAAACTGCTGAAGACATACTATGACAGGTTTGAAGCCTATGTGACGCCAAAAGCAAACCCCATTTTTGCAAGTTTCACGAGAAGAAACAAAGGGGAAAATGAGAGTTTTGACCAGTTCGTAACTGAGCTAAGGCTGCGGGTGAAAGACTGCAAGGACCCCAGTAGCGATGAGATGATTAGGGACCGCATTGTCTTTGCCATAACCTCACCAAGAGTGCGTGAAAAGCTACTTGGCCACAGTCCAGACTTCACGCTGGAGAAAGCTATTGACATTGCTCGTTCACACGAGCTATCGCAGCAGCAATTGAAGACAATGGTTAGCCCTGTTGCTAACATGGCTAGTCAGTCCTTCATGCAGCTAGCAGGAGGACAGCCAAGACTGAGCAAGCACGGCATGGACGAAAAACAACCATCGGGACAGATGGTGACAGTACCGTCAAGAGCAGAGAGTGTGGTGCATGTGGGCGAGAGCACAGCCACACAGAGGACTGCCTAGCAAAAGGACGTCAGTGTAACAAATGCAAGACATTGAACCATTTTGCTAAGGTTTGTAGGACACAAACACCACAGAGGCAGGAAAAATTTAAGCCCAAAAAAGTGCATGCTGTCTCAGACTGCACAGAGCAGACAACACCTGAGCTGTATATTGAAACTATAACAAAACTACATGCAAACACAGCCAGAGAACAGGCATTTGCAGAAGTAGAGATAGGCAAAGCGAGGCACAAAATAATGTTCAAAGCTGACACAGGTGCCCAAGCTAATGTAATACCAGTAGACACGTTCTGCAAAACATTTGGAAATGTAATGCTAGGCCAACCTGACAGTCACATCTCAGGATATGGAGGAGAGAGGCTTAAAGTTAAAGGAGCTTGTAAGCTAACATGCAGATACAAAAATGAAACAGCCATGTTAGATTTTGACATAGTACATGTTAAGAATGCTCTCCCTGGCTTGGGTCTGAGAGCATGTCTAGACCTAAACATAGTTAAACTGGTACACGCAGTTGAAGTACAGCCAGGAACACACACAAGCATCACAACAGAGTTTGCTGATGTGTTCAAGGGCATTGGACTATTTCCTGGAGAATGTGTCCTTCACCTCAAGCCTTCAGCTACACCAGTAGTGTGCCCGCCTCGCTGCATCCCATATGCTCTCTGCAACAGACTCAAGGATGAACTGGATGAAATGGAGAAAATGGACATTATCCGAAAAGCGACAGAGCCGACTGAGTGGGTAAATGCTTTAGTGGCAGTTGAAAAGCCTAAAATTTGAAGGCTTAGGGTGTGTCTTGACCCTCGCCCCCTAAACAAAGCCATACAGAGACCACACTATCTGCTTCCCATTCTAGATGACATCACACTAGCTGGAGCACAATACTTGCTAGCGTGCTAGATGCCAGATCCGGCTACTGGACAATCAAGCTAAGCCATGAATCATCCATGCTGACCACCTTCAACACCATCTACGGCAGATACAGGTTCATGCGACTCCCCTTCGGAATCATTTCTGCACAGGATGAGTTTCAAAGAAAGGTGGATGAGGCTTAAGAAGGGCTTCAGGGCGTTGCAGCCATCGTGGACGACATCCTGGTATATGGCCGCACCAAGGAGGAGCACGATAAAAACCTGCGTGCCATGTTGGAGAGGACTAGAGAGAGAGGGATAAAGCTCAACGAGGAAAAGAGCATCATACGTGTGACTGAGGTGAGCTATTTTGGTCACAGACTGACACGAGAAGGCATCCGGCCTGATCCTAACAAAGTCAAGGCGATCAGAGAAATGGCTCCCCCACACAGCAAAGCAGAGCTGGAGACCATACTGGGCATGGTCATCTACCTCTCCAGGTTTGCCCCCAGACTCTCCGGGGCAACAGCTTCCCTCAGACAATTATTAAAAGAAAACAATGAGTTTGTGTGGGACTTAAATCATGACATTGCTCTTCAACAAGTGAAAGACCTGTTGACACAGGAACCTGGCCTTGTACTCGCATACTTTGACCACACAAAGGATGTTAAGCTGCAAGTCGACACATCCAAATGTGGATTAGGAGCCATGGTACTCCAAGAAGAGAAACCAGTCGCATACGCATCCAAAGCACTAACTGAGACTGAAGAAAACTATGCTCAGAAAAGGTGCTGTATGCAGTGCTTTTTGGATGCAAACGATTTCATCAGTACCTATACAGTCGACAGGTGGTTGTCGAGTCAGACCACAAACAGCTGGAGTCAATCATGCCAAAAACCTCTGACAGTGGCTCCACCGCGACTGCAACGAATGATACTGCAACTACAGCGGTATGACATCACCATCACACATAAGCTTGGAAAACAAATACCTGTTGCGGATACACTTTCCAGACAGCCCATTGAGTGCAGTGAGAGCTCACTGAGTGAAGGACTGGCAAATACATACTATGGTCAGAAATGCACCTGTAAGTGACAACAAACTGGCAGAGATCAGAGCCGCCACAGTGCAAGACGAGCAGCTCTCAATGTTGAGGCAGGTCATCACTTCAGGGTGGCCCGAGTTGCACAAGAAATGTCCACCTGCAATTTCGGCGTACTGGAATTACAGGGACGAGATATCAGAAGCAAATGGCATTCTGCTAAAAGGAGAAAAAATCACCGTGCCCCACTCACTCAGAGCAGAAATGCTTTAACACATTCACACAGGACACTTAGGGATCGAAAAGTTTAAGCAGCGAGCAAGAGACGTACTCTTCTGGCCTGGAATGAGAAAATAAATAGAGGCGTTGGTAGAATCCTGCAACATCTGCCTGGAGCGACGCAACTCTGTCCAAAAGGAGCCGATGATATCGCACCCTATTCCAGAGCGACCTTGGCAAGTGATCGCCACAGATCTGTTCATGTGGAACAACATAGGCTACATCGTTGCTGTCGACTACTACAGCAGATACTTTGAGGTGGAAAAAATCACCAGCCTCACGTCCAACACAGTGATCCAAAAACTCAAGGCCATGTTTGCTAGGTTTGGAGCACCACAGACACTAATCAGCGACAATGGACCCTGTTATAGCTCAAAGGAGTTCAAAGACTTTGCTCGTGCATGGGACTTTGAGCACATCACAAGTAGCCCACTGTACCCACAGAGCAATGGGTTAGCTGAGAGGACTGTTCAAACAGCCAAAGCCCTCATGGATAAAGCGCACACACAGAGGACAGACCCCTACCTGAGTCTATTGGAATATAGAAACATCCCGATTGGTGGACTGAAATCGCCAGCGCAGCTGTTGATGAGCAGGCATCTGCGTTCAATCCTCCCGACCACTGACAAACAACTCGAGTCAGAGGTTGTCTGTCGCAGCACAGTTTGCAGCAGGAGGGAAATCTGCCAGAAACGACAGAAACTATACTACGACAGGACTGCAAGGACATGGCCTGCCCTGCCAGCAGGAGCCACAATCCGTTTCCAGCTGCCAAGTGGAAAGTGGGAGCCTGCAGCAGTCATAGATTCAGCAGGCACCCAGAGGTCATACAGCATCCTCACAGATGAAGGCCATGTGCTCAGACGAAACAAACGTCACCTCATACGGACTGAAAACAGCACAGATCGAGAAGCACCAACTCATGACCCTGATCCTGAGAATGCTGAGCCAATGACTATACAGCAGGGCACCAAGGGTCAATCAGGCCTCAAAGAACCTCTGAACGTTACCACCACTAGATCAGGTCACACAGTGAAACCAAGAGACAGACTAGACCTGTAAAAAAAAAAAAAAAAAAGATGTTGAAATGTGAAAGTCTATCACGTTGTTGATGTTGGAAGTGTTCAGGTTGATGCTACAGCTAAGGAATGACAGAATTAACAGTGCAAATGTGATATGTGTTATTGCTAATGTTGACAGCAATGTGGAAAAAACTTGAATTTAATACTGGCACGTTCTGTTTCAGGTTTATCCTGCCTATACACATTGATAGGATTGATTGCCTCAAAGCAGCTGAACTAAGTTGAAACGTTTGAATAATATTGTTATAATATTGTTGGTCGCTAAAGCTACTTGCATCCATCGTCATTTTTTAAAAGAAAGGAGATGTAGTATTCTGAGCATGTCTGTTGTAATCACTGTGCACTGTGATGACGATAGCGAGATGCGCCAGGTGTGTGGGAGTAAGAATACAGGCAATAAAGATGGAGGCACATGTTCACCCCCAGTGAGACCAACCTGAATCGTTCTGTTTATTTAGACAATTATCTGACAATAACATAGAAATAATACAGTCATTATTAACTAGCTACCAGTCAAGGGTAATCAACATACCGATACATGGCGTTAATGCTAGACATATAAACTGTTGATCAGCTGCCATATAACCTTGACAATTGATTAAAAGTTAAAGAACCGTGACCTCAATTAGATATCAAAATATTTAGCCATGAATCAAACCAGAATGAGAAGCTTAGTTAGACTGGTAGGCGCATCGACAAACAGATTCAGCATCATCTATCAAAGCTCTAAAATGAATTATCGAATTATCTTATTAACTACAATTATGTAGCTATTGTCTAATTAACCATTCTTCTTCTCTCGTTCTTCCCCTCTTTTCCCATTCCAGAACAGACCCCTGTACTGCAGGGTGAATATGGCAGTCCCGGTCCTGGACCGATTTTTCAATAAGGCAGCCAACACCAGGCAGGATTTCAGGCTGAGCAGAGAGTCACTAGCAGTGCTGCTGAACCTTCTCTCTGACAGGATCGGAGACATGGATGGGGTGCCACAATAGAGACCTTGGTGTTCCTTTTCTGGCTGGCTAGTGGGGCAGCATACTGGGTGGTCTCAAGGGTGTTCGGGACGCCTCGCTCCACTGTCCACCGTATCGTCCACCGAGTTACTGAGGAGGTGGTGGCCATTCGCCACAAGGTCATCCACTTTCCAAAGACTGCTGAAGACCTGGCGGCAGTAACTTGTGGGTTTGCAGGGCTGGCAGGACACAGAGCTTTTTTAAAAGCTGCTGGAGCGATCGACGACTGCCATGTCAGAATGAAGCCACAAAGCGGCCCTGATGGTCACTGCTATAAGAACAGGAAACTGTTCTCCTCCATCATCCTGAAGGCAGTTTGTGACCATCAGGGCCGCTTTGTAGACATGTACGTGGGCTGGCTAGGGTCGGTGCACGACTCCAGGGTACTCCGGCACCACCCACCGTACAGGCGTGCCATCTACCCTCCTCCAGGGCACTTCATCCTCACAGACGGCAGATACCCGTGCCTCCAACATCCACTCCCCCTCACCTCCCCCTTTACCATCACTGGATTTATCTGTGTCTCTGAGTGTGTGGATCGCTTGCTTTGGACCTGGGTGAGTACGTTTGTGTGTTTGTGGTGGTGATTGTGCCAACCCGTGACTGTCCCGCTACGTGCGCTGCTAACAACATTAGCCCCACTCCCTGCCAGTTCGTCAAACGTAGCCTAGCTGAGTGCCCTGCTAACAACATTAGCCCAGCTGTCTGGCTATCCAGCTGGCGTTCAGGGGGGGAGCCCCCACTCCCTGCATACTCGTCAGTGATAGCCTAGCTGAGTGCCTCGCTAACAGCACTAGCCCGGCTGTCTCGCTATCCAGCCGAAGTACCTGGGGGAAGTCCCCACTCCCTGCCAGCTCGTCTGCTGTAGCCTAGCTGACTGCTGACATGGCAGTATGGGCCCTGCCTGCCACGCGGGTACGGTCCGGGGCAACCAACATCACCCACTCCACCAACTTCAACTCCTGGTCCACTGCTGCTTCCACACAGCTCACTGCCTACCAGCTTCTAGCTAATCAGCTGCTAGCCGCTGCCAACACCCTACCTGGCCTTCTTCCATCTGTCATTACTCATCTCCACCTTGGATTATCACTGCTGCTACTTCAGACTCTTTCGACCCTCTCCTCTACTCCACCAACTCCTCGCCCTCTCACCTACACTGCTGCTGACCTCCATTGCCTCAACAACAACATCCATCGTCTCCCTGCTGCTGCTGCCACTGCAGTTAGCAAAGCTGGGATCCTTCGCCATTGCTGCTTCATCCAACGAGGTTCTGGTCCCTCTCACAACCAACACCTCCCCCATGGCTCACCTATCCCCTCACTCTGGACTAACTCTTGCCCCCCCGTCATCCCCACTTGCCGCACTGCCAACCTCAACAACCTCTGCTCCCCCTCCCCTGCTCTTCCATCCATCTCCCTTGCACTGCTGAACTGTCGCTGTCAGGATCTGGGGCCAGGGACTCAAATGCAGACCAGAGTAAAGATTGAACACGTGTAAATTTATTGATCACACATAAGCAAATAGTGGTAGCGTGGCAGAAGTCTTCCGAGACGCCGAGAGTGGTGGTGTGACTCAGGCTCAGGCTCTGGGTTCATGGTCGGTAGTGCTGGCAGGTAGGTGTTCTTTGAGACGCTGAGAGTGCTGGTGTGACTCAGGCTCAGGGTTCGAGGTCGGCAGTGCTGGTTGGTTGGCAGGATTCAGGCTCAGGTTTGGTTGTCTGTGGTGAGACAGAGAACAGGTAAGCAGAAGTTTTTGAAAAACACAAGAACTAGTTCAGGTGCAGCTGGCGTTTTCTCACTGTGACTGATTCAACAATCCGGCGGGGTCGTGAAGGTTGGTCCTGGGTATATAAGGGTGCGCTGATTATGGTTGATGAGCTGCAGGTGTGCTGACCGGAGCTCCAGCGACCACGCCCACCGGTGGCTTCCAGAGGAAGAGAGAGGGAGAGCACAACACAGAGACATACACAAAACCAAAACACACCAAGTACGCAAAAGCAAAGGAAGACATAAAATCACAAACACACACACACTATGCAGGAGGCCCTGATCACGGCCTGCGGGTCGTGACAGTCGCTCCCTCTCCAATAAATCACCTGTCATATCTGAACTGCTACTGGACAATAAACTTGATCTGCTCCTCCTCTGTGAAACATGGCAACAGCCCCTGGACTACTATTCTCTCAATCAAGCCACTCCTTCCAACTATAGTTATATTGCCAAACCCCGCCTCTCCGGCCGAGGGGGAGGTGTTGCCGTTCTTCGTAAACAATCCCTGACCATCACTGAACTGAATCTCAACCTCCCATCTATCTCATCCTTCGAACACCTTGCCTTCTCCCTCCCCAACTCTATCACTGCTGTTCTAATTTACCGTCCCCCAAAGCCACTCCCATCTTTTCTCTCTGAACTGCTGCTCCGCCTCCCTACCTGTATCGTAAATCAATAGCTCCCTGACTGCCTCCGTCAGCAACTCCTCCACCACCACCATTCCAGGGTTGGTCACATCATCCGCAAACTCAACCTAGACTTCCACGGTTACGCAGATGACACCCAGATCTACATCAGCACCAAACCCACCCAAAATCCTCCCCTCAACCACATCGAAACCTCCATCATGACAAAACAGAACTCCTCCTCATTGGTACCAAAGCCACGCTCAACAAAACTGGACCCATCTCACTCACCATTGACAGCTCGACCATCTCTTCCTCCCCCCGGCACGCAATCTTGGCATTATCCTGGACCCCACCCTCTCCTTTAATCCCCATGTCAGCTCCATTGTCCAGACCTCCTATTTCCATCTCCGCCGCATCGCCAAAATCAGACACAGCCTGCTGCTGAATCCCTTATCTACGCCTTAATTTCCTCACGTCTTGACTACTGCAACTCCCTCCTCACTGGCATCACCTTTCATTCCCTCCATAGACTCCAAATGGTCCAAACCTCTGCTGCTCGTCTCATTACTCACACCCGGTCCCGTGAACACATCAGCCCCGTTCTCTCCACTCTCCACTGGCTCCCCATCAAACGCATTAATTTCAAAATACTCCTCCTGACCTTTAAGGCTCTCCATCACCTGACCCCACCCTACCTGTCTGACCTCCTTATCCCCCATCGCCCCTCCTGAGCCCAAGATCCTCCTCCACTCTCTCTCTAACTGTACCACCATCCAGGCTTAAAACCTTCGGAGACAGGAGGTCTCCCCCAACCAGTCCGCGACTCTCCCTCACTTTCCACATTCAAATCCCATCTAAAAACCTACCTCTTTTCCCCAAGCCTACGACCTCTCCTACCCATAACCACCTTCATTCCTGCCCTCTCCCCTTGACCTGCCCCTCTACCCTCTCCTTCTACTCTCCTCACCCATTCAGCCCCCCACCGCTCTTCAATCCATCCCTGCCACCTTTTAGACTGCTCTTGTACCTGTTTTGTCTGTAACAATGCCATCTATCTCACACTCCACCATTGCTTCTGTTCTCTGTTGTGCTTTGTGTTTATTATTTCTGTGTGTCTTTACCTCTGTAACCGACTTTGGGTCATTGAAAAGCGCAATATAAATAAAATGAATTATTATTATTAGGGCCCGAGCAGGTCAAAGACCTGTGAGGTCCCTATTGTAATTGAAAAAATTATTAGGGCCCGAGCAGGTCACAAACCTGTGAGGTCCCTATTGTAACTGGAAAAATTCTTCTTATTATTATTATTAGGGCCCGAGCAGGTCACAGACCTGTGAGGTCCCTATTGTAATTGGAAAAATTATTCTTCGTTATTATTATTCCGATCCGAGTTCGACTGCAGTTTTGGATGCCTGAACATAATCGAATAATCACGAAATTTGGAATGCACGTCTCATTAAGCGAAAATTGCGATCTGGCATTGTCACCGGGCGTGGTCGTGACCTGCGGGCTCTGTAGCGCCCCCTAAAGTTCAGCCCCGCCTCCCACAAGTGCGTAGAAGAACTGATTCCTCATGACTAGACGCACAAAAAACCCATATGGACCGATGGCGCCACTCCAACAGGAAGTCCGCCATTTTGATGTGTGGTGGCATTTTTGTCCAATTCATGCCTACTTTGAAAATTATCTTGTCCTAGAGCTTAAACACCACCGTTTTCAAATTAACTCAGTTATCTTCTTCATGTCTTGAAGAACAAAAGTTATGGAAATCATTCGGCTGTGCCAAAGTTCAGTGGGCGAGGCGGTGGAAACCATTTTTTCCCCTCGCCGTCGAGAATCAAGGCTTTATAACTTCAACATACAATTTCTTATCCACACCAAACTGCTCATAAGTCTAGAGGCTGTCTCCCCGAATACATCTCGGCATCAATACTAAGTCGGCCATTTTGCTTTTGGCCGCCATTTTGAAATATTGCCAATCTTTGTACTTAAGTTATCTCCTCCTACAGACGTAACACCACCGACTTTACATTCACTCAGTATCATCCTCTGACCTTGAAGATGAGATGTTATGGAAATCTTTATCCTACGTCATAGCTGCTGGCCATGGTGGAGCGGTCAATTTAAATCCTTTGCCGTAAAGCATCAAGTCCTCATAACTTCTTCATACGATTTCCTATCTCGGCCAAATCTCACAGGAATGTAGAGGGAGACTGGACACAGGAAGTCAGACAAACATCATCTGATTGACATGACGTTTACTGCTTGTTTTCTCCCCAGCATGACATGCAAGTAACAGGTGAGCGCGCAATCCGACGGCGTTGCAACCTGACACATCTGCTGGCCGTGGTGGTGCTGTCCATTTAAATCCTTCGCCATGAAGCATCAAGTCCTCATAACTTCACCATACAATGACCAATCTGCACCAAATCTCTAGGGAATGTAGAGGGAGTCACCCTAAATATACCTCTGCATCAAAACTGAGTCATATCCATAGCGCGACAGACTGGACACAGGAAGTCAGACAAACATCATCCGATTGACATGACGTTTACTCCCTGTTTTCTCCCCAGCATCAAATGAAAATAACAAGTGAGCGCACAATTTGCTAAGAATACCATTTGCGTGCAGGGGGGACTGGGAGATTTGTGAGGCCCATGGCGAAGTCTAAGGTGAGGCCTAAGGTGAATATTTTTGTTTTTTATTTTTTTTTGGGAGGCTGGGGGGTATCAGAGAATATTTTTAGTTTAGTTTTAGTTTATTTTAATTTTACTTTTATTTTAATTAAAAAAAAATTTTTTTTTCCCCTCCCGCTATGGAGGCGCGAGTCCTCCATAGCGCGAGGCCCGAGGCGGTCGCCTTGTTTGCACCCCCCTCGCGGCGGCCCTGTTTGCGTGTTGTGTCTGCCCTGTGAATGTGGCAGGCAACAACATGTGTGTAGTTGTGATTCTGCCTGGCTTTTCCGCGATGAACGCAGTGGCTTCACCTGCAATTTGAAACAACTGAGTGATTTCTGTGGTTAAATAACACATACCATGGCTACTGCAGGACGCTCGCCAAACCTGCTCGCTTGACCGCTGTCCCTTTCCAGAGGGAAGAATCTCATCCCTGCATCAATACTGATTTGGCCATTTTGCTTTTGGCTGCCATTTTGAAATATTTCCAGTACTCGCACTGTAATGAAATTCTCCTACAGATTTAACACAACAGACTTCACAGTCACTCAGTATCATCCACAGACCTTAAAGATGAAAATATTTTCAAAGCTTTCGCCTACGTCATACCTGCTGGCCATGGTGGGGCCGTCAATTTAAATCCTTCGCCATAAAGCATCAAGTCCTCGTAACTTCAACATACAATTCCCCTTCTACACCAAATCTCTAAGGAATGTAGAGGGAGTCGCCCTGAATATATCTGTGCATCAAAAAGTTTCATAATCATAGCGCCACCCACTGGACACAGGAAGTCAGACAAACATCATCCAATTGACTTGACGTTTACTGCTTGTTATCTTCCATGCATGACATGCAAGTACCAGGTGAGTGTGCAATCTGACGGCTTTGCAGCCTGACACATCTGCTGGTCGTGGTGGTGCCGTCCATTTAAATCCTTCGCCATAAAGTATCAAGTCCTCTTAACTTCACCATACATTGACCAACGATTTCTCCCTGTCATGACATGCAAGTAACAGGTGAGCACGCAGTCCGACGCGCGCGGACTGCGAGGGCCCGTTCATAACTGCTTACAGTTTTAATTAGGGCCCGAGCAGGTCACAGACCTGTGAGGTCCCTATTGTAATTGGAAAAATTCTTATTATTATTATTATTATTAGGGCCCGAGCAGGTCACAGACCTGTGAGGTCCCTATTGTAATTGGAAAAATTATTCTTCTTATTAGGGCACGAGTAGGTCACAGACCTGTGAGGTCTCTATTGTAATTGGAAAAATTATTCTTCTTATTAGGGCCCGAGCAGGTCACAGACCTGTGAGGTCCCTATTGTAATTGGAAAAATGATTGTTCTTATTATTATTATTATTATTAGGGCCCGAGCAGGTCACAGACCTGTGAGGTCCCTCTTGTAACTGGAAAAATTATTAGGGCCCGAGCAGGGAACCTGCAAGGACCCTATTGTAATCGCAATGATTATTATTATTATTAGGGCCCGAGCAGGGAACCTGCGAGTACCCTATTGTAATCGCAATGATTATTATTAGGGCCCGAGCAGGGAACCTGCAAGGACCCTATTGTAATCGCAATGATTATTATTAGGGCCCGAGCAGGGAACCTGCAAGGACCCTATTGTAATCGCAATGATTATTAGGGCCCGAGCAGGGAACCTGCAAGGACCCTATTGTAATCGCAATGATTATTATTATTATTATTAGGGCCCGAGCAGGGAACCTGCAAGGACCCTATTGTCATCTCAATGATAATTAGGGCCCGAGCAGGGAACCTGCAAGGACCCTATTGTAATCGCAATGATTATTAGGGCCCGAGCAGGGAACCTGCGAGGTCCCTATTGTTTTTCAAAGGATTATTATTTATTAGGGCCCGAGCAGGGAACCTGTGAGGTCCCTATTGTTTTTCAAAGGATTATTTGGGCCCGAGCAGGGAACCTGCAAGGACCCTATTGTAATCGCAATGATTATTATTAGGGCCCGAGCAGGGAACCTGCAAGGACCCTATTGTAATCACGATGATTATTATTAGGGCCCGAGTAGGGAACCTGCAAGGACCCTATTGTAATCGCAATGATTATTATTATTATTAGGGCCCGAGCAGGGAATCTGCAAGGACCCTATTGTAATCGCAATGATTATTAGGGCCCGAGCAGGGAACCTGCAAGGACCCTATTGTAAACACAATGATTATTAGGGCCCGAGCAGGGAACCTGCAAGGACCCTATTGTAATCGCAATGATTATTATTATTAGGGCCCGAGCAGGGAACCTGCGAGGTCCCTATTGTTTTTCAAATGATTCTTATTAGGGCCCAAGCAGGGAACCTGCGAGGTCCCTATTGTAATCGTAATGATTATTAGGGCCCGAGCAGGGAACCTGCGAGGTCCCTATTGTTTTTATAAGGATTATTATTTATTTTTTTTTTTTTTTTTTCTTTGTCCCAAATGATCGCATTTTTCACTGCCTGAACATACCCCAAAACTCACCAAACTTGGAATATAAGTCACACCTGGCGAAAAATTTTATAATCTATTGTCGTCCTGAATTTACACCACTAGGTGGCGCTACAATCAAGGGAAGTGCGTTTTGGCTTATAACTCCCACATACTTCATCGCACATTCAAAAACTTTATATCCCCGCGTTCAGTAAATTGTGCTGAATCTCGTGGTATAGGCCACGCCCATTTCCGCCTACCGGTTTTTTTTTTCGCTACGTCGCTTTCACCGATTTGCACGAAACTTGGCACACAGCATCTGTGGACCCTGCTGACAAAAAGTTATTAAAAGAATTTTCATAGATCAAACGATACTCAAGTTATTAATTAACAACTTCCTGCAGATTTCGTTACAGACAGGAAGTGATGCATATCTTCACATTGGTGTGTCCGAATGACATGAAACTCAGAATACTACTTCCCCATAGGCCCCTGAGGACCTTTGCAAAATTTTAGGCGATGACCACAAGGTGGCGCTCTTTAAATTCAAGTATTTTATATCTCCACAACGGTTCATCGGATTAATGCGAAACTTTGTATATTTATTCTCAGTGCCCTCCCGAAGACAGCTGATAAAGGGTTTACCAATCCGCCACTAGGTGGCGCTCTGGTGGCCGTGTAATTTAATATTTGGCACTGTACCCACACCATAACACTTATGGAAATTAAACTCATAGGGGTGCTATAGAATGGCCCCTGTAAGTCACACACCAAAAATGACCAGCAGGGGGCGCCATTTTGAAAAAAAAAACGTTTTTGGCCCATAAATCTTGCATAGTATGTTGCACATTGTTAAGGCTTATATCTACATGTTCCCTGAATTCAGCTGAATTGTGTGGTGTAGGTCACGCCCACTTTGGCAGTAACTTTCCATTCGCAAAATCGAGCCAAATGAAAAACCTACTTTTTCAAACTCCTCCCACACGATTTGACCGATTTGCACCAAACTTTGCATGAAGCATCTGTGGACCCTCCTGACAAAAAGTTATTAAAAGAATTTTGATAGCCCAAAAAACGCCCAAAACATAAAACAAAAAATTCCTGCGCATTGCATTCAAAACAGATATTGTTCCATATCTTCCCCAAATACATTCCCATTACCACAACACGTTTGCTAATTGTGTTCCATGGCCTGATGAGGGTCTGTGTAAAATTTGGTGCAAAGCGGTCCATAGATGGCACTCTGGTCACAGTCTAATCATTGTGAATGGAAAGTAAATGGGGAAATCTTCAAATCCTCTTCAAAACTCTTTGACTTTTAACGTCTACTTTTACCTCATGCTTTGAGCGAGAGACACTGTTCCACCTTCTAAGGAGTCAGAAGACCTTGAACTATTGGGGATGTATTCAGCTTTTTAAAATCTTTTACGGTTTTGAAATCATCACAGTTTTAGATTTAAGGATTTTTAGGCCATCTTCTGATTTTATAATGGGTGTATATTGTTTGGGAGGCGTTTTCCCATTCATTCTTATGGGGACATTTTCCACTTTGTCTCTGATATTGCTACAGCATGTGTGCAGCCACAGAAACTGTAAGAAAGCTCTACAGGTAAAGATGCAACAGCACCCTCTACTGGTGCAAAGACAACTAGCAGTGAACAAGTCAGGACATGCTCAGTCGCACTGAAATGCAGACCAGTCAGTGAGCAGACCGAGTGAAGCTGCATGGACTTTCTGTGTGTTTCCCTTATGATGTGTGCGTTCTTGAGGAACTGTAAATGGTTTCTGCTTGTAGTTATGGATGATTTGATCACAATTGCAGTTTGTGTTATTTGACATGGAAATATGTTGTGTGATTTTGAGTTAGCTTTCTTTCAAAGATGGCAGGAGTTTGGGAGGCATTTTCCCATTTATTCATATGGGGACATTTTCTGTCTCAGATATTGCTTCAGCATGTTTGCAGCCACAGAAACTGTAAGAAAACTCTACAGGTAAAGGTGCAACAGCAACCTCTACTGGTGCAAGTGAACAAGTCAGAACATGCTCAGTCACACTGAATTGCGGCAGACCAGTCAGTGAGCAGACCGTGTGAAGCTGCATGGACTTTCTGTGTGTTTCCCTAATGATGTGTGCGTTCTTGAGAAACTGTAAATGGTTTCTGCTTGTAGTTATGGATAATTTGATCACTATTGCAGTTTGTGTTATTTGACATGGAAATATGTTGTGTGATTTTGAGTTAGCTTTCTTTCAAAAATGGCAGGAGTTTGGGAGTCATTTTCCCATTCATTCATATGGGGACATTTTCTGTCTCTGCTATCGCTCAGACAATTGTACGAGTCCCTCCGATCCGAGTCCCAAGCGAGTAGCAAGTCATTTGGTCCAAGTCTCAAGCAAGTCTCAAGTTTTTCTGTTGTGGGCAAGTCAAGTCAAGTCGAGTCACAAGGTTATGTCAAGTCGAGTCGAGTCGAGTCACAAGGTTGTCAAGTCAAGTCACAATGTTGTCAAGTTGAGTCACAGGTTATATGTCAGGTTTATATCTTGAAGAGAGAAACTTTATCTTCCTAAAGTAAATGTCAAAAAATACCATGCAGATTCGTCTGCAACTCTGAAAGGATTTAACCAGCATAAAGCTTAAAAGCTATACATTTATCCATTACATGTTTGATCATTTAGACCTAGGTAGATGGCAAAGGCTAGGCTACATTCCATTAAAGAAATGGCATGTTTGACACAAAAACATGTTTATTTTGAACATACAATTGTGTGGTATTTACTGTGTAGCAGACATAACTGCATGCATGCACAGCACACACCATTAATGTACTGCCTACTACAGGCCTAATGTTTTTTGTTTTTTTTTAAAAAGCACAAAATAATCTTGATGTGCATGCTTTGTTTTGTAGTATTTTACTATGTCATTTATCATCAGGCACAAATTTAGCTGCCTATAGTGCCTACTCCACGTGCATTTGTTTTGCTAGCATGGGGTCCTTTATCCATGTTCCAAAAGAATAACAGAGTGGAATAAATGCAACTATAGCTAGAGCAAAAACTTATCGGAGGCTAAATGAGAAGGAATAAAGGTTTTGCGTGGGAGTTATTTAGTTATTAACCCTGATGAGTCTCGACTGGATGTATGTTATGAAAAGTGATAAAGTGTTGGAAGACGGGGGCTTGCTACAATGGATGGATATTATTTCTGCAGTCACATCGGCTACAGTAGTCCATATCAACGTGGCTTAATGCGCTGTCTTTAAGTGGCGGAGACATTCCTGTCTCCAATCAATCAATCAATAAAAGTGTAAAACTATAGCGTGGCGTTCACGACTGCTCTGGTGAGTAGCCTCACGTTGACACTCACGACCGCCCTGCCGGTCTTATTAGAATGATATGGAAAAAAAAACATAGCCTACATGAAAAAACAACAAGCTACAAGTCGTCCGAGTCAGCTTGTCTCAAGTCGAGTCGAGTCTGAAGTCATTGTCTTCCAAGTCAAGTTGAGTCTCAAGTTTTTACCCTTAAGTCGGAGTTGAGTTGCAAGTCGTCAAATTTGCGACTCGAGTCCAATTGTCTGCTATTGCTTCAGCATGTTTGCAGCCACAGAAACTGTAAGAAAACACTACAGGTAAAGGTGCAACAGCACCCTCTACTGGTGCAAGTGAACAAGTCAGGACATGCTCAGTCACACTGAAATGCAGCAGACCAGTCAGTGAGCAGACCGTGTGAAGCTGCATGGACTTTCTGTGTGTTTCTCTAATGATGTGTGCGTTCTTGAGGAAATGTAAGTGGTTTCTGCTTGTAGTTATGGATAATTTGATCACTATTGCAGTTTGTGTTATTTTACATGGAAATATGTTTTGTGACTTTGAGTTAGCTTTCTTTCAAAAATGGCAGGAGTTTGGGAGGCATTTTTCCCATTCTTTTCATGGAGACATTTTCAACTTTGGCTCTGCTCCTGCTCCAGCATATGACCAGCATTGAAGCTATTCACCTTTTTAAGCTCTGTCAGCCCTCTTACTTCTCAGCTTTTCTGACTTTTCAGCTTTTTAAATCTCTTCTCTAAATCATCTTTCTTCATCTTCATCTTTCATCATGCAGCAGGTGACATCTCACATTCCATTAGTTCATCAGTTCTTCTCTGACCTGGCTGGATTCTCTGGACTTTTTTCAAGGTCTCCCAAGAGAACCAGTGTGCTTGATAGAGTGATAGCACAGAGACTCCCAAGAGCAAGCACAGTAAAATGGGACTTCCATGTCTGTGCTTTGAACACTGTGTTTGAGCACAAAGGTGACATCATCCAGTGTTTTGAAACCATCAGGGGAGTTTTATAGATAGATCAATCGATACTCCAGTTATTAATTAACAACTTCCTGCAGATTTTGTTACAGACAGGAAGTGATACATATCTTCACATTGGTGTGTCTGAATGACATGAAACTCAGAATACTACTTCCCCATAGGGCCCCTGAGGAAGTGTGCAAAATTTTAGGTGATGACCACAAGGTGGCGCTCTTTAAATTGGAGTATTTTATATCTCCACAATGGTTCATCGGATTAATGCGAAACTTTGTATATTTATTCTCAGTGCACTCCCGAGGACAGCTGATAAAGGGTTTACCGATCCGCCACTAGGTGGCGCTCTGGTGGCCGTATAATTTAATATTTGGCACTGTGCCCACACCATAACACTTATGGAAATGAAACTCATTGGGGTGCTATAGAATGGCCCCTGTAACTCACACACCAAAAATGACCAGCAGGGGGCGCCATTTTGAAAAAAAAAAGTTTTTGGCCCATAAATCCTGCATAATATGTTGCACATTGTTAAAGCTTATATCTACATGTTCCCTGAATTCAGCTGAATTGTGTGGTGTAGGCCACGCCCACTTTGGCAGTAACTTTCCATTCGTAAAATCGCACCAAATGAAAAACCTACTTTTTCGAACTCCTCCTAGACGATTTCACTGATTTGCACCAAACTTTGCATGAAGCATCTGTGGACCCTCCTGACAAAACATTATTAAAAGAATTTTGATAGCCCAAAACGTGCCCAAAACATAAAACAAATTAAAGCTGCAAGCAGCGTTGAACGGGCCCTCGCAGTCCACGCGCGTCGGGGCGTGCTGCTGCCGATGCATGCTGCCATCGGGGCATGCTCAAGCAACACCTTCCGCTGAGGAAGTCGTTGCTTTATAATTCTTTGGACTGCTATTGCCGGTATGAAATAATGTATGATGAAGTCAGAAAAACTGTGTGACCTGCTGCATGATTCCGAAGACAAAGACTGAGTTGTTGGTCCGCCTCTGGACTGGCTGAAGAAAATGTGCACACGAGGCATGATGCAATGAAATGGGTTCAGGAAGAAGCTGAACAAACCTTCCAGCTTCTCGCACAGTGGAAGGCACAAACTCCCCTAATGGTTTCAAAACACTGGATGATGTCACCTTTGTGCTAAAACAGTGTTCACTGCACAGATATACAGAAAAGTTGGATAGGGCTGAAAGAGTTTAAAAAGTTTAACATTTTCATAGCTGAACATGAAGCGGAATGATTGAAGGAGTTGAAAAGGCAGAAAGATGAATATCTGAAAAGGCTAAAAAGCTGTAGAGTAAGAGGGATGAAAGAGCTTAAAAAGGTGAAAAAAGACTGAAAAGGTGGAAAGTTTAAAGCAGAAAGAGCTTAAAATGGCTGCATCGTCTATGTAAAATGAAAGATGCGGGGTCCAAATCCAGCTGAAGAGAATTCTTTCTCCAGATTTTCCAGCTGCTCCCCACTCTAAAGATGATGTCACACACTGTACGTCACGCACTACACACGCATTCTTCAGATACACACGCTGGAGAAGTAACAGAGACAAAGATGAAGAGGTCCCCACAGGAATGAATGGGAAAACGCCTCCCAAGCCCCTGCGAATTTTGAAAAAACTGTGATGTAATGACCAAAATATTTATATGTTGAGTGAGAGGAGACATGGCTGAACTCAGTCAGGTCAAATCAATTTTATTTGTATAGCCCAAAATCACAGTCACATTGCCTCAGTGGGCTTTACAATCTGTACAGTCAACAACATCCTCTGTCCTTAGACCATCGATTCGAGTGAAGAAAAACTTCACATGTTGATGGAAAAAAAACCTTTTAACAGGGTAAAAAGAAACAATGGAAGAAACCTCAGGAGGAGCCACAGAGGACGGATCCCTCTTCCAGGACGGACAGACATGCAATAGATGTTGCGTGTACAGAAAAGAGCAACAATTCACAGTTTACAAGTTACATCAACAGAAAATCTGATACAATTTGATTTGATTTGAACTCGGTCATGTCGTTTTTATTCCTGGAAAGTGAGAAATGAGGGCAGAAATGCGAGAGACAAATCAGGTACCGTCTGCTCTCCTTCAGAAATTTAGGCTCAAAATTAACATTGCGGCTTATAGGGCAGCTGCTTCGGTTGTTGTCGCTCCAGGGCTTCCACATCCAAAACTGTAAGCCGTACATCTTAAATGAGACCATCAGCTGAAAACCAACAAGATTTCCTCCATTTCTCTGTATACATTGTCTATGTTGAGTATAAGGTTTGGGATCTAAATCAAGTTGAAGAGAATCTTTTCTCCAGTTCTTCCAGCTGCTCTCCATTCTTGCGATGATGTCACACACTGTAGCTCACGCAATACACACCCATTATAAAATGAGAAAATGGCCTAAAAATCCTTAAAACTAAAACTGTGATGATTTGAAAACCGTAAAAGATTTTTAAAAATTGAATACATGCCCAACAGTTCAAAGTCTTATGACTCTTTAAAAGTTGGAATGGTGTCTCTAGCTTAAAGCATGAGGGACAATGAGAGGTTGAAAGTCGATGAGTTTTGAGGAGGATTTGAAGATTTCCCCATTTACTTTCCATTCAAAATGATTAGACTGCGACCAGAGCGCCATCTATGGGCCGATTTGCACCAAATTTTACACAGTGCATCATTAGGTGATACCACACGATCATGAACATTTATGTGATAATCGGACAGTATTTCATGAAGATATGCAAGATTGACTGTTTTCAACACAATATGCAGGAATTTGTCATTTTATATTTCAGGCGTTTTAAGGACTATCAAAATTCTTTTGATAACTTTTTGTCAGGAGGGTCCACAGATGCTTCACGCAAAGTTTGGTGCAAATCACTCAAATTGACTAGGAGGAGTTCGAAAAAGTAGGTTTTTCATTTGTCGCGATTTTGCGAACGGAAAGTTAGCACGAAAGTGGGCGTGGCCTACACCAAACAATTCAGCTGAATGGAGGGAACACATAGGGATGACGTTTAATAATATGCAACATATTAAGTGGGAGTTATGAGCCAAAAACGCTTTTGCATTGAAAATAGCGCCACCTGGTGGTCATTTTCGGTGAGTGAGTCACAGGGGCCATTCTATAGCACCTCTATGAATTTCATTTCCATAAGTGTTATGGTGTGGGCACAGGGCCAATTATACAATTAAAGTGACGCCAGAGCGCCACCTAGTGGCGGATCGGTAAACCCATCGTCAGATGTCCTCAGGAGGGCACTGACAATAAATGTACCAAGTTTCGTCTTATTCCGATGAACCGTTGTGGAGATATAAAATACATCAATTTAAAGAGCGCCACCTTGTGGTCATCGCCTAAAATTTTGCACAGGGCCTCAGGGGCTCATGGGGAAGTAGTATCCTGAGTTTCATGTCATTTGATCTGACTACTGTGGAAATATCCAACACTTCCTGTTTTGAGCCAAATCTGCAGGAATTTGTTATTTAATAACTTCAAAATTATTTATTTTAATTAGAATCCTTTAATAACTTTTGTCAGGAGGGTCCAGAGATGCTGTGTGCCAAGTTTCGTGCAAATGGGTGAAATTGCCTGGGAGGAGTTCGAAAAAGTAGGTTTTCGACATTTTGCGACGTAGCGAAAAAAAACGGTAGGCGGAAATGGGCGTGGCCTATACCACGAGATTCAGGACAATCCACTGAACGCAACGATGTAAGGTTTTTGAATGTGCGACAAAGTATATGGGAGTTATTAGCCAAAACGCGCTTTCCTTAATAACAGCGCCACCTAGTGGTGGAAATTCAGGACGACAATAGATTATCAAATTTTTCGCCAGGTGTGACTTATATTCCAAGTTTGGTGAGTTTTTGGGTATGTTCAGGCAGTGAAAAATGCGATCATTTTGGACAAAGGAAAAAAAAAAAGAATACGAAAAATCAGAATTAAAGCTGCAAGCAGCGTTGAACGGGCCCTCGCAGTCCACGCGCGTCAGGGCATGCCGCCGTCGATGCATGCTGCCGTCGGGGCATGCTCAAGCAACACCTTCCGCTGAGGAAATCGTTGCTTTATAATTTGGTGGCCTGCTATTGCCGGTGTGAAGTAATGTACGCTGAAGTCAGAAAAACTGTGAACTGCTGCATGATTCCCCAGACAAAGACTCAGTCGATGATTCGCCTCTGGAGCTGGCTGAAGAGAATGTGCACACGAGGCATGATGCAATGAAATAGTTTCAGGAAGAAGCTGAAAGTATCATCCTCGAGTAGCCTTACAAACCTTCCAGCTTCTCGCACAGTGGTAGGCTCAAACTCCCCTAATGGTTTCAAAACACTGGATGATGTCACCTTTGTGCTAAAACAGTGTTCACTACACAGATATGGAAGTTCCATCTTACTCTGTTTGCTCTTGGGAGTCTGTGTGGCACCACTCTGTTACGCACACTGGTTCTCTTGGGAGATCTTGAAAAAAATCCAGAGAATCCAGCCAGGTCAGAGAAGAACTGATTACCTGATGAGATGTGAGATGTCACCCGCTGCATGATGAAAGCTGAAGAGGAAGAAATTGCAGCTTATGGGGGAGTTGCTGTTGTGCTTGTCCCTCTGGGGCTTTAACAGCCAAAAGTCCTACATCTGACATAAGACCATCAGCTGAAAGCCAACAAGATTTCCTACATTTCTATGTATATATTGTCTATGTGAAGTAAAAGATGTGGGATCCAAATCAAGCTGAAGAGAACTTTTTCTCCAACCAAGCTGAAAGTTTCACCCTCCAGTAGCCTCACAAACTGTCCAGCTTCTCGCACAGTAGTAGGCTCAAACTCCCCTGATGATTTCAAAACACTGGATGATGTCACCTTTGTGCTAAAAACACAGTGTTCACAGCACAGATATGGAAGTTTCATCTTACTGTGTTTGCCCTTGGGAGTCTGTATGCCACTACTCTTATCAAGCACTCTGGTTCTTTTGACAGATCTTGAAAAGAAAAAAAAAAGCAGAGAATCCAGCCAGGTCAGAGAAGAACTGATTAACTAATGGGATGTTACATTTGATGATGAAAGCTGAAGAGGGAGAAAGATTTAAAAAGCTCAAAAGGCAGAAAAGTTGAAAAGTAAGAGGGCTGAAATAACTTAAAAAGGTGAACAGTTTCTCTGGCTGAGCACATGCTGCAGCAATAGCACAGCCAAAGTTGTGCCCATAAAAATTGCATGGAAAAGAGGCTTCTCAAACTCCTGCCATTTTTGAAAGAACTGTAATGGTTCTCTGCAAAACATTTATATATTGAGTCACAGGAGACATTGCTGAACTCTGATGTTGTTTTTATTTCCGTAGAGTAAAAAATTAGGACTTCAGAGAGAGAGACCAAACAGGCTCTGTCTGCTCTCCTCCAGAAATGTAGACTCAAAATTAACATTGCGGCTTATGGGGAACTTGTTGGAGTGCTTGTCGCTCTGGGGCTTCCACATCTAAAACTGTAAGTCCTACATCTTAAATAAGACCATCAGCCGAAAGCCAACAAGATTTGCTGCATCTCTATGCATATATTGTCCATGTGAGGTAAAAGATATGGAATCCAAATCAAGCTGAACAGAATTTTTTCTCCAGTTCCTCCAGCTGCTCTTCACTCGACCGATGATGTCACACACTGTAGCTCACGCAATACACACCCATTATAAAATTACAAAGACAAGCAAAAAATCCTTAAAACTAAAACTGTGATGATTTCAAAACCATACAAGATTTTAAAAAGCTGAATACAGGACTAATATTTCAAGGTCTTGAGACCCTTTCTAAAGTTGGAATGGAGTCTGTAGCTCAAAGTATGAAGGACAAGGAGAGGTTGAAAGTGGATGAGTTTTGAAGAGGATTTGAAGATTTTCCCATTTAATTCCATGCAAACTAATTAGACTGCCACCAGATCGCCACCTATTGGCCGATTTGCACCAAATTTCACACAGACCCTCATCAGGCCATGGAACACAATTAGCAAAAGTGTTGTGGTAATGGGAATCTATTTAGGGAAGATATGGAACAATATCTGTTTTGAATGCAATGTGCAGGAATTTTTAGTTTTATGTTTTGGGCGTGTTTTGGGCTATCAAAATTTTTTTAATAACTTTTGTCAGGAGGGTCCACAGATGCTTCGGGCAAAGTTTGGTGCAAATCGGTCAAATCGTCTAGGAGGAGTTCGAAAAAGTAGGTTTTTCATTTGGCGCGATTTTGCGAATGGAAAGTTACTGCCAAATTGGGCGTGGCCTACACCACACAATTCAGCTGAATTCAGGGAACATGTAGATATAAGCTTTAACAATGTGCAACATATTATGCAGGATTTATGGGCCAAAAACTTTTTTTTTTCAAAATGGCGCCCCCTGTTGGTCATTTTTGGTCTGTGAGTTACAGGGGCCATTCTATAGCACCCCTATGAGTTTCATTTCCATAAGTGTTATGGTGTGGGCACAGTGCCAAATATTAAATTATGCGGCCACCAGAGCGCCACCTAGTGGCGGATCGGTAAACCCTTTATCAGCTGTCCTCGGGAGGGCACTAAGAATAAATATACAAAGTTTCGCATTAATCCGATGAACCGTTGTGAAGATATATAATACTTCAATTTAAAGAGCACCACCTTGTGGTCATCGGCCAAAATTTTGCACAGGTCCTCAGGGGCCTATGGGGAAGTAGTATTCTGAGTTTCATGTCATTCGGACACACCAATGTGAAGATATGCATCACTTCCTGTCCGTAACCAAATCTGCAGGAAGTTGTTAATTAATAACTTAAGTATCGTTTGATCTATCAAAATTCTTTTAATAACTTTTTGTCAGGAGGGTCCACAGATGCTGTGTGCCAAGTTTTGTGCAAATTGGTGAAATCGCCTGGGAGGAGTTCGAAAAAGTAGGTTTTCGACGTTTTGCAACGTAGCGAAAAAAAACGGTAGGCGGAAATGGGCGTGGCCTATACCACGAGATTCAGCACAATTCACTGAACACGTGGATATAAGGTTTTTGAATTTGCGCCAAAGTATATGGGAGTTATTAGCCAAAACGCGTTTCCCTTAATAACAGCGCCACCTAGTGGTGGAAATTCAGGACGACAATAGATTATAAAATTTTTCGCCAGGTGTGAGTTATATTCCAAGTTTGGTGAGTTTTGGGGTATGTTCAGGCAGTGAAAAATGCGATCATTTTGTGAGAAGAAAAATAATAATAATCATTGCGATTACAATAGGGTCCTTGCAGGTTCCCTGCTCGGGCCCTAATAATCATTACGATTACAATAGGGACCTCGCAGGTTCCCTGCTCGGGCCCTAAAAATCAGAATAATCATTACGATTACAATAGGGACCTCGCAGGTTCCCTGCTCGGGCCCTAAAAATTCCTGCACATTGCATTCAAAACAGATATTGTTCCATATCTTCCCCAAATACATTCCCATTACCACAACACTTTTGCTAATTGTGTTCCATGGCCTGATGGGGGTCTGTGTAAAATTTGGTGCAAATCGGCCAATAGGTGGCAATCTGGTGGCAGTCTAATTAGTTTGCATGGAATTAAATGGGAAAATCTTCAAATCCTCTTCAAAACTCATCCACTTTCAACCTCTCCTTGTCCTTCATACTTTGAGCTACAGACTCCATTCCAGTCCTGTATTCAGCTTTTTAAAATCTTGTATGGTTTTGAAATCATCACAGTTTTAGTTTTAAGGACTTTTTGCTTGTCTTTGTCATTTTATAATGGGTGTGTATTGCGTGAGCTAGAATGCGTGACATCATCGCTCGAGTGAAGAGCAGCTGGAGGAACTGGAGAGAAAATTCTGTTCAGCTTGATTTGGATTCCACATCTTTTACCTCACATGGACAATATATGCATAGAAATGTAGGAAATCATGTTGGCTTTCAGCTGATGGTCTTATTTAAGATGTAGGACTTACAGTTTTAGATGTGGAAGCCCCAGAGCGACAAGCACTCCAACAAGTCTCCCATAAGCCGCAATGTTAATTTTGAGTCTACATTTCTGGAGGAGAGCAGACAGAGCCTGTTTGGTCTCTCACTCTGAAGTCCTCATTTTTTACTCTACAGAAATAAAAACAACATCAGAGTTCAGCAATGTCTCCTGTGACTCAATATATAAATGTTTTGCAGATAACCATTACATTTCTTTCAAAAGTGGCAGGAGTTTGGGAGGCCTTTTCCCATGCAATTTTTATGGGCACAACTTTGGCTGTGCTATTGCTTCAGCATGTGTGCAGCCACAGAAACTGTAAGAAAGCTCTACAGGTGAAGGTGCAACAGCACCCTCTACTGGTGCAAAGACAACTAGCAGTGAACAAGTCAGGACATCCTCAGTCACACTGAAATGCAGCAGACCAGTCAGTGAGCAGATCCTGTGAAGCTGCATGGACTTTCTGTGTGTTTTTCTAATGATGTGTGCATTCTTGAGGAATGGTAAGTGGTTTCTGCTTGTAGTTATGGATAATTTGATCACTATTGCAGTTTGTGTTATTTTACATGGAAATATGTTGTGTGAGTTTGAGTTACCTCAGTAGCCTGTGTCTCAGTAGTAGTGTTAATACGAGCTTAGTGATAGCTGGGTGGACTGTATATTGATGTTCAGATGCCGTAGTGTCACCGTGGTGTGTCTACAAGAACACTCGGACTCCAGAATGCAGTTAACTATTTTACTTCTTCTTGAGGCAGCACAGTTACACACAGGGGACAATTAGTACAGGGCTCAGGCACTCAGGTTGTGAGGAATTATCTTCAAATTATCTGTTTGTATTTGCAGTAACTTATATGTGTGTATGGTACTTTGTGTGGTCTGAAGAAAAGGAGAGAAAATAAAGCACATTGGTTTCTATAATAAACGTAAAGTCTGAATATGCATAAATACACCAAAGCTGTATGTTACACATAAGGATTATCAAAACAGTGCAATCTTGGTACATTTGTAGTGCAATGCCGCCACCTAGAGGCTAATCGCGGACATTCACAGGAATAATGGCACACGTTCAGCAATTAAGCATGCTATTCATATGCTAATGTCGACTATAACTTCGGGATACACCGCGACAATAATTATGGCTTTAACATAATGGCAGTCATTAGCACCTAGCACACATTTACATCTTCAGCAAGACATAAACAGCAATACATTTCGAACGGACTTGAATTATCTAGGCACAGAAGTTAACATCTAGCTCAACAGGTTGTAAATGGCAATTAAATGCCTACTACTAAAACGAACACATTTACACAGGATGCTGATAACAAAGAGGAAATAAATTGACTTACATATTTATCACGAACGCACAAAGGATCTTCAAACGAGCAGGAATGGAATTTACAACAAAAAAACGAGACTACCATTCAAACGCTGCATCACTCGTAGGCTTCATCACTCACTGCACTCGTGCCTCACGCATGTTCAGCTGCGCATGCGCGAGGAGTCCTGATTCTGTCCGTGGCCTTTCCAACAAGTAGTTAGCTGCACTTTGCTTGCACTGCAGCTACATTTTGATTGTGAGGACTTACTGATGAATATTACGTTTGTAATGTGAATTTTGCAACTCAGTCTATTTGTTGAGATTGTGACCACACTTATTAGAGTTTAAAGGTCGAATTATTTACTGTGGTTAACAGTCAGTATATAAAGCTATCATGCTGTTTAGCAGTCTATAGGGTATTTTCTCATTATCTGTTCTTTATGGATATTGCAGGGAGTTCTTCTGATTTCAGTATGCATTGTTTCATACTGGTTTCTTACCAGCAATGTATGAGGTGTTTTATCCAAGACGTCCAATAGATGGCATTGTTGTCTTTCAAATCACATGTATCATGTATCCCAAGCTTGACAATGATACATGGCCACAAATACAATTTTGATAGAAGGCAACTGAAGCTTTATTTTATTCTTATTTATGTGCAGTGATGACAAACATCCTCAGATGTACATGGCATTTGCAGGTAGTTTTCTCCAAATTGCACAGTACAACATGGCAGCATTGATGGGTGATGCACCACATAATGGATATGTCAGTGGCAGTTAGCCACAGCACACAATTTTCATATAAGCCAATTTGCTAAGAATGCCATTTGCGTGTTGTGTCTGCCCTGTGAATGTGGCAGGCATGTCATGTGTGTAGTTGTGATTCTGCCTGGTTTTTCCGTGATGAACGCGGTGGCTTCACCTGCAATTTGAAACAATTGAGTGATTTCTTTGGTTAAATAACACATACCACAGCTACTGCAGGACGCTCGCCAAACCTGCTCACTTGACCGCTGTCCCTTTCAAGAAGGAAGAATCTCATCTCTGCATCAATACTGATTTGGCCATTTTGCTTTTGGCCGCCATTTTGAAATATTTCCAATCCTCGCACTGTAATGACATTCTCCTACAGATTTAACACAACAGACTTCACAGTCACTCACTATCATCCACAGGCCTTAAAGATGAAAATCTGTTGAAAGCTTTCACCTACGTCATGCCTGCTGGCCTATGGAGTAAGGTAGCTGTCAAAAAGTCGTGTGCATGATTCTCACATTCGTATTTGTAATGTTAACATTTGTGCACAAATAAAATTGTTATACACAAAATTCTACTGTCACACACGTGAGTCTGAGAAATCATCTGGGTTAGGATTGTTTTTATGTGAGTATGAATCTAAAAGCTGTGAGTGCAAAGTCTTGTGAGGACGACTCTAATTTCTACGACTATGAAGTCTTCACTGTGAACACGAATTCAAATTTTTGGTTACAGGTTGAAAAGTGTTGAAATGATGTCACGTAGGTCACAGGCAGGTCACACGGGAAAATAATCGAACCCCGATTACTCCAAACGTGCATGCGCCAAAGCCAAAATTGGCTGACAGCAGTGGACCGGGTGGAGCTGCCAGCTTAGGTTATTGACTTTCACAGGTAAAGTCAATAACGTGTATGTCAAGTATTTATTCATAAAACTGTACTATTTAAGATAATATACAGTTCATGGACTTACAGACTTAATGCTTTAGCTTGCAAGCTAACGACATGCCGGTGACGCTAAGTTAGTGCTAGTCTTGCTGTAGCATTAGAAGTTTGCTTGTGTTAGTTAATTAGCACTGACCTGCAAATTATGAAATAATTAATTTGAGACATAATGTTGATCAAAATACGATTTTTGTTGATTTTTAAATTGTATCAATTTTTGCATAAGTTACTTAAGATAGTTGCTAGGGACGCCGCTCTGATCAGAGGAGCACAGATGAAAAGAGGCTAAAAATGAACTATGCGGGACATTTGCTTTATGGTTCATTTGTTTACCTTCATTAAACAGCTTCAAAATAACAGTGCTGGTCAAATAAACGACTTGTGACTTGTTACATGGAAAATGGAGCTCCGACCCGGTGTCAGCTCTCGTCTCTGCAGCACCGCGTCACAGAAGTGCTCCGTAACCCCTAATTTCTTGCTCATGACAGATAAGACTACGCAAATATACACGTCATAATGTGTGTATGATAATCCATCGATCCACTGATTGGTTTCTCGCCAGCTTCCTTGTAGACAAATGCACATGACGAAGAGGAGGGTTAGCAAAGAGGAAAAGAAACCATACTTAAACAATGGACAGATTTATGTCAATTTAGCTTGCCAGCAGAAAGTCTGTAAGTCCATGAACTGTATATTATTTTAAATAGTACAATTTTATGAAATAAATATTGGATATACACGTTATCGACTTTACCTGTCAATGTCCATACACTCACACAGAAACTGCATGTATGTATTCAAGACTTTATTTCTTTTAAGTCAAAAATATCACACCAAATAAAAACTGAAGAAAGAAAGAAGTGATCAAAATACAATATAAATAAGGCATTGTGCAAACATATTATCTCTCAGCCTCATAGTGCTGTCTCTCACTTATCTATTGTCAGCCGCTTTGCAAAACGACCTCCACCTCCTTCTGTGTTGCCATGTGGGTATTGTGCTCCCGGCTATCCTCGTGAACCTTCAGCTAGTGGCTTGCATTTTTCCAGTCCACTAGTCCTTCCTTATTAAGTCTATTAAGTGTATTCTCTTGGAGGAAACATTTAGCAGCAGAAGCAGTGCAAGCTGTCATTTCTGTTTGAGTGCATCAGCCAGCTTCTTTTGCTTTTTTCCCCATTGACTAAGACTCTGTTACAAAAGTAATGTTGACACTCTCCCATCTTTGTTTTTGGAAAATGTGGAACTGCTTTTTTATTTGAACAAGTCAGAAGAGATGTCCAGTCAGCACGTCTGTTGGTGCCTTTAGTCCTGATGCTGTGTCACTGGGCTGCTGGTGAAATATGTTAAAAGTGCATCTGAAGAGAGAAGAGAAGTATATGTGACCACTGGATGTTACATTTTAATAGAAAATGTGCTATACATAAGACTAATATAGACTAATAATGAACATGTAATGAGATTTATTCAGTGTATTGTCATTGCAATGCAATTCAGTCTAATCAGAGTACAACTGCAGTATATATGTATGTATATATATGTGTATATATACATACATACATACATACATACACACACACATGCATATATATATCATGAATGACATGGGAAAGCTGAGGTGTGGAGTATTAGCAGTAATACACTTTAACTGCACTTTAACACTGATGTAAACTTCAACAAACAAACTGACACAATAAACCAAAGGCTTACAACTACCCTATTACAAAGGGGATGGACAACTAAAAGCATTTTAACTGACATACAAGCAGGAAACACAGCCAACAGGTTAAATAACACCTGAACAGGCCTAACGTTAACTTTCCAAACGTACCTGATGACACACGTCGACTCAGCTATTTACTGATTATTAAACAAAGCTGCTATCGTCCAAAGTAAGCTAGCAAGCTAACACTCTGCTCCAACAACAGTAACTACGATGATTAAACTATTAATTTCATTCACTTCATCACACTGACGTTACTGTACCTGTATCTTTTTCACGTCTCCCTCTTCTTTCCTTCTTTTCCTTCACTGGGCGCCGTATGGTTTCAGTCTTTTGGACCTTGTGGTTCTGCTACAGTATCAGTAAATCTCTCTCTTGGTCTTGGGGGTCTCGGTGCGGTCAGATTCCGGCAGCTCGCCTCCTGACCTGCCCCCTCACAGAGGGCAGGTACAGTACGGAGTGATTGGGGTTCGATTATTTTCCCCTGTGACTTGCTTGTGACCTATGTGACGTCATTTCAGCAATTTTCTACTTGTACCCAAAAACTTGAATTCGTGTCCACAGTGAAGACTTCGTAGTCGTAGAAATTAGAGTCGTCCTCACAAGACTTTGCACTCATAGCTTTTAGATTCATACTCACATAAAAACAATCCTAACCCAAATAATTTCTCAGACTCACATGTGTGACAGTAGAATTTTGTGTACAACAATTTTATTTGTGCACAAATGTTTAACATTATGAATATGAATGTGAGAATCATGCACACATCTTTTTGACAGCTATCTTACTCCATATTGGCCATGGTGGGGCGGTCAATTTAAATCCTTCGCAATGAAGCATCAAGTCCTCGTAACTTCACCATACAATGACCAAGCTGCGCCAAATCTCTCAGGAATGTAGAGGGAGTCGCCCTGAATATATCTCTGCATCAAAACTGAGTCGCATCCATAGCGCCACCCACTGGACAAAGGAAATCAGACAAACATCATCCGATTGACATGACATTTACTGCTTGTTTTCTCCCCAGCATGACACGCAAGTAACAAGTAAGCGCGCAATCCGACGGCGTTGCAGCCTGACACATCTGCTGGCCGTGGTGGTGCAGTCCATTTAAATCCTTCGCCGTGACGCATAAAATCCTTGTAGCTTCACCATGCAATGTCCTGTCTGCGCCAAATATCTCAGGAATGTAGAAGGAATCGCCCTGCATATATCTGTGCATCAAAACTGTGTCATATCCATAGCGCCACCCACTGGACACAGGAAGTCAGACAAATATCGTCCGAATGACATGACGTTTACTGCTTGATTTCTCCCAGTCGTGACATGCAAGTAACAGGTGAGCGCGCAGTCCGATGGCGCTGCAGGCCGACATGCATGGACTGCGAGGGCCCGTTCATCACTGCTTGCAGTTTTAATTATTATTATTATTCCGATCCGAGTTCGACTGCAGTTTTGGATGCCTGAACATGAACGAAAACTCACCAAATTTGGAATACCTGTCCCGCTAAGGAAAGATTGCGATCCTGCACCGTCACTGGGCGTGGTCGTGACCTGCGGGCTCTGTAGCACCACCTAATGTTTAGCCCGGCCTCCTACAAGTGTGTAGAAGAACGAAATTCAGTACGCTGATTCCTCATGACCAGACGCACAAAAAACCCATTTGGACCGATAAGGTCAGTCCAACAGGAAGTCCGCCATTTTGATGTGTGGCGGCATTTTTGTCCAATTCATGCCTACTTTGAAAATTATCTTGTCCTCGAGCTTAAACACCAGTCTTCGAATTAACTCAGTTTTCTTCTTCATGTCTTGAAGAACAAAAGTTATGGAAATCATTCAGCTGCGCCAAACTTTAGTGGGCGGGGCGGTGGAAACCATTTTTTTCCCTCACCGTCCAGCATTGAGGCTTTATAACTTCAACATACAATTTCCTATCCACACCAAACTACTCGTAAGTGTAGAGGCTGTCTCTCCGAATACATCTCCGCATCGATACTAAGTCGATGGCCGCCATTTTGAAATATCGCCAATCTTCGTACTTAAATGATCTCCTCCTACAGACGTAACACCACCGACTTCACAGTCACTCAGTATCATCCTCTGACCTTGAAGATGAAAAGTTGTGGAAATCTTTATCCTACGTCATACCTGCTGGCCGCATTGGAGCGGTCAATTCAAATCATTCGCCGTAAAGCATCAAGTCCTCATAACTTCTTCATACAATTTCCTATCTCGGCCAAATCTCACAGGAATGTAGAGGGAGTCGCCCTGAATAGATCTGTGTTGTCATTGGGCGTGGTCGTGTCCTGCACGCTCTGTAGCGCCCCCTATTGTGATGCCCTGCCCCCCTACATGCGCATAGATGAACGAAATTAGGTAAGCAGATTCATCATGAGCAGACGCATAAAAAACCCTTTTGGACCAATATCGCCACTCCAACAGGAAGTCAGCTATTTTGATGTGTGGCGCCATTTTTGTCCAATTCATGCCTACTTTGAAACCTATCTTGTCCTAGAGCTTAAACACCACCGTCTTAACATTCACTGAGCATCATCTTCATGCCTTGAAGATGAAAAGCTATGGAAATCTTTCCGCTACGCTGTACTTGGTGGGCTGTGGCGGTGGAAACCATTTTTTTCCTTCGCCGTGAAGCATCAAGGCTTTATAACTTCAATATACACTTTCCAGTCTACACCATAAGGCACATTCATGTAGACTTTGTTGCCTGGAATACGTCTCTGCATCGATACTAAGTCGGCCATTTTGATTGTGGCCGCCATTTTGAAATATTTCCAATCCTAGCACTGTAATGACATTCTCCAACAGATTTAACACAACAGACTTCACAGTCATTCAGTATCATCCACAGACCTTAAAGATGAAAACCTGTTCAAAGCTTTTGCCTTTGTCATACCTGCTGGCCATGGTGGGGCGGTCAATTTAAATCCTTCGCCATAAAGCAATAAGTCATCGTAACTTCAACATACAATTCCCCTTCTGCACCAAATCTCTAGGGAATGTAGAGGGAGTCGCCCTGAATATATCTGTGCATCAAAACTGTTTCATAATCATAGCGCCACCCACTGGACACAGGAAGTCAGACAAACATCATCTGATTGACATCACGTTTACTGCTTGTTTTCTCCACAGCCTGACATGAAAGTAACAGGTGAGCACACAATCTGACGGCATTGCAGCCTGACACATCTGCTGGCCCTGGTGGTGCCGTCCATTTAAATCCTTTGCCATAAAGCATCAAGTCTTCACAACTTCACCATACAATGACCAATCTGCACCAAATCTCTCAAGAATGTATAGGGAGTTGCCCTGAATATATCTCTGCAACAAAACTGAGTCATCTCCATAGCGCCACCCACTAGACACGGGAAGTGAGACAAACATCATCCGATTGACACGACGTTTACTGCTTGTTTTCTCCCCAGCATCACATGAAAATAACAAGTGAGCGCGCAATCCGATGGCGCCCCAGCCTGACATAACTGCTGGCCGTGGTGGTGCGGTCCATTTAAATCCTTCGCCATGAAGCATCAAGTCCTCGTAACTTCACCATATAATGTCCTATCTGCGCCAAATAACTCAGGAATGTAGAGGGTATCTGTGCATCAAAACTGTGTCGTATCCATAGCGCTACCCACTGGACACAGGAAGTCAGACAAAATTGTCCGAATGACATGACGTTTACTGCTTGATTTCTCCCCGTCATGACATGCAAGTAACAGGCGAGCGCGCAGTCCGACGCGCGTGGACTGCGAGGGCCCGTTCATCACTGCTTGCAGTTTTAATTATTATTATTATTATTATTACCTTTGTGCCCTCAGGTACGTCATAACTCAACAGGATGAATTTTTTTATTTATTTATTTATTTTTTGGAGTATTGAAGCAGAGTAAATCAAAATTAATGAATATTTACTGTTTTTCATTTCAGCTCATAACGCCATGTGCCGTCCTGCATAACATCTGCCTGGGGGCAGGTGACATCATGCCCCCAGAAGATGAGCTACAGGACGACATGCTGGAGGATGAGGGGGAGGACGGGTTGGAGGCCGCCAGCGGTGCTCCATGGCGGGACCGACTGTCTGCGGAGGTGTCTGCCCTGGAGGAGGTTAACCACGACCACGACTATCTGTAGTCGGCACGTAACATAATTTTTAAGGCATCATTCCTAATTAAAGTGTTGGGTAGTGTTGTGACAGGAATTTGTCACCCCAGGTTCCGGGACCTCAGCGCCGATCAGCTTTGGAGGTGGTTTGGAGAATGAATGCACTCAGACTCGAGTTTAGCCTTTTGCCGCTATAGCGGGAGAACTCCTCAGCCCAACACAGACCTGATCTGCTCCTGCAGCTGCCAGTAAGAGTTCTGGGGTCTCCGCTGTTTGCAGGCTCGTTTTATTAAAGAAAGGGGTGTAGACAAAAACAGTTAGACAGTACAGTTAATGTCAGTCAGTAAACAGCCATACGCGAAACCAGACTCCTTCCTGTTCTCAAGGTTGCATATTTGGCAACTTCTTGTATATGTGTGATAAAAACGATATTGAGGGGGGGGAAGCATCTTCTCCTGCAACTGGTAATTTTCCACGGCGGCGTGGCCTCGTTATCCAGCTGACTTCCTTCTTTGGTGCTGTCTGGTATATGTGTGTGTGTGTGTGTGTGTGTGTGTGTGTGTGTCTCATAGGCCTAGTAGCATAGCAGATAATATGTGTGTGTGTGTGTGTGTGTGTGTGTGTCTCATAGGCCTAGTAGCATAGCAGATAATATGTGAGCAGGTAAAAGGCACAATAAATCCAAAATTCCCCCTTTTGAACTCTCCAACAGAGTTCAACAAAAGCTACAAAACATAGGAAAGAAAAACATCCTCAAAAGCTGCAAAATCACATTCAGATCCCCTCAAAATTCTCCTCCTCGTCTACGGCAGGATTAGCTAACAACAGAGGCATCATGTGTACCTGATCCTGAGGGTGTGGGGCAATGGCTGTAGCGATGAGCCTGTTAATCAGTGAGCGAATGCAAGGGATACAGCAACAACCACACAATGTAAGGATCGCAGTAAACACAGCAATAGAGAGCATGACCGACGTTACCAAAGTTTTGTAACGTCCGAACACATCCATCCACGAATCCCACATGGATGTGTCTACTCCAGAATGTTCCTTCATTTTGTGGTTGAGAGTTCGCAAACCGTCTATAGCACGAGTCAGACTGCCGTCTGCGGCGGTATTGTTTGGAACAAATGTGCAACATTGTGTTCCAAACATCGCGCAGACTCCAACTTAGCATGTTTCTTAATGTACTAGTAGGAAAATATAAACTGCCGTATGTAATAAAACGTGAGAATCAGTTAGAAAAAATTAAATGTGCTGTTGCTTTAAAAATATTAAACAATCCGTGTCCTGGCTTGTCACACCTTGTCTTAGCTCCTCATAAAAAGAACTAACGCTTCAGACCCGCCTATTTATCACAGGAACACACAACTCAGAAATACATTATCATAGAAAAATTCACCCCCTTTTCTACTACTAGATGAGTGTTGGTAGCTTGGCACGCTACTTGTAGGAGAGGAGCGCTATTTCACCTCCTCCCAGCTGTCGTCCCTTTTCTACGACTAGACGAGTGTTGGTAGCTTGGCACGCTACTTGTAGGAGAGGAGCGCTATTTCACCTCCTCCCAGCTGTCGTCTTCCTCCTGTTCTCTTCAGGTTCCAGGGGTAGACTGCCCTGGAACCTATCGGTCACTGCCGGGGATTATTCTGCCCCTTTTGCGGCAGGACCGCTGCCTGAGTCAGCCGACTCAGTGTTCTGCTCTCGGAGATCTCTGTGTATTTCAGCCACCGTTCGCTGGGGCTCCTCTGCTGCCGCGCACTGGCTCCAGTGGAACCAGGTATCCCCTTTTCCTTTCAGGCGAACGGCGTGTGTGGTCCTTTCGGTGATCTGGAACGGACCAGTCCACCGGGGCTCCGTCCACTTTCTCTTTATCACTCTCAGCAACACCCACTCTACCTCGGGGGAGGTGTGTTCTCCTGCCTCCGCTCTCTGACTCTGCACCTGCTTAGAGAAATGTGACACCAAACTATGCAGTTCGTTATAATATGTTCGTTTTGACATATCTTCACCTTCTCCCTCCTGTGTCAGGGGGAGCTTAGTGCTGGGTCCTGGAAAGGCCCGCCCTGTCTGGAGCTCATGAGGGGTGAATCCCGTAGAGGCATTCACCGAGCTCCGGATAGACATGAGTGCCAATGGTAATGCGTCTACCCAACTCAATTTGGTCTGTGCACAGATTTTTGCCAATTTGTTTTTTACCGTTTGGTTCATTCGTTCCACCTTTCCTTGAGATTGAGGATGATACACAGTTCCAAACCCATGCTTCAGCCCCAACATTGCCTCCACTTGTTGGAGGTCTTTATTTTTGAAATGAGTGCCGTTGTCTGACCTCACCTTTTCTGGGAAACCATGTCTAGGAATGTAATGATTAATCAAACACTTAATCACTGTCTGGCTGTCCTCTTTCTTTGCATAGATGAGGCTCTCCTGCTCCTATCTGGTCGGCCATGTTTATCCCTTCATGTGTGAAAATAATGTTGGGTGCCTCCAGAATTTTGCTTAGCCGTCTCTGTCTCAGTGTGGTGAGTGTGAATGTTTGTGAGTTCACATATGCCACCACACTGTGTGTGGTCAACACTTTTAGTTGGTGACCCATGACAATGTGTGCAGTTTTTTGGATGATTTTAGCTATGCCTGCTGCGTGTTGTGTGCATGGAGGATGACGTCTTTCCATGTTATCTAGTAAAATACTGACGAACATGAGAATTACCCTTTCACCCCCTTTTCTCTGGAACAGAATACCATTGACGCAACCCTCTGTTCCAGAGACATCCAAATAGAACGGTTCGGTATAGTCTGGTGTAGCAAGCTCGGCTGCCGACGATAACGATTGTTTCAGCGCGATAAACGCTGATTCCGCCGCTTCCGTCCAATCGAGCGGAGCCGACAAGTTACGCATGCCCTGTTCCCTCACCATCTGTCGGAGGGGTTGTGTTAGGCCAGTGTAGTTAGCCACAAAGTTGCGACTGTAACCTGTAAGACCGAGAAAAGACAACATGTCTTTGACTTTTGTAGGCTTTGGGTGATGGAGTATGGTAGAACGATGCTCTGACGACAGTCCCACCCCCTTTTGAGAAACCATACGACCCAAAAATGAAACCTGTTTCCTAGCAATCTGCAATTTTGCTTTACTAACTTTAAACCCTGTCCTAGCCAGGTGCTCCAGGATACTTTTAGTAGCTTCCATGCAAACGTCGGCCGAAGGTGCTGCGATTAACAAATCATCCACATACTGCACCAAAGTGGTATTTTCAGGTAGAGGACAATCTTTAAGAATGCCCTTCAAAACCTGGTTAAAGATCCCTGGAGACAGAGCGAAGCCTTGTGGCAACCTAGTGTAACCGTCTGCTGACCCTGATATGTGAATGAAAATATGTCCCGACATTCCTCCGACAGAGGGAGACAGAAAAACGCATTTGCCAAATCAATGCAAGTGAACCAGGCATGTGACGGATCTAAATTTGCCAATGCAACATAGGGGTTAGGCACAGGTACAGTAGGCGTGATCAGAATATCATTAATGCGACGGAGGTCATGTGCCATACGATATTTACCTGTACCTTTCTTTTCTACCGGCAGTATCGGGGTGTTCCAGGGGGAGCAGGATGGTTCGAGTACACCGGCTTTGAAAAGACCGTCAATTGTGTCTGCAATGCCTGCCTCAGCCTGAGGTTTATGTGGGTATTGCCTGATCCACAAAGGAGAGTCAGTTTTTACTTTGAATGTCACCGGTGGGCATGAGGTGAGACCCACATCTGTAGGACCCTCTGCCCACAAAGAATCGGGGAGTCTAGAAAGAAGCTCTTGAGCCAGATAATGATCTGTTTTCTCTCTCCCGTGCGATCTGCTCACCTGTTCGTGTTGCATCGTGGCCAAATCAGAGCACTGTACAGCAATTTTGTAGGTGCGCGTAGAGTCAGAGAACAGAACCTGTGGGATCTCTGACTGTCTCCAATCTGAGACACTCAGAGATCTTTTGACCATCCCACCAAGCTCCTTAGCCTGGTGTTGTGGGTGGATGGCCAGTGACACGTGGGGAACCGCTTCGTCTCCCATCATGTACCACTGTAACTGTTCCTCCGAAAGATTTACACTCGCCGCCACTCCCTCCGGGGCTATGTAGATGTCCTGACTATGAACTGCCCAACATACCCCCTCCAACTGGTCCCTAAATTTGTCCTGATACCAGTAAGTTTGATGCCTATCGTAAAACAGAGTCACATGCGGTGGATCGGGGGGCGAGACATATGGTTCAATCTGGGCTATCCAGGGTTTCCACCTCAAATAAGCGGAGAGGATACCTGCAGTTTCTGGTGATTCAGGTTGTAGGAGGCCCCAGTAAATGTCCGCATAAGAATCCTCTACCGGTGTCATCAAATATTGTCCACCACCCCCTGGGTGGTTGCACCTCAGTGTCGTGTGATCCGGCAAAGTCACTGTCAGTCCATCCGGGCTGCACAGTATTGAGGCCCCTAGTTTGATGAGAAGATCCCTTCCCAACAGGTTCGCAGGTACTTTGGGTGAGTGCACAAAACTGTGCATTAGAGTCTGTCCCCCAAGTTGGGTGGTAAGGGGCACGGTGATCGGCAGAGTTTGCTTTTCCCCAGAGAAACCCATTACTGTGATGTGCCGATTTGAATGTTTGTTCGGTAAAACGTGAATCAGGGTGGAACAGGTAGCCCCTGTGTCCACCAAAAAAGGCAGCACATCACCATCCACTCGTACTGACAGCATAGGGTCTGCCGTGTTGCTGTCAGAGTCTCTCCGTGGGGTGTGCTAATCCTGAAACCCCTCCCCGTCCCACTGATCCCACCCAAAGGCGGGCATCTGACGTGTCGGAGGAGGCTGTCCCGAGGGCGGTCCCTGGGGAGGGCCTTGCTGTTGCCCCTGCTGACGGCTCTGCTGTATGTGTGGACAATCCCTCACCCAGTGCCCTGTTTCTTCACAATAGAAGCACCTCCCGCCGTTACCTCGCGGTGGTCCACCCCTTCCACGCCCATTTCCCCATTGACCTCTACCCTTACCATATCCCCGCACGGGCCTCTGCTGATAAGCGCGGTTATTATTGTTATGTGGAGGTGGCTGCGGAGCCCAAGGTGGCGTCGGGTACAAATCAGGGCCTCCCATTGCGCCTTGTGTAGCAACCATTACCTTTTTCTCAGGCTTTTTCTTTTCATTTACTTTTTGTTTAGCTTCCGCCAATTGCATTTTCAATAGCTGGGTCTGCAGCTCTTTTATCTGATTAGTCTCACCCTCAGCAGTATCCTGTGCACGAGACAAATGATGGATCAGATGCTGATCCCATTTTGTGGAGTCACACCCAGCCATATCAGGATTATCCTCCATTGCTTTTCTTACTCCCTCTGGAACCCCTTTCAGGACTGCGGCTCTGTACCATACTCGTTGAACGCTCTCCTTTCCAGGGTGACACCCTGTTTGTTTGATCCACATGTCTTTACAGTGGTCGAGGTATTCGCGAGGACTCTGTTTACCGTCCCATTTTAATTTTGGTACCGCAGCGGTGTTGGGGAGTGGGTATTTTAATCTCATGGCCTTCCCTATCTGTGTACTAACTGAGGTAAAAAGAACGTCATCCCGTTTCCTAGTTATTCCTGCCTCCTCTTCGAGGTCGTTTACATCACTGCTGGCAAGACAACGACTTATACTGTGGTGGAGCTGAGGGGGATGTAGCCGAATATGGCGGAGGACGCTTCTCATCTGTCCCTGCATCCTTTTCCTTTTTAACCGTCATCAAATGCTTAGCACTCTGCCACAACAGGGCCCACTTCGTCCACTGCGCTTTATCCTTCACTGCCTTTTCCAACAACTTAGTATGCTGTCCTTTCTTCCATATGCTGCACGTCTTCAATGCCTCCCTCTGTTCTTCTTCCGCTCTGCCTGCCTTTTCTGCCTCTTTCCACCACGGGCCCCGCCAATTTCCGGGACCCTGGGGATTTTTACCATTTTCCTTGGCTAACTTCTCCGCTGCCTCTTTCAACTTCGCCTTTTCTTTCTCTACCTTCGCCGGGTCATGTGTCTGTTCTATAGCACGCAATACTGCATTCATCTGTACGTCCAGAGACCCGAGACCTGTTATGGGTCCCCACCCATCGTCATCTATCTCTCGGTCAAATTCTCCGTCCATTGTCAACCAGTCTTGTACTTCGAGTTACTCTTTAAATTTTCTATCCTGTCTCTTTTTTTTTTTTTTTTTTTTTTTTTTTTTTTTTTTTAAAGGTACTATAAATTTTTTTTTTTTTTTTTTTTTTTTTTTTTTTTTTTTTTTTGTTAAAGTACTACAATTTTTTTTTTGTTAAAGTACTACAATTTTTTAAAAGTACTACAAACAGTGCAATCAACCCTGTTATTCTAGAAGAAATAACGTACTTCAACAGTCCGCCTTTTCAGACGCTGCTGCTTCCCTTATTTCTCCTAAACATTCATACACATCACATTCATGCATTACCCTTTACACTGCGGTTGTTGTGTGCCGCTTATGTCTTATTCTACCCTTTTATGGAGGAGCTCACGTTTATTTCACCGGTCTTGCTTCCTCCGTGTGTGTTTTACCTTTTCATGTGGACATGTTTGGATGAACAGGGCCTAACTCTGGTCTTGCTTGTGCCTGTTATTCTCCGCGGGTGCTCACAAGTATTTTACTCTTGGTCTTGCTCCTTTTTTTTTTTTTTTTTTTTTTTTCGGACCTCAGGCCAAGCTCACAGTTATTAGTTTTAACACTATCATGTGCCTTCTCTCATGAGTTTTGAGTTTGCTTGGGTGGCAAATCTCAAGAACCCTTATTTGTCTGTAATTCGGATCTTCCTTTCAGGCTTACTACAGCGGTCACCTAGGTAGTGTGCCCGTGCGTCTTCAGCCTTCAGTTAATCCGACATTCACACTCAGTGTTTCCCTGTCCTCTTCCCTTCCTTACATGTATTATAGCATTTAGAGGTTCCTACCCTCCGGGACTCAAACCCAGCTTTACAGCCCTGCTGTTTTATCAAACCCCCCGTCGGGGACTTGAGTGAGACGCCACTCTCAGAATACACACACTTATCTTAGCATTTAGAGGTTCCTACCCTCCGGGACTCAAACCCAGCTTTACAGCCTTGCTGTTTTATCAAACCCCCCGTCGGGGACTTGAGTGAGACGCCACTCTCAGAATACACACTTATTTCCCTTGTGTTTTCAGTTCCTTAGTTTCTATTTTCCTTTCTCTTTAGAATGCAGTCAACCTCCCTGCCAACCTCTCAATTTACCAACCTCAGTTACTAGGATTCAGGACACAAAGTGTTTTAGCTTTAGCCAATGCAGAAGAAATGGTCTGCTCACCTTTAATGTAGCCGGCTTGTGTCCATCACCCGTTCACTTCGGTCCTGATGTCAATTGTTGCCGAGGTCCCCCTTTTCTCCAACACAAATGCTGGATCCCGGACGAGCCCCCAAATTGTTGTGACAGGAATTTGTCACCCCAGGTTCCGGGACCTCAGCGCCGATCAGCTTTGGAGGTGGTTTGGAGAATGAATGCACTCAGACTCGAGTTTAGCCTTTTGCCGCTATAGCGGGAGAACTCCTCAGCCCAACACAGACCTGATCTGCTCCTGCAGCTGCTAGTAAGAGTTCTGGGGTCTCCGCTGTTTGCAGGCTCGTTTTATTAAAGAAAGGGGTGTAGACAAAAACAGTTAGACAGTACAGTTAATGTCAGTCAGTAAACAGCCATACGCGAAACCAGACTCCTTCCTGTTCTCAAGGTTGCATATTTGGCAACTTCTTGTATATGTGTGATAAAAACGATATTGAGGGGGGGGAAGCATCTTCTCCTGCAACTGGTAATTTTCCACTGCGGCGTGGCCTTGTTATCAGGCTGACTTCCTTTCTTGGTGCTGTCTGGTATATGTGTGTGTGTGTGTGTGTGTGTGTGTGTGTGTGTGTGTGTCTCATAGGCCTAGTAGCATAGCAGATAATATGTGTGTGTGTGTGTGTGTGTGTGTGTGTGTCTCATAGGCCTAGTAGCATAGCAGATAATATGTGAGCAGGTAAAAGGCACAATAAATCCACAGTAGATAGTTTTGTCTGTTATGATTTATTATTCTAATTATATTGTGAAATTATAATTCTTGCCTCTTTCTTGAAAAATCTTAGTGACATGCCTTGTTATCCCTGACTAGCACTTGATGCCGTTTGCAAACCCTGTTATAAATTGTACTTAAGTTGTAAATATTAAATTGAATAGACAACGTGTTACAATTGAACAATATTTTTATTCAAGAAATTAAATCCTTGGAGCAATTACTAATTTAAAATAAATAGGACTTATAGTTAAATAACATAGCAGTAAACAAAATAATTAGCGGTCAGACATCCGCTCTAGTAGAGAGAACAGCCTGTCCATCCTCTCTCTGCTCTCTCTTTCCCGTCTCACCTCGGCCTCCCTCTGCAGCCGTATGTCCTCTCTTATCAAATTGAGGAGCTCATCCTCTCTCTTCCTCTTTCTCCTCGGCCCTGGCTAGCTCCCCTCCTCCTCATCGTCGTCGTCATCGTCATCATCATCATCATCATCATCATCCTCTTCCTCCTCCTGGTCAGGCGCAGCGCCACTTGGCACTGGTGTGTCCTCAGAGATAGATGTAATGAGGACAGGGGGAACAGTGGAATGCCTCTGTCCTAAGATCTCATCCATGAGGACAAACCAGGGCCAAGTAGCAGTGCTGCCACTCCCGCTGGTCCTCTCACCCATCCCTGGATATTTGCAATCCTAAGGCAGTGGAAATCAATCACATCAGCAATTTTCTGCACAGTATTTATTAACTTTCATGAATAAAACAAGTACTATTTAGTTTCCACATCATTATTTAAACCTGCACCTACTTTGTATTTTTTTTTAGGTTCTCCCATTTTTTTTGGCCTGCTGGGGTTCGACCTTTTCCTGCAGGCCCATCTTTTCCAGTATTGTTCTAAACACACAAAGAAGCAAGAGAAAAGGTTAACACAAGATCACATTAACACAGGGATGCAAAGATTCACAAAAAGTTACATCAGGACTGACAAATGGGCTATTATTTAATATTGGCTCACTTCCATCCAGCCGCGGCAGAATGTTTGGCTCCCATGAAAAGAAAGTCGTTCTGGCCTCGGAGATTAAGTAATTGTTCCGTTTGCTCCTTGCTCCCTAAAACAAAATTAAATAAAAGACATTTTGTGTTATATCAACAGACAAAAGGGTTGTGATACAGCAAAAAATATGATCATAATAAGGATAATCCTAAAATAGTGTGGCCGTGCTGAAGTGATTGCGCAATGGGCTCACGGACACCGTACATTTGCGGAAGTGATTACAAGATAAAAGGCACCTGTTGGCGATTCGTGCGTGATTCTTGGCTTTGTTTTCCACGGGGGGCTGGCACGCTGCCTGCCTGGTGTGTGTGGGGTGTTTTGGTGTTTTTCCTTGTTTACTCAGTTGTGAATTTATTATGTTTATAGATTGTGGGTAGCTTGAGTGCCCTTGGTGGGGAGGGGAACCAACCTGTCGCTTTTGGCTGAATAAATGATTTCTATTGGTCATTCTACCCTTCCTGGTTATATCTTCCTTAAAAGGTGTTGGAGCCCGGTGGTTTGTGGCCACGGGGTGCTACAATAGCTCTTTATTCAATTCAAACATTTAATGAGACTTTACAACAGTCTGGAAATGAAGCAGGGATCACAGCCTGATCAAGGTCTGTTCATCTTGGTCCGTTTATGTACATGAAGTAAAAATGGTCCATAACATCTCAACAGTCACTATACGATATAAGTCAACCTCTGAACGTCTAACGTTTGAAAGTGAAGGCTTTTAAGGCTTTACTTCCAAAGGCATCACGTTGAGCATTACCAACGTATTTTAACTGACATTTTGAGTTTTTAAGGTCCCTTGAAGTTTAACATATCTAGTGTTGGATGTTTAAATGAGTAAAAAACTAGTATAAAACCAATACTATATAAATGTGTGATCTTCGCCACATGACGTTGTCATGTTTTTTGCTCTTCTTTCTTTTTTTGTGTTCACAATGAATCTTGGACTATTTATAGCCACAAAGGGTGGTAGCGGTGCACCCTCCAAAAACAGGTAAAAGGAGGGCGCATTTGTGGGGTCCATTTGAAGAACACTTTGAATTGGGACACCCTTCGCGTGGCGTTATGACATAATCGCACTTCAAATGCGCACTCGAAGTGTGCAGACCCTGAACTGGGACACAGCTACAGTAGCAGTGTGTCCTCCAGGCAGCATTTGTGGGGAGCATTTGGAGGATCCTTTGAAGGTCCGCGGCGTAGTGACGTAATTGCACTTCAAATGCGCACTCCGAAGGATGCTGCCCCTGAATTGGGACACAGCCATACTGTGTACATAGATACAGCATTGACTCACTGGACCATATGTCCACATCACCGCAATACTGGATGTGGCAGGTCTGCCCTGTAGACAGAGTAGACGTGAAAACTGGGTTTTCTGAGTAAAAGGTACAAACGTTTACATTTAACTGAATTTGATTAATCGTTTTTATATTCAGTGATTTACATATGTTTAAGTACTAATAATGACAATCATTGAGACAAAAAATTAACAAAGTCTGCAAATCAAAATAAGACACTGCAACTGGCAGTGAGTCTGCTTTCTTTTCTTTTAGCAGTGAAGTGATATACTCCATGACAGAAAATGATACACTATTTTATTGTATACAATTAGTCCTCATGGTAAAAAGAAATGCACACTTGCAGTAGGCTGCTAGAAGAGAGAATGGAAATGCCTTCACTTGTTAAACCGGTCAAATGTCTTAAGCACTTAGTCCTCATACGTTATTGATTAAACAAAATATGGACAACTGACTTGCATAATATATTGTCCATATTTATAATAGTAGCCTCCTGCAAGTTTACTTTTTTTTTACCACGAAATACAATAAAATAAGCGTATCATTTTCTGTCATGAAGTATTTCATTTCACTGCTAAAAGAAAATAGAGCAGACTCACTGCCAGTTATAGTGTTTTCTTTTTTTTTGCAGACTTTGTTAATTTCTTGTCTCAATGATTGTCATTATTAGTACTTAAACATATGTAAATCACTGAATATAAAAACGATTAATCAAATTCAGTTAAATGTAAACGTTTGTGCCTTTCATTGTTCATTGTGTGTCTTAATGATTCATCATTACTACTGAAATGAATGTGAATCATTTAAAATAAAAAAGATTAATCAAAATCAGTTAAATGAGACATTAGTGCATTTTATTCAGAAAACCCACAGTTTTCACATCTGCTAGCCTTAAAGATTAAGGAATTAACTTTTAAAAAATGTAAATGACATCTATCTGTTTAACCATTTCCTGCATGAGAGATATTTTCTTCCAGTGTGAACCTGTACAAGACTTTTGGACTGTATTTCAAGGCTGACTTCATTCTAAAGACATAATACTGCACCCTCTGAACGGCTCCCAGGGGTGTTGATTATAACTCCGCTTACCAGGAACCTGCAGGATGACAGACAAACATAAGGAAAACCATAGACATAAAGAAGAAACCGCCCGAAGCCCATCACAGTGGAGAAGTTGTTGTTTTTAAATAAAAACGAATACAATTTCCTCATTGTATGAGTTACATTTTGTCCCGAGTAACACATTCACATCACAACCCTCTCCCCAATTTGTTTCAACTTTCCCCTCTGCCATCATTCTATCAGAAAAACAGACACTATAATAATGAGTAGCCTATATTATTTGTTTATTTGCATTATCATTTAAGCATAATTCAATTCAAAGCTTCACGCACCAAAGCCCCAGTGTCATTATAGTCACTCTGCCTGTTTTACATTCATTGTCCACTTGATGGCACAGTAGAGCAAATGAAGCACCATGAAGCTTCGGCCCATGTGTGAACAAATTGGATGGAAAGCTTCAATGCTTCATGAAGCTTCATCTCGCCATCACTAGTTCATAGCCGGGTGAACACCGGCAACAAACATAGCCTAGCTAACGTCAATGTTAGCTAACGTTAACGTTAGCTGGCTACGATTTTGCTGGTGGACATAAATACAGTACAGCAATATTCGATTCACGAAATACAACCAATAGTAATGTTCAATCCTACTTGTGAAAAGTAATCCCTCGAGCTCTGTTTTCGATCGTCCGCCGATTAGAACAGGAATATGCTGCACAGTGCTCTAGCATCTTGTTGCTTCTGCTGCTCAACTATGAGTAGAATGACCGGTCCAAGATGGCGGCTGCATTTCCTGCGCCCCAGCAGCCCATGTGGCGTCTACTCTTTATGTCTATGGCGGCAACGACAACTTGCGAGGGGGCAGGTCGGCGGCAAGATGGCGGAAGGAGCAGACGCGCTGTAAACTGCTCCGAGTAGCAAAACCGCTAAAATGTAAATACGGACTCAAAACTCACAAAACTCGTCTCTGTTCGATGGGAAAAATACTGAAGTCAAGTTAAAGCCGCTCATCTTCCAGTAAGTAATCCCGGACATTTAACAACACAAAAGGCTACATGGCTAAAGCTAATATCAACGCTAAAGCTCGTGCTCTCCTACAAACACGACTACTGCGGTCCAGAGAACATGGAGACAAACGCCAAAGGCACAAAAAACTATCTAACATCGCCTTCTAAGCCAGCAGCTCCGCAGAAAAAACAAAAAGGAGAGGAGAGCATGCCTGCAGGAGCCCGTGCTGAAGATGCTTCAAACGCTGCTATCCTGGTTGCAATTGGGACACTTCAAAACATGATGGAGGACTTCAAAAAAGAACAAAAAAAAACACTCACCATGGCCAGCATCGCAAAAGCAGTAGAGTTTAACTCGGCTGAAATCAAAGAATGCAAAGAAAAAAAACAAAGAGTTGGGAATAGAAGTGAAACAACTCAAGAAGAAAAACACAGAGCTGGAAATGAGAGCTGCAGAGTTGGAGAGATACAAAAGAAGATGGAATTTAAGACTAAATGGCCTGAAGGAAGAAAAAGAAGAAAACACACGTCAGATCATCAAGGACATCGTCGGAAAGATTGTGCCACACTGGAAGGAGAACATGGACTTCATCATAGACTCTGTACATCGTCTAGGACCATATAACTCCGACCGTCCTCGCAAGATCATCATGCAGTTCACTGGAAGACACTTCAGAGATGAACTCTGGCGTACTACCAAAACGTCACTCAGTCTGCAAGGAGCTCAACATCCGCTTCGCAAAAGATCTCACCAAAGAAGACAGAGAGGCCTGAAAAGCTGTATGGCCAAAGATTGAACAAGCAAGGAAGGCAGGTCTTAAGACTGTGTTCCGAGGCCCCCATGCTTTCATCAATGGACAGAGAGTCACACCGTGATCAAAGTAACATGGGATTTCTAATCCTACAACCGAGTTTTGATAAGCAAATTGACATGCTTAAGGTTCTGCTACCATAATAGGTTAGTATCCTTAATTAATACTGTATTCTTGTTGTTAAAACAGTTCAGTTAATTCATCTCAATTTTTGTTTGTTTTGAAACATATGTTCCAGTTAAAAAATGATATTTCTCTGATGTCTGTTAATGCAAGGGGTCTAAGAGACATGACCAAAAGAAAAAGCTTTTTTCTGTTTTGTAAAGGGAAAAATGCTAATATTATTTTTTTTACAAGAAACGCATTCCAAGATAGAAGATATCACTTTCTGGTCTAAACAATGGGGAGACGAAGTTTATTTCAGCCATGGTACCTCAAGATCAGCAGGGGTCGCCATCCTACTAAAAAATTTCAAAGGTCAGGTTATCTCTCATATGGCAGATGTTAATGGTCCTTGGCTAATGCTCATACTAACCCTTGACAATTTCAAAGTCATCTTAATCAATATTTATGGGTACAACCGGAGCACTGAAAATAAGAACCTATTAGAAAAAATTGGCTTACAATTAGATAATATGAAATCAACATACTCAACTGATAACGTTATAATAGGTGGTGATCTTAACTTAGTCCATGATGAATTTTATGACAAATTTCCTACTAGATTCTCTACAAGTCATCCAAACAACACTTTTATAAACTTCTGCAATAACCAAAGCTCAACGGATGCTTGGAGACATTTAAATCCAGGAATATTTAAATTCTCATGGTTCAACTCAAATTATAAATCCAAAATTGACCACTGGTTAATTGCAACCCACTTGCTACGCTATGATATTAGCTCTGATATATCTGCTGCACCACTTACTGATCACAGTGTTATCTATTTATATGTGAAACCTAACAACAGTAGAACTTGTTCTAACAAATATTGGAAATTTAACTCTAGCCTAATTAAAAATAATGATTACTGTAAAAAGATTAAATCACTAATTACTGAAATTGTAAACTTGGAAGAACTAACAACACCCATAAAAAAATGGGAATTTCTTAAATATGAAATACGCCAATTTACCATCTCATTCAGTAAAAAAACTAAAAAAGATTGAGAGAAAAAAAGAACTAGACATTATCAAACAATTAAATATTTACTGCAATAAACTCAACTCTACTGAAGACGATAAACAGAAAATACAAAATCTTCAACCTAAACTGGATGAAATGTATATTCAGAGAGCACAGGGGTATTTCATTAGATCGAGAGCTAAATGGATAGAGGAGGGGGAAAAAAACTCAGCATTTTTCTATGGTCTTGAAAAATGGAGACAAGGGAAAAATAACATCAGTTCCTTGATAGTTAATGATATAGAAATCACAGAACCAAAATTAATCTCCTCAGAAATCCTCAAATTCTATAAACAGCTTTACAGCTCTAAATTCTCTAATGAAGACTGCCATACATTCTTAAAGGATATAGAAAAATATATTCCTAAAGTTGAAGATAACTTCAAACAAATATGTGAGAGTCAAATAACAATTACTGATCTGGACAGAGTAATTGGCCGCCTATCTCTTAACAAGGCACCGGGCTCGGACGGACTCACAGGAGACTTTTATAGACATTTCTGGGAAGATATTAAAAAAACTGCTACATCAAGTATTCCTGGAAATATTTGAAACTTGTATTCTTCCACCCACAATGAGACATGGGCTCATCATCTCAATTCCTAAACCCGGCAAAGACCCCAGATTCATAGAAAACAGAAGGCCCATTACTCTTAGAAACTCTGATTATAAATTACTCACCTACATTTTCACTACTCGTCTTCAGACAGGAATTTCTAATCTTATTGCAGAAACATAGTCTGGTTCCTTAAAGGGAAGATCAATCCACAATAATATAAGGCTGGTAATGGACATTATTGAATATAGAAATCAAACTGAACATGATGGTTTTCTTTTCTTTTTAGATTTCTATGAAGCGTTCGATTCCGTAGAGCACCCATTTATCTTCCAAGTTCTTGAACATTTAGGTTTCAGAGTCAAATTTAGGAATTTAGTTGGTGGATTGTATCAGAATATCAACAGCTGTGTCATGCTCCCTTGTGGCACCACCCCCAGGTTTAATGTTAGTGTGGGAATTCCACAAGGTTGTCCCATTTCACCATATGTATTCATATTAGTCACAGAAATGTTAGCAATTTACAATAAAAATTGTAATGAAATAAAACATTTAAATGTCTTAGGTACCGATATTGTCATCAGCCAACTAGCGGATGACACAACACTATTTATACAAGACAGACACCAAATCCTAATAAGAATCGAAAAAATAAAAAAAAATTCTCCAGAGCTTCAGGGTTAACTTTGAACTTAAATAAATGTGAATTATTTGCAATTCATGATACAACTCTAAAAGACATCTGTAACATCCCTATCAAGGCAGAAATTAAATACAGTGGAATACACTTTACAAAAGACCAAAAACAAAGTCAATACTTGAATGTAGAAAAAAAAAATAAAAGAGAGTAAAGCCAAATTAAACTCATGGCTCCAAAGAGACCTCTCAGTACTTGGCCGAATTTACTTAACCAAGATGGAACGTTTATCAAGGTGCATTTACCCTATGGAAGCGAATCTGTTCCATAATTCAAATTAAAATGCATCAACAGAAATGCTTTTTCATTTTCAGAATATAGCTGCATTATGTGACTCAAAAATAAAATGAGTAATAAATTATCTAAATTGCTTTTTCATTTTCTTCTTCAAGACTGCTTATTTTGTTACACAATTAAAATGATAAAGAAAATTACATTTAAGATTTAATTTTCAAAAGATGCCCCAGCAAATAGTTGCCAAAATTCAATTTGAAATGTCAAATTTGAAAATTAAAATGTATTAGCAGAAATGCTTTTTCATTTTAAGGTCAGAGCTGCATTATGTGACTCATAAATAAAATGAGTAATAAATCATCCAGATTGCATTTTCATTTTCCTCTTCAAGACTGCTCATTTTGTGTTTTAAAGCCCACCCCCTGCAAAAAGTGTTCCAAAATTCAATTTGGATTCGCAATCCCAAGCGGCGCAGGACAGTGACGTCAGCGGCCTCTGTTCTTCTTCAGCCCCAGTCTGACTGACCGTGCTACGCATCTAACACGTTAGGGGGCGGCAGTGTGCATGTTCGACGCTGGAGCAAGAAGAGAGACCAGAGCAGAGTGTGAAGGCTGTGTTGTTGTTAGCAGAGACTGTGGTACATGTTGTCAGAAACAGTGGGGAAATCACCACCATGTCCAGTTCTGTACTGTGGTCAGTCAGGACAGCCATGGTTCGCGTTTGCTTGGTCAAATCAGCCGCACATTTTTTTTCCAGTGCGCAAATGTTCTAACATTTACGGTGATTGTAACGAAGCCGCTCTGAAGAGCTGCTGGTAGTGAGTGATGGGTCCGCTGCAGTGTCAACAGTCAGAACCGTGAAACACACACGGTACTGTACAGTCAGTACTCCCGGTAATAAACTGAAGGTATCAGCTGGACTGTACGTCGACGTCGCCCCCATATTGGATGTGCCAGCTCAGCCCCGTGAACTGATGCAAGCCAATGGAGTGAACTTTATCAAGCTAACAAAGTGCTATAATGTCTGTCATTTACACATTCACACACGTACGGATGCATTCAGGAAACAGAGAGGAACCAAAAACAACGTGTGTAGCGTTCTCTGATTATTATAAACGTTAACTACTCCTCTTATGTTCAGTATACAGGTCGGCACAAAATCACAGGATGTGTTTTATAATGTTTTTATGAGTGTTTACAGCTGCTAATGTTTTAACGTTGTTACTGTGATGATACATGACAGTTAAATATTTAATCTGTGGCTATAATAACCGGATCCTGACATGTAAATGTGACGTCTGTCCACCATACTGTCAACCATTTAATTCAACTTTAAATATGAACAACTGACTTCATGATATAGGATGATAAGAAATCAGAAATACTATACTATACTATACTATACTATACTATACTATACTATACTATACTTTATTGATAATCATAGTAACTATATATGGTGCATATTTATAATAGTAGCCTACTGCAACTTTACTCTTTAAATTGATTGAATGTTATTGTATACATTATCATTTGTTATAATGTTCTGTCATGGAGTACATCTCTTCACTGCTAAAAGAAAAGAAACATGCAGAGTTTGAGTCTCCATGATTGCTATTATTAGTACGATTATCAAAAATCACTATTTATAAAAACGACGTTGGTGCTCTTTATTCCCACAGACGTCACGTTTACATGTCAGGAGGTTATTATAGACACAGAACTGTCATGTATCATCAGTAACAACGTTAAAACATTAGCAGCTGTAAACACTCATAAAAACATTATAAAACACATCCTGTGATTTTGTGCCGACCTGTATACTGAACATAAGAGGAGTAGTTAACGTTTATAATAATCAGAGAACGTTACACATGTTGTTTTTGGTTCCTCTCTGTTTCCTGAATGTATCCGTACGTGTGTGAATGTGTAAATGACAGACATTATAGCACTTTGTTAGCTTGATAAAGTTCACTCCATTGGCTTGTATCAGTTCACGGGGCTGAGCTGGCACATCCAATATGGGGGCGACGTCGACGTACAGTCCAGCTGATACCTTCAGTTTATTACCGGGAGTACTGACTGTACAGTACCGTGTGTGTTTCACGGTTCTGACTGTGAGACTGCAGCGGACCCATCACTCACTACCAGCAGCTCTTCAGAGCGGCTTCGTTACAATCACCGTAAATGTTAGAACATTTGCACACTGGAAAAAAAATGTGCGGCTGATTTGACCAAGCAAACGCGAACCATGGCTGTCCTGACTGACCGCAGTACAGAACTGGACATGGTGGTGATTTCCCCGCTGTTTCTGACAACATGTACCACAGTCTCTGCTAACAACAACACAGCCTTCACACTCTGCTCTGGTCTCTCTTCTTGCTCTTGGCAACTATTTGCTGGGGCATCTTTTGAAAATTAAATCTCAAATGTAATTTTCTTTATCATTTTAATTTAGTTACAAAGTGAGCAGTCTTGAAGAAGAAAATAAAAATGCAATCTGGATGATTTATTACTCATTTTATTTTTGAGTCACATAATGCAGCTCTGACCTTAAAATGAAAAAGCATTTCTGCTACTGCATTTTAATTTTCAAATTTGACATTTCAAATTGAATTTTGGCAACTATTTGCTGGGGCATATTTTGAAAATTAAATCTTAAATGTAATTTTCTTTATCATTTTAATTGTGTAACAAAATGAGCAGTCTTGAAGAAGAAAATGAAAAAGCAATTTAGATAATTTATTACTCATTTTATTTTTGAGTCACATAATGCAGCTATATTCTGAAAATGAAAAAGCATTTCTGTTAATGCATTTTAATTTGAATTATGGAACAGATTCGCTTCCATATTACCCAGCCTACTCTAATGCTATCTCAAATAAACTAATCAAATCTATTAACCAAATTAATCTGAATTTTATTTGGAGAAACAAACCACACTATATGAAAAAAAGCAACATGGTTAAAGAAATTAAAGATAGTGGTTTAAAAGTTATTGATTTTGATTGCCTCAATGGAACCTTAAAAATTAACTGGCTGAAATCTTGGATCAAACATAGCAACTCATTTTGGTACTGTGTTCCAAATTCTCTATTCAATAAGATTGGAGGGTTAAAATGCCTTCTTATGGCAGACTTCAACATCGATAAATTACCTATATCATTGTCGGAGTTTCATAAACAAATTCTGTTATATTGGAAAATGCTATATGTGCATAACTTTTCACCCCACACTACTAGGCTTTGGAATAATAGATATGTATTATACCAAAATAAATCATTATATTATCAGGATTGGTATGAGAGGAATATATGGTCTGTAGTTGACTTAATGGATGCCAATGGTAATCTCTTAGATTATCAACAATTTTGTACTAAACATAAATTCAACCCTTCCAAATCAGAATTTATTAAATTACAAAAAGCACTTCCTCATGGATTTATATTTCTAACAAAAAACATATTCGCCCACCAACCTATAATACCACAACTGGGCCCATTGTCAATACAGGGGATTTTAATCCTGGACAAAAAATGTAACAATCATTTTATAAGAAACGGCCTCACTGAAACATTGTTCCCTGGCAGACAAAACAAAAATAACATCCTACATAAATTTGATAATAAATCAATTGTTAAACTAAGAACAATGTACCTAACATTTCCTATACCCCCCCCCCCCCAAAAAAAAAATGAAAGAAACACACTTTAAAATTCTGAACAACATTTATCCTTCTAAAGAATTACTTAGACTACGCTTTAATATCGGTGACAATTTATGCACATTCTGTGAAAATGACACTGAAACCACAGACCACGTCTTTTTCTCATGTGATATGATACAAACATTCTGGCTTAACATTCACAATTGGATCAAACAAAAAATCGTATTATTTCCAGCTGCTATCTCTAGAGATGATCGGTATGATTATGCAAAATAAAAATCATGAACTCTGTTGCAATGTAATCCTTTGTCTAGCCAAATTCTTCATCCACAAGAATAGAGTTATGAAGTCACCCCCCAAATTTATTGTCTTCATAAATGAATTTAAATTGTACATGAAATCTCTTAATCTTCTAACAGAAATGAAGGCACAAAAATTATATGATAACTTAAAGAATTTTCCCACTGAAATAGATAGTTAAAACTGAATTGAATCCCCCTTATGAAATCAACGCTTATTCTATTTTATATATATTTTATTTTGACTTTTTATTTTGAGATGTTTATTCTAATTTTATTTAGCTGCTCTGAATGTATTATATTGAAGCACTAAGGTGTATGTTCTTATTGTGAGTTGACTTGCACTAATGTTGAATGATGTTCACCTGGCACTCTCCTTACACGTGTGCAGTGTATGTACTATGAAAAAAACATGCCAGATTTGTTTATTTTTGTACTCTTTCAATAAAGCATATATATATATATATATATATATATATATATATATATATATATATATATATATATATATATAAAAAAATAAAAAAGAACTTGCGAGGGGGGCAACATGCTCAGTCAGCTACGTCTATGCTTTGAGTGCAGTGAGTGACGCGCCGCTCAGCCAAGGATTATGGCCAATCACGTGCCAACATTTAGTTCCGTATTTTAGGACTTGTCAAGCTGGGATTGGTTGAAAGCAGCATTAACGTTTGAAAACGACTGAATGTGCTTTCCACGGTCTCAGCGTTTCAGAGCAGAGACACGAAGATGGAGATAATTCACGTTGTCCATGTTTTGGTCAAGTCGCTGCTGATTGTGCTGCTGTGGTCGGACTGTGAGGGAAGAGAGTCGGAGCTCGACTATGTGACCTGCGGCTCACTGGTCAAACTGCTCAACACTAGACACAACGTCCGCCTCCACTCCCATGATGTCAAATATGGCTCAGGTAACTTCTCTCTCAGATTATTACCAGACAGTACCAGTTGTACCAGTGCGTTTACATTCAAACAGCTTTGTAACATTTAAGGACAATGAATGAGGTGAACGGGTTGTGTCTGCTCCTCCTACCATAGCATGTGATATAGGTTAAAGGAATGTTATTCAAAAAGCGCATAATTTAAAGTTGCCTTGCTCATCGGCAAACATCCACGAATGCATATCAAGCGCAAACCCTCATATGTCTTGTCTCTAGTAGATTCGTTTTCTCAAAATGTCCAGCTGTATATATGACACCTGCTCATGATCACACAGAGACCCACTGCCATCTACTGACACAGCAGCACTGTCGGAACCAGCAGAGCGGGAGTTAACGTTACACAGTGAATACTACAAGTTGAAATTAAGCCCAAACGAACATTCTTTTGTACGACCAACTTATTTGTTCATGTGTTTAGACATTGTCTAAAAATGCGTGTTTTATGTATTTTCTCTTACACTGGCGATAATAATCCCTTAGCAAAAAGTAGTTTATTCAAGTGTACTAAAAGTATACTTATTTTATACTAAAAATGAGGCAGTATACTTGAAGTGTACTTTTTATATACTATATTTTATATACTTAAGAAAAGTATAGTGAAGTATACTTGGCTTATACTGAAAAGTATAAAGAATAGTCTAAGACTACATGAATACTTAGACTTGTACTTTTAATACTAAAGCTTAGACTTGTACTTTAGTATACTGTAATGCCCCTTGTTGACTGTGGCGCAAAGACTCTTGGGTATTCTGTTGTTGTTGGTGTAATTATAGTTTGTGAATAAGATGATGTGTAAGACGGTTGCGGGTTAATTCACATCCTTGTTATGTGGTTAAAATCGTGTTGAGTTAACAAAGATGATAAAAATGTTGGCACCGTGAGTGAAGGGGTGTTTTCCAGGAGAGACTTCCCGTCTGTTAAACTGTGGGCATATATGGTAATAAATGGTGGATCTCTAGCTAAAGTTTGCTTAATTACAAGTACTAATACAATATTTTGATGTAAGTATAGAATAAGGTTGAGTCATTGACTTGTGCTAATGTAGCAGAATTAAAAATGTTTTTCACTACACACCTTTGCATTGAGGTTCTATTCAAAATAATATATTGGATTGAAATACAGTTGACACCCTGCAGGTGTCATTAGGTCACAATGATGTGTACTATATAAAAACAAATCTTTTGACTGAAATGTTTTTTCGTCGAGCTGTAGCCAAGTCATATTCCCATTTTGTAATTTGTGAAACATATTACAGGGCATGTTACTTGACACGTGCTTAAAAGATAAGATTTACAGCCTCACCCCACACCATGTTCTCTACACATCAAGTAAAATATTTGACCAACAGTGTTTTACAGGAGGATGATCTGAACAGCTGTTCTATTCACTCTTTAAAATGTTTTTTGTCTTTTCAATGTAATTTTCAATCTATGAAATCAAACTGTGCCTTTTTTTTGCCAAGCTTCTCTTAAATTTTACTCTTTCAAATAATCAACATCTACAGAACTTTTCAGTACGCTATTTTTATACTTCTTCTTCTTCTCATCATCATTATCATTAATTATTATTATTATTATTATTATTATTATTATTATTAATAGTAATAATATAAAATTAATTATTTCAGCATTAAGCTACAATCAGGCTACACCCATGATTTTGTACAGTCAAACTAACCAAAAACTTCTTATTGATCATCATTATAAAGTTTCAGGGCGTTTCTGTAACGATGGTAACTCACGGTGCCAGAGGGGAGGGAGAGACGCTGAATGAAGCCGTTTACACAGATACACTGCAGACAAAGTCCAGACCAGGAGTGGACTGGGACAAAAAAATCGGCCATGGCATTTTTGACTTAGACCGGCCCATCATAATTAGCGGAGCACAAGCAGAAAAAAAACACAACTTTTTGCCTTTAGAAATTTACAGTTTACTTTAGAAGTCTATCAAAAAACCATTGTGGAAAGCAAATAAGTAAATTTACTCAACACATAGTTCTACCTCCTCCTTCTCTATTTCAAGCATAATGCATTATTAACATCTTAAATCTCAGAGGTTTAGTGTCTTTTGTTATGTCCACCACTTTTGTCTGCTCTGTGTAGTTCAATTGATTATTTTATCCTTTTTATTGAACTCCTCTCAAATATGTATTTTCTGTATTCCTCTGATATAGCAGCTCAATTCTAATTCTTCAGGTTAAAAGGTGCTCCCTCCTTTAAAAAGCTGAAACATTATTACATCAGGCTAAAGACAGGGCTGCTGTATGAACTTATGCAAAGCAACTATAAAAGCATTTAACATGGTCTTACTCATCTTATTCATTGTGGGCATACCTTTTGCTAATAATATTTTTTATATTTTATTTACACTTACTTTAGTGCTTAAATTGCAACGCTGTTACTTATCATTTAGCAGTTTTAAAATCAGTTTTTTAAAAACATGTTAAACCACAGCATAGAGGGTTGCTACAAATTAAAACTACTATGCAGCCTTTCAGCCCAACCTTTAACCTAAATATCTAAAATGCCATGATGGAGCCTAAAATGGACACTTGCTGCTCATCAACATTTCTCGGCATTGACCGTTTGCTATTTTATCAGAATAAGGTGCCGTGGCTGCCAGATTTTGGGATGCAACACCAATTAATATTGATACTAATCAATCGCCATTGCTCATCATTCTCATGTAATTAGAGTTCTCAACGGGCCTGAATTACAACCCAACCCGGCCCGCGGGCACAGCGCGACACACCAGCATGAATTGTCTGCCGCCCCCCCACGTAACCTGACCGGACCTGAGCCCGCGGGTCCGGTCGGGTTTGTCGGGCTGGCCCGACCCGCTGATGTAGGCTAATAGAGCTAACGTTACCTCCATCACCTCACAGTCCCTGTATTAACATTACTACCTGCTTACCGGCTGTACTACACTGTCCCTGTCAGTCAGCAGCATCTCTGGCTGCTCCTCTGCTGCCCGCTGCTGCTGTCTTCACCTTCAACCTGCTGTTGCTGGCTCACTGCTGTCTCAGAGGACGTGGAGGCTACAGCAGCTTCTCTAGCAAACAAGTCTGTGATTTCAGCACATTTTGCAGCATCTACAGTGAGATTTTTCTCTTAGCACGCAACTTCTCTTTCCCTTTAATTGTTCCATGTTGTCACTCCTCGCGCTCAACACTTTGAAACTAGCAGAAGTTACAGGTGACAGCGCAGAAAAGGGGTGGGGCCGCTATATCCTGATTGGTTCAGTTCACTGTCTATATTGAAGGTGGACCAATGGGCCGCCCCCTCTAAATTGTGCACAAAAAAAAGAGGAGGGCTGAGAGATTTCATCGGAGTAGCCCAATGTCCTTCTAGAAAATACACCAATGGGCCGTCGAGGTCGATAAAAATGATTTATAATAAACTTTTTTGATTAAATTATGACAGGCCGGCCCAAAAATGTCCGTCGGCCCACCAAGCATTGCCCGGTACGCCAGATGGCCAGTCCATGCCTGGTCCAGACTGTGATATCGTCGGATATCCATTAATAAAACTGCAACGTATCTTCAGTTGAGCTGACTTTATTTGCAGGACTTATCACGGCAGCATACGTGACCAACTTGTCTGTATCATCTAGCACAACTTACTGCGCATGCCCACACTGCATAACCAATAGGATACCCCAATACAGGTGCGCCCTCTATAGGTCTTCAACTGCAACAGAATACAATAGTCACTCTGTAACATCCCTCCCCTCTTAAATTCAAACTACACCACAGTTTGCATGTAATCCAACACACCGAACTATATAGCACTGTATGCCTAAACATGGCAACAAACATCCTCATGACTTTTCTTTTTCAGAGAATAAACACAACATGCACCAATACATACATATATAAAACAAAAAATCATCATTTTTTTTTTTTTTTTTTAGTGCATAATTACCCCACTTAACTCAAAGAAAGCACAATCTTTTCACTGCATCTTAAACATGCCTTTTACTTAACAAAGTCTTTCATATGGGCTGGCGGTCTCCTGTTCCTTTGAGATCTGAACAACTCTTTAGTGGGTGAACCACCAGGTGTGCTGTCCTCCTTGTTTTGCGTCACAGTAGGGGAAGCTTTGTCATCCATTTGTGTAGTACTTGTGTCCTTTTGCCCTATATTGGTCACCGTTGGAGGTACCACCTGTTCCTCAGGTGTCAAATCTAGCATCAGAACTGGCAGATCTTGCTCCTGTCTGCTGAACAGTTGATCCACGTGTCTCCTGACAACTTTACCATTTCCCAGCAGCACTGTGTAAGAAACTGGTCCCGTGATCTCCTGTATCAGTCCTGGTACCCATTTAGGTCCACATCCATAGTTTTTAGTATAGATCGAGTCTCCTGTTGCAAAGTTGCGCTCTTTTGCATGTTTGTCATGGTGGGCTTTTTGACTTGCTTGTTTTGACTCCACCTTTTGTCTCAAGTCAGGGTGTATGAGATCCAAGGTACACCTCAACTTCCGACCCATCATCATCTCAGCAGGTGAAAGTCCAGTAGTTGACTGTGGAGTAATGCGATAGCTAAACAGAGCCCTGTTTAACTTTGTCTCCAGTGAATCACCGCTGCTCTTTTTCATGAGTTCTTTAAAAGTCTGTACGGCCCTTTCCGCCAAGCCGTTGGACGAAGGGTGGTACGGTGCTGATGTGACATGTGTGATTCCATTTCGTGTCATGAACTCTTTGGTTTGTTCGCTGACAAAACATTGTGCATTGTCAGACACAATCATTTCTGGGATACCATGTGTGCTGAAACTGTTTCTCAAGCAATTTAGTGTGTTTGCTGATGTAGCTGATGCTACTGGATACACTTTGACCACTTTGAGTGCGCATCCACAATGACTAAGAACATTTTATCCATAAAGGGCCCTGCATAATCTATGTGGAGCCTCCTCCACGGCTTCTCAGGCCACTCCCAGGGGTGGAGCGGTGCACAAGCAGGTGCCTTTCTGTGTTCTTGGCATGTGGAGCATAACTTTACCTTATTCTCTATGTCATTGTCCATATGTGGCCACCACATGTAACTTCGTGCCAGACCTTTCATGCGGCTCATTCCCGGATGTGACTGGTGTAACTGTTCCATCATAGGAGCTCGTCCCCTCTCTGGTATCACAATGCGGGCTCCCCACAACACACAGCCATCCTGTACACTCAGCTCATGTTGTCTTTTTGTCGATAAGATACAAAGTCTCTGTCCTGACTCTCTGGCCATCCTCTCAGTACATACTCACGTACATGTGAGAGTATAGGATCCTTAGCTGTCCATTTTTTAAGTTGCTCTGAAGTCATCAGTGGTGGATGCTCCTGATCCAACATTAACACATGTTCCTCTGGTGGTGGAACACTTGGTGTCTCAGGTAGTGGGAGACGGCTAAGAGCGTCAGCGTTACCATTGTTTTTACCTGCTCTATACATGATAACATACTCATATGCTCTTAACAGTACAGCCCATCTCATTATCCTCTGGGATGCCATCTGTGGCACGCTTTCATCTCATGGAATAAACCTAGCAATGGCTTATGATCTGTATAAATCACAAATTTCCTTCCATACAGATACTTGTGAAAATACTGTACTCCAAAAATGACAGCTAGTCCCTCTTTATCGAGCTGGGAGTAGTTTTTTTCTGCCGCTGAAAGTGTGCGCGATGCAAACCCTATAGGTTTCTCTGCTCCGTCTGACATGCGGTGAGCCAGCACTGCTCCAACTCCATATGGAGAAGCATCACAACACAGTATCAGTTCTTTTTTTTCATCATAATGCACAAGCACACTACTGGATTGCAAGAGCTCTTTTGACTGCTTGAAAGCTCTTTCTTGCTCTGGACCCCACGACCACAGTTCATCCTTCCTCAACAGTTTGTGCATAGGTGCCAGTAATGTTGACAGATTTGGCAGGAACTTATTGTAGAAGTTCAACAGTCCCAAATAAGCTTTTAGCTCCGTTACTGATGTAGGACTAGGCGCCTCCTGAACAGCTTTCACCTTTGCTGGCAGCGGATGCAACCCTGTCTTGTCCACTCGATGTCCTAAAAATGTCACTTCTTTCTCCATAAACTCACACTTGCTCCTTTTTAAGCGAAGTCCTGCATCCTCTAGTCGCTGCAATACTTGATCCAGTGTTTGCAGGTGATCTTTATTATCTTTTCCAGTCAGAATGATGTCGTCCAGATACACTGCGACATTTGCCAATCCTTGCAGCACACCCTCCATAGTACGTTGAAAGATGGCTGGACTGGAGCTCACCCCAAAAGGTAACCTTGTATATGTGAACAGTCCCTTATGTGTGTTCACTGTGACATATTTTCGGGATTCCTCATCCAGTACGATTTGCTGGTATGCATGGCTCATGTCTAACTTGGTATATGTCTCTCCTCCAGTTAAACAGGCTATCATGTCCTCCATTTTTGGAATGGGGTACTGCTCAATAGGAGACACTTTGTTTACTGTGAGTTTATAGTCCCCACAAATTCTCACTCTGGAGTCTGGTTTTAAGACTGGTACGATGGGTGCAGCCCATTCTGAGAACTTCACTGGTTCTATGATTTTGTCTTGTAAGAGCCTCTCTATCTCTTGCTCTACTTTCTTTTTCATTGCAAAAGGCACTGACCTTGGCTTATAGAACAAAGGTGTGGCATCACTAGCTACATGTATTTTTGCAGTGAAGCCTTTTAACCTTCCTAGCTCTGCTTTGAACACTGCTTCATGTCTTGAAAGTACTTCCTGTAGATTGTTTTCTCTCTCCTCAATCTTATGTACAGGTTGCCAGTCCACTTTGAGAGATTTAAGCCAACCTCGTCCCAGTAGACTTGTTCCTGAACCTCTTACAACGACTACTGCTAACATCTTAGCAATGCCTTTGTGTTCAACTTTGACCTTTGTCGCTCCTAATACGGGCACTTTATGGCCACCGTATGTTCTCAGTTTTATCCTGCACTTGGCTAGTCTGGGTTTGTCACTCTCACTGAATAGCTTGTGTAATGCTCTCTTCGACATAATGGTGTACCCACAGCCAGTATCTACCTCATAGGTTACATTTTTCCCGTTTACTTTTAATTCTTTTTTTATGGGCTCTTCTCTGGGAATGACTATCTCTTCATTTATGTTGTACATGGTCAGTGCACTATCTTTAACGTGATACATAGTGGAAACATCCTCACTATCACTATCAGTCTCACCCCCTTCCTCTTTCATAAAATGAGCCCTTCTTCCTTGCTTGCCTTTAAAATGCTTAGCCTTTTCCTTTCCCCCTATTTTCATTCTGCAGGCCCTCTTTATGTGTCCCACTTTACCACAACTGTGGCACTTCTCGTTGGCAAACCTGCAGTCCTTAGCCAGATGGCTATCACCGCCGCATCTGTAGCATTTCCTCGTGTCCTGCTGATGTTTTGAACGTGCGTCGTTCACCTTGTTGACAGAGCCCGCCACACGGCTCCATTTGCCCTGCTCTTTCATGCCATGCAAATCCACAATGTCTCTGTTTGCCGCCTCCATGGCCTGTGCAAACTTGAGGGCTTTGTCAAAAGTCAATCCATCCTCCGACAGCAGCCTCCGCTGAATCCTGTCGTCATTTATGCCGCACACGAGACGGTCTCTCAGCATCACTGTCAAAGATTCTCCATAATTACAGTCCTGCGCTAGCTTCCTCAGCTCTGCCACATAGTCACCCACAGTCTCGTCAGACTTTCTGTTTCGTGTATTAAACTTCCACCGTTGCATTATTTCACTGGGTTTAGGGTGAAAATGATTTTTCAACAGTCTTACCAGGTCACTGTAAGACTTATCTCCCGGTTTGTCTGGGCTGAGCTGTCCTCACTGTCAATGTCATTTGCTACGAAGAAATGGTCCAAAATCTCACAGTACTCTTCCCATGTCTGTGACTTGCTATCAAAAGGTGACACCGACCCCACCGTGGCAGCCATGGTTCTTCACTACAGAGAGCGCCACGTTTGTCTTCACGCTGTCGGCACAACGTCTGTAGTTCACGGACTGTTAGCATTAGCCTAGCTTCAAGTCACCTGTTGACCCAGCCAGCACTGCGCCCGCCCGTAGTCTCAACTTGCCGAATCACTTCAGGCTTTCATCCTCGTCGCCATATGTGATATCGTCGGATATCCATTAATAAAACTGCAACGTATCTTCAGTTGAGCTGACTTTATTTGCAGGACTTATCACGGCAGCATACGTGACCAACTTGTCTGTATCATCTAGCACAACTTACTGCGCATGCCCACACTGCATAACCAATAGGATACCCCAATACAGGTGCGCCCTCTATAGGTCTTCAACTGCAACAGAATACAATAGTCACTCTGTAACACAGACTATAGTTGTTATTTCACACATGTAGCACACAACAGGAGACTCTCCGTGTCAGACGAGTTCTGGCGTGTTGACTTAACTCAAGAGCTAATTGATAATGTAGCAGCGCGACGAGTCCTTGCTAGCTAAGCAGCTAAACTTTAGAGCCGCTCCGTGTTTAGATCCCGACCTGTGTGGGTCACTACACTGTCATTGGTCAGGCGCGCACACGCTGTTAATGATACCATTGGCTGTAGAGTGTGACAATCTGTCAATAAAAATAAGCCAACACTTGTTCTCCTCCGATCTACATTGATCTCACAAGTCGCCTCTGTGAAGTTTGGATGACGGAAATCCGTCGTAGCGACAGAGAACTTTAATCCATGCACCATACACTGTATTTATTGGAATGTCAAGACCATAGACATGATATACATAGATGCCTCATAGACTGACGCTGCCTATTGGAGCTGACGTATCAGTGCGGCCGCCATCTTGGATGGGTCCCCAATGCGCCCCCCCTGCATATTTCTACTGAGGAAGGTGTATCCCCAACTACGATAATCATAACTCCACGAATTTTTACTAGATTTTCAGACGGTTACAAATGGCAGAGATTTAGTTATGATACAGGACGCTGTCACAAAAATTATTTAAAAAAAAAAATACAAAAATCTTACTTGTGAAAGGTAATCCCCCGTGATCTAGTTACAATACTGCGCCGGTTACTGCAACCGTAAACTGCACAAAATACGGGCATAGTTGCTCGCTCTCCGTTGACTCCGATTGACTCTGGTGCTGGCCTAGAGTGAGGAGACCCAACCAACATGGCGGCGACTAGGGGTGCCAACGTTTACAATTTTATCTACACGTGTAAACGGGGCTTCTAACCAACGTGTGCCCGGTTACACGTCGGAGATTTATGATCTCTTTCTATCGCAGTTGCGCTATATAACCACTAGAGGGTTCTGTCTCCATTCAAACACCTCCTAATCCTATTAAATCAAAGCCATTCCAGTAGTTATCAGACAAAAACATATTCTTGTAGACCCACTTCAAATAGGTACTAAATTATAGCCAACATAACAGATAAATCACAGAACTTCATTTAACATTTTAAGGCTTAGGCCTACTTATGACAGAAAGTAAAATGAGTTGAAAATAAAAATCATCTATCATTTTGACAGACAAGAAAACGTACAAGTGAAAGCTGAAAAAGGTTTAACCTTCTTTTTTATTCATTGTTTTAAATTCTCACATTTACAATTTGTTTTTAAACTTTTTTTAAAGTGCAAAACTGCAAGTGCATTCACTGAAATGGGCAAAAAAAATGTATTTTCTTCCAGGTCATAAAAAGCCAACAGTACACCAACCAACAATATAATCAATGTACAACAACAACACGCAACAGTAAAGGCTAAAATAACAAGCCATTAACAGTTTTTGTTTTCAGCAGCACTATGATGACTCGAGCGCTGCGCTCTTCTCCCCTTTCCTCCGGTGCCTATTTTACACAGCAGCTGTTTTGCCTGTAAGTGGTCTCGCTGGTCTGAAAAACACAACAAACACATAAATCCCCAAAAGCAAATAGAATAGCCTAACTCAGATCAAAACAATGATGGAAATTATATTAATATGGGTAATAGGCTAATAGTGCAAGAGAAAAATAATTGTATAATAAATAATTACCTCCGCAGGTTTTTGGTTGATGAAGATGAGCTTATTGACATTGTCCGGCCGTAACCTGGAGCATAGCTTGGACACCACTTGGCCTGCTGCAGAGAAAACTCTCTCGGATGACATCGAAGTGGCCGGTATGGAGAGGAACTTTCTGGCCAACCTTGACATGATGGGGTATTGCAGTTCATGGGCTCTCCACCACACAAGGGGGTCTGTCTGAAGAGGAATGGCTGGGTCGGAGAGGTACTGCTCTAATTCAGATTCGGTGTCGTCCTTGTCCTCTTCCGCACAATAGGATGCTCCAAACAGAAAAGCCATGGCACTAGTCTCCGTTTTCTTCACGTTTTTTGCATCTTGTCCCCGACCTTCACCTTGTCTCTCCTCCTCCTCTTCATCATGTCTCGCTCTTGCCTTTTCTTTTTCTGCTTCTAATATTCCCTCCATGTGCGCCTTTGCCGCAATTCGTACTTCAGCTGAGAGGAACCTCAGCTTTTTATGCCGGGGGTCGAGGACTGCAGCAACCACAGCAGGCGTTGATGCCGTCTCGATGTCAAAAGACAGGAATCTTTCGGCGAGTGACTCTCGTACCGTGTTCACAAAAGTTCTGATCCTGCCATCGCTTCGGTTTGTTGCCAGCAGATGTTCTTTCATGAGGCCACACACCACCGGGTACACATCTTAGAGTGAGACCGCTTCCTCGGCACACAAGGCTGTGGTAGCCACCTCCAATGCTTTCAGTACCGGCTCGATCTCCTCCATCATCCTCCAATAGTCATCTCTCAGCTCTAGGTTGCGCGCATCCCCAGGTTTGGTGACAGAGCGATCGGACAGCACAGCAGTGATCACCCAACGTTGTTCCAGCAGCTGCGCAAACATGTTATAAACAGAATTCCACCGGGTCTTGCAGCACTGAATAAGTGCATGTTCCTTGTCAGGAAACATTTGTTTTTTCTTTGCACGGAGAGCTTGCGTCACGATTGTGCTATGGTGGAAGTGCGCTACCAACTTGCTGCTGGCTCCCACGACGCGCTCCAGAATCTGGACAGCTTTGAACCCGTCCTGTATCGCCAGCTGCAGAGTATGGGCAAAGCAGCAGACAGACTCCCACTCACAGGCCTGGTTGGCTTTGTTTTAACTCCTTCTCGAGGTTTTCTCCTGTGTGCCTCTCCACCAGGTTTTCCGTAGCGAGTACATACGCTTGCATCTTCCACTCCTTATCGCGGAATTGACAGGTCACTGTCATATATGCCGTTGTGCTCAACGAGGTCCAACAGTCAGTCGTTAATGCCACATAAAGAGCTTGCTTCACTTGGTGCTTTATTTTTGCGGAGCAATCTTGGTAGAGCTTTGATATCCGTGAGCTAACTGTCGCTCTGCAAGGAATTTCATAGCCTGGCTCCAGATATTTATATTCATCAGCTGAAAAAATCCGTCATCCTCAACCATTGCCACAGGCTGCATGTCGAGGGCCACCATTTCAGCTATTAAGTTGCTGATATGTTCACTCCGTGCCTTGTCACATTTCTTCGACTTGTGGTATGTATAATCCCTCATGCTAGCCTGTGAACCGCTAGTAGTAGCACCAATGCCAGCAGCAGTCTCTCCCTCCAACTTGTTCGGGTGTTTCCATCGCAGGTGGTTTCGCATGGATCCCGTGCTGTTGCTGTAAGCCAACTTTGCCTATCATAGCCTACACTCAACTTGATTTCCACTGGCAGTTTGTTCAAAAAACTGCCACACAGTGCTCCGCTTGTTGACCACCGCCATGGGGTCCCCGAGTCAACTTGAACTGACGCGACACTGGCTGTGGCTGCAGGGTTTTTGTTTTTATATCGACACAACATTGTGCCCCATTCATCTATTATGTATGCGGATAACTGCACTAGTGGGAACATTTAAGTGTATAGTTAGATAATGTTATTATCTGAAGCTTTCAGGCAACATTATCATCCCTGAAAATACTATATATACTGTTGAGAAATGAACGAGGAGGAGGAGGAAAAAAAAAAGACGTGTAAACGGTTATTGATTTTTCTAAACCATTCTAGTTTATTTGACAGGTAGAGTGCCTTCCACCTTTGTGGTAAGTAAGATTGTGATAGTGCAGTAAGTAGCGCAGCGGCTTCGCAGTCAGGCTCTGTGGAACGAGTTTGAATGGATCATGTGAATTTTATTTATCCACTTTTTTCTTCTTTTTGCTATGAAGGCACATTTCATCCTGTACAATGTGCTAATAAGAGCATGTCGTCATTTTCGAGCTTGACTAAGTAACCACATTGAAATTTCTCAGTTGATATATAAGATACTACAAGAGGAACTAACAGATAATAGTTTAGATATGAAAAAAATGGAAACTGGAAATGAACACCATAATTCCAGATAACGGCTGGGAACTGTCATGCAAAGAGGGCCACAAAATTACAAATAGCCCTATCTGGAAGGAATTTGAATGGAAAACTAAGATGAGGTTTTTCAGGACTCCCGTCGTTACGTCAAGATTTGCAGATACCTCAGATCAGTGCTGGAGGGGCTGTGGCCTGGTGGGAGACCACACACATTCTGGGACTGTCCGAAGCTGTTAAGATATTAGCAAATCATACAAATTGAAATAAAAAAATGTTTAAATGTAGATCTTCCCGTAAAACCATCTTGTTTTGTGTTAGGAATATTGCCGGATGATCTAGAAAGCTATAATAAGAGAATACTGCTGAGAGTCCTTCTTCTAATTGCCAAGAAGATGATTGCAATCTCCTGGCTGAGGCCGCAACCCCCCACTGTATCACAATGGAGAGAGAAGGCCAAGGATGTTTATTACATGGAAATTATAACCGCAAGATTACACTTGAAAACAGATGTATTTTTGAATAGATGGTCCCCAATTACCTCATATTTTATTCATTGAAATGATTCTTGATGTGACTGATGAGGATTTTACTTCCCCCTGCCATTCAACTATGAATAATGAACGTTTGTGTACTGTATGTTCATCCTCTCTCTCAGTGAATGAAGATCACTGATCACTTTCAAGTATGGACTCTATCTAGGCATTGTTAGGATGTCAAAATCCATGGACTACCTCTACCCCATTTATACCTGTGTTGTGTCCTTGAACGTATGAATGTATATGACTGCATCTGATAAAGAGAAATAAAAAGAAGTTAAAAAAAAGAAATTTCTCAGTTGAAAACCAGTATTGTAAATCCTGGTGAAACATGGTCTAAATGTGACCGTTAAATAAATGTCCTCCAAGTCTCAAGAAATCATTTTCACTTCTGAGCCAGTTGAACGTCTTGTTGCCAGTGACTTCTGTGTAATGTCTTTTTAAATGTGTTTTTATATAGTAAAAAAGTAAGGCAATTGATATAGGCAGTTAATATTGGGTTGTATAGAGGGGGAATGGCAGGGGAGCTGTAGGCACAACCCAGCAAGCACTTTTATGTCTTAAGACTTAATAGCCGTCAGTAAACAACGTCTGGGCTAAATTTGGTCTGTCAATACAAATTTAGTAGACGTCTGTTAACTAAATGTTGACATTTTAACCATATTTCGCCAGAATTTGCAATACTGGCTTTCAAGTGAGAAATGACTAAAATGAACATAAGACTTTATTATAGGAAAAAAGGCAACTCTATGGCACAAAAAGGAAGAGAAAGTTGCATAAAGAAACCCACTGGATTAGTGTGCCTGGTACCACAGACCTTCTCATTAAATAAACGATATATGCCTCTGTATCAGTAGTGGCATGTCGATGCACGAAGGCATCTACCCCTGTAACAGCAGCAGTTTGTCCATGCAGGACAACATATGCCGCTGAAGCAGCAGTGGAGTGTTGGCTGGATCAAGAGTGGCATGTGATATTAAATGACATGCTGCTGCATAAGTGAAGCTGCAGCCCTCTCTTATTTTACCTGGTGTTGAGTTCCAAAAATCTGATGTGTCAGTAAACATTTTCTGTAAATAAAGTTTTATTCAATCAAATAGTTCCAAATCATTGATAGAATATCTGAGGCAAGATTGGGGCTAGTCAAATGTTCACAGGTATACAAAGTCCATGTTTCATCCCCTGAAAGGAACACAACTAAGCTTATTGAAGTTCTTCTGTCTGACATGTTAAATAGAGCTCAGTGGGAGTTGTCATTCTTACTGTGTGTGTGTGCGTGTGTGTGTCTGTTTGTGTGTCTGTAGGCAGTGGACAGCAGTCTGTAACTGGAGTAGAGAACGCAGATGATGCCAACAGTTATTGGCAGATTCGAGGGAAGCCCAACCTTCCGTGTCAACGCGGGGCTGCCATCAAGTGTGGTCAGGCCATCCGCATCACACACATGAAGACTGGACGAAACCTCCACACACACCACTTCAGTTCACCTCTGTCTAATAACCAGGTCAGACAGCAGCACACACACTGTGTTTTATACTTGTGTTTTATTACCACCTTGCAAATGTTTTCTGCTTTACCTCCACCTGTCTGTGTTGTTTGCAGGAGGTCAGTGCCTTCGGAGAGAACGGCGAGGGCGACGACCTGGACATGTGGGCAGTGCAGTGCGACGGCACCTACTGGGAGCGCGATGAGGCTGTGCGCTTCAAACACGTGGGCACAGACGCCTTTCTAAGTGTGACAGGAGAGCAGTATGGCCACCCCATCCGTGGCCAGCGCGAGGTGCACGGCATGAGCTCTCCCAACCAGCACAACTGGTGGCGTTCCATGGAGGGTGTGTTCATCCAGCCCAACATGGAGCCACTGCACCATGATGAGCTCTGATCATCGCATGGAGACACAAAGCACGTGGATTCCTGTTTTTATTGCTCACTTGGACCAAATGTGTGAATGATGTAGAATACTTGACTGATGACTCATCTCTGTACATGTGAAGCAGTGTTCTCAGACGAGTAAGATGATGCTAACAGTTTGACGCAGGTTAGGGACACTGTAAAGTCCTGGTCAAAAGTTCACATCCACTCATAAAGAACATGTACAACATGTCAGTTTCAGTTCCAGTGATTTCTGCAACTCTCATGTTTCTGTGATGAAAGAGTGGAACACAAGCTACTTTGTGTCACTAAAACATTCATAAACTCTGGTTTAAAGATGAATTCATTATAGGTCTTCCGAATTTGTGTTCCTCTCATTCATCACAGAAACTTGAAAGCTGTAGAAACCAGTTGAACTTTAGAATACTGTGATATGCATGTTCTTTAACAGTGTTTGGGAACTTTTCACCACAACTGTGTGTAGTGTGGTCAAATGGTCAGATAAAGGAGAAAATACTTTTTTGTAAAAAAAACAAGGTTCACCAACTGGGTATAGCAACTACATGGGGCCACCAGGGGCGCATAAAGAGCAAATTTAGTGAAATGTAGTTTGACTGATTTTGTCCAGAAATATAGAAGCCAAAGAGCAATATCAGTTGAAATATTGATGGGCAGTGATGACAGTGATTGTTGGAAGACAGGTGTCAGTGTCCACAGTCAACTGTGTTTACATAATCATGGGCTGAGAGGCTGCTGTGCAAGAAAGAAGCCTTAGTTTCCAATAATAATCGAATCATGAAAGACTATAAAAATGAGGAACCCCTCTCCCCGTAACCATTGGCATAACAGAGCAACATTAACCCTGGACTCCTGTCATGAAGATACTGATTGGCTTCACATATTCTTCCTTTAGAAAGGAGTGAGGGAAATGGGCAGCATATTTTTATTACTGTCTCTAGGTATGATGCATGTATGTAATATATCTTTTTGTGGCTTTAAAAGATTAATAAGTGTATTCGACGATGGTGAAACAAAGTGAACTTTGTTTTAGTGCCATACTACGGCACTATGACTCAAGTCATCTTCAGCACTGCAATATAATAAATAGTTTTAATTATACGACTTATCCCACCCACATAAGTGGATTTGGTAACTATATATGTCACACTGATGGTCTTATGTCGGACAAATGGAGACATCGGAATTGAATTGAAAATGTTTCATAACCAGTTAAAAGTCCCTTGTACATTCAAATCATACTTGATTGTAATCAAAGCCAGATGTAGATTTCTTCATTTCTTCGTGAGCAATAAACGGCTGTAAAGCTAGTTTCATCCTTTTGGCAATTGTTCCCACTGGGAGTGGACCAGTCAGAAACTGGTGGGTCTCATGTGTCAGAGGCTCAGACTCATCATCCTACCAGCCTCCAGAACAACGCTCCCATCCATTATGGTAACGTGATAGATTCTCCATGTTTTTCATGCTCTATATTAGTGTGACAATAATACTTGTAATTATGTTATGGTGAATATGTGAAAGGAGGAGATGTACATACTTTTTAAAATTAGTGCCTTTTAGTTGTTTGTTTTTTATTTTTGTATGTTGGGCCTTTTTAAAATTGTGTTTGGTGAACTGTAACAGGTTTGTTAAAAGTTTTATATTCGTTTATATATTTAGTTATATATTCATTCACTGCCACTTGAAAGCATAGCAGGATAAGTCTGGGTGGGTAAAATGAACAGAAGCTCTTGCCCCTCCCAAATTAGGTGCCCTTGAGCGAGGCACAGTGGGGCAGTCAACCCCCACTGCTGTAGTGGAGCTGCTGTATGGCTGGCAGATCAGACTGTGGTTCTACTGAGCAACTTCCAGGTGTGAGTGTGTAACTGTGAATTTGATCAGGATGTTCCTGAAAAAGAGACTATTGTTTTCTAAACAAAAGAATAAAACACACCTGTCCTCTGACCAGAAGCAGGTGTTATATTGCTCCTCTCAAAGTTACTGGACTCCATTGATGAAAAACAGTAATTTTACCTCTCAGATCGTCATAAAGCACAGGAATTGTTTGTTCGATCTGCCGTTGACCTGAATTCTTGTGTGTTGGAACTATTAACTTACCTGCTATCCTGCAACCACATACCCAAACTATCAACTAAAAATGCATTTTGTAGCTAAATCTTGATGTGACCGTTGAATATGAATACCTTCAGCTAAACACGAACAAGGCTATTGTTGGACTGTCCGTGAGCATCTGTGGCCATGGTTTTTGTGGTGTGTGTAGCTACACCGGTCCAATTAAATAATGGCCACGATTCATACAGATGTCTTTTCAAGGTTTATTCGCTCCCTCTCTCTGTCTCAGCAGACACCCAGACACCGTGAAAACTACAACAAATTATAGCTGCTGCACAGCGATGGGTTGGGTCCTGGTGGGGGCAACGGGACAGAGTTTTTCATGGTAAGTAAATGGTGTGGGGTAAGTGGCTCTAGAGCTTTGGGATCACTGATGCTGTCAGTGGTGAGTGGATGGCTATTAATGATTGACATGGCTTCATCGAGGAATGTTCTCAGGGAAGCAGCGTATAATCTTCCTGCACTTCAAAATTCAGTTTTTTAGGTAAAATTCTGATATTTGTCAAACATCATCTACCATGACTCTAAAAAATGTTCAATTTTTTCATGAACATTGAAGATTTATTTATCAATTTGCAGGTATATGTTTACAGTAGTGTTCACAGTCAAACATTTTCATGCACTGTAGGCAAAAATTGTGGGAGGAGATAGGTTTTTATAAGTTTTACAGTTTAAAAAAAACAGAGTGATGGCCTTCATAATTTTTAATAGGTTTAAATGTACAAAAGTTTCTTTAGTATTGGGGCTACAGTTTGATGAAAGTGTGAAGTTCTAGCGGGTTGATTTGTTATGAATTTTCAATGTTTTGAACTTTAGATGCTTGCTGTAGCGCCATCATTGACTATTGGCTTGGGTTTACAGCTGAGGTAATCTGGCATGAGACTGGACCTTTATGCAAAATTTGGTTAGCTTTCACCCATGGTCCGGTCCAAGCTATTTGTTTTTAATTAATTTAGAGGCTTGCTGTGATGCCACCATTAGGACAATTGTCTTGTGTTTCATGTTGAGGACATCCGACATTTGATCTGTCAACATCATCATCATCCTTGCTGGACTCGAATCCACAACCCCTGACACCAAGAACCAGCTCCTAACTCTCTGAGCTAATTGGCTGGAAGTGAGACCTGCTGTGTAGCTTCATTTGTCGACTCAAGGAGTCACTGTCCGGGCAGCTGTTGTCAAGGCTGATTTCAAAAATGGTCAAAATGTCAGCAATTCTGTTACCTGAACAAAAATCTGATAATACATAAATTGCATCTTGACAGCATGGAACGTTGGTGATTTGTTTTTCACTCTAGGTGTTTTGCTCCATAACAGAAAATCTGATGTTTAAAAATGCCACTCTTACATTGACTTCAGTGGTTCCCATGAGAGCAGAATTTAAAATGTTCCCAAAAATTCAGTTTTTGAGATAAAATTCTGATATTTGCCAAACTTCATCAACCATGACTCCAAAATGTTCTCAATTTTTTTCAGGAAGATTGAAAATGTGTTTAGCAAGAATTTGATAGTATATGTCTACAGTACTGTTTACAGTCAAACATTTTGATGCACTGTAGGCTTAATTTTTGATAAATCAAAAATCCGAGAAACAAGTTTTGTGGAGGACGGTCTAAAGATACTCTCTAGCAAGTTTGGTGACAGTTGAGCAAAAATTGTGGGAGGAGATAGGTTTTGTAAGTTTTGCAGGTTTTGAAAAAAACTGAGTGACACATTTATTATCATTTTTTAAGGACTTTATGAAATTAAATGATAATACAAACAGAAACATACACAATAAACACATCAATTAAACTGTCTCTGAGACAGTTACACTCCCACCAAATTACTATGATTTATGATGAATTTTATGCTTGAAAAAATCTAGTAACTTCCAGAACCAAATAGTGGTTATATATGAAGACTCTTAGATGAGGTCTGAAGCTTTAGTCTCTCCACACAGGTAGGTATTTAGACTGACTCATTTTTAGTTGTCTTCTACAAGTACAACTAGCTTATGAATAGGACGTTCAAGAATCGATAGGTTAATTAGTCTTTGGCCTTTTTCCCCTAGCTTTTTATTTCCTATTTGTACTCTGACCTTTCTCACTGGTCCATCTTCATCTTTACAGACATCAAGTACTATTCCGAGTTTCCAGTCATTGCGAGGAACCTCCTCCTCTTTGAGAATGACAACATCTCCAATTTTCACATTTCATGTAATGGAGCGCCAGCGCTGTCTGAGTGTGATGTTTGCCAGATATTCTTTCTTCCACCTACTCCAGAGTTTCTCTGTCAAATGCTGGACTCTACGCCACCTCTTCCTGGTGTACAGATCTTCTGCCACAAATTTTCCTGGTGGGGGCAACGGGACAGAGTTTTTCATGGTAAGTAAATGGTGTGGGGTAAGTGGCTCTAGAGCTTTGGGATCACTGATGCTGTCAGTGGTGAGTGACACTGCCATGTTAATGATTGACATGGCTTCATCGAGGAATGTTCTCAGGGAAGCAACGTATAATCTTCCTGCACTTCATGAAAGAACACAGCTTAGGACACTCCTAACTGTTCTGATCTGCCGCTCCCAAACACCTCCCATGTGACTGGCATCAGGTACATTCATAATGAAGTCGCATTGTTTTTCAGCCGTTTTTCTGTCTTTGTCAATTTCCTTTAAAGCTTTTGCCAGCTCGTTTTTTGCTCCAACAAAGTTTGTTCCCTGGTCTGATCTGATTTGTCTCACAGGTCCATGGATGGCTACAAAACACTGCAAGGCATTTATGAAGGCATAAGTTGTTATATCATCCCAAAGTTCTATGTGAACTGCTCTGGAGGACAGACAGGTGAATATGAGACCATGCCTTTTTGACTCTTTACGGCCTTGCTTACTGTGAAAAGGTTCACAACAGACCATTCCACAGTAGGAGAATGGTGGGGAGGGTTCAACTCGGTCCACAGGTAGCTCTGCCATCCTTTGTGATTCTGTGGGCCTGCGAGCTCTCCTGTAGGTAACACATTGCTTAATGTGATTTGCCACAACTTTGCTGCCACCAACAATCCAGTAGCCATTTCCTCTCAGGTCATTTAGCCTTTGTCCCCTGCCTTGATGCTGGGTTTTTCCATGACAGTAATCCAGGATCAAGCGTGTGACCACACCATCCTTTCATAGAATTACTGGATGTTTTAAGTCAAGAGGTAAGGAAGACTTTTTTAGTCGACCTCCCACCCTGAGAACGCCATCTTGCAATACTGAATCGAGCTGGAACACCTGATGGCTACGAGGCAGCTTTCCTTGACTCAGTACTTGTATTTCCTCCTGGAAAGTGTCCTTTTGTGCCAGTTTAACAAGCACTAAACTTGCCTTTCTTCTGTCTTCCACATTTATAGGTTCTGCTGTTTTGGCTGTCTTTGCCAACCGCTGGATTCAAACAACAACATTCGTTGCTGTGTGCCATTTTGAGAACCTTTTGAGCCTCTCCAAAAAGTTGTCCGCTTCCACAACCTTTGTTTGTAGTGCTTGTGTCACCTTGACTTCCGGATTACCTACCAGAAGCTCTGGAGTTGATTGTGGTGTGACAATCTCTCTTTCCCATAGGAACTTTGGTCCAGTGAGCCAGCTGGAACTGATCAAATCTGCTGCCTTAATGCCTCTGGAGGCTTGATCTGCCAGACTTTGATCAGTGTCGACATGGTGCCATTGTGCTGGGTTGGTTCTTTCTCTGATTCTCTGGACTCGATTTGCAACTAAACATGGAACCTGCGGGCTCATTGTTAATGTAGCCTAAGACCACCTGTAAATATTTCCAAAAGTATTCTTTGTCAGTTTTTTGCTCTAGCTCCTGAGGTATCTGCACCGTTACACATTCAGAGCTAAGCTTTAATAGTGATAGTTGCTTTCCCTAACTGTGAGGCAAGAGAGGTGGCCGATGCGATGTTTACATATCTAGGGGCCCCAGAGCAATTAAACAGCTCTCTGTGTGTGTGCATTAAAGAGACTTAGGGCAGGATTTGTGAAAAAATGAACATTCATTACAAGTATTGTAATGCTAATAGGTGATGAAGCGTTCCAAACCAAAAAGAATGAGCCCACCCACGTATCTCTCTGTTGCCTTGAACAGGCTGTGTGCTGCATAATGTACAGCAATTCGGGGCCCGAATTCCCCGCGCAGTCCTGCGGACGTGACGTCAAATGACGCTGAATGCGCGTCCTCGACGGCTTGGAGACCGGAAGAAGACAAGCGCGGTGCATCCAAACTAGTGTTTGGTAGTGATGGGAACGGCAGTTCTTTTTACTCTACTGAATCTCTAGAATCCGTTCATTAATATGATTCGTTCAAAAGATTCGTTCACCGAATCGTTCAGTGCTCTCCAACTCCCTGAACTGATAAACAGCCAAACGATCCGTCATTCAGTTCGTAATTCAGCCCTGAGGTTCACGTTCACTTACTGAGGGACGGTGCGTTCACTGACTATAGTACACAATCATTCGCGGGAGACGCAGCGCTGCTTTGAGTGGTATGCATGCACTTAAACTATTACACGGTGAAAGTGTCTTCTGTGCACAGTAAAATCACTTAACATGATGCTACACGGATGTTAGCAACACAGCGCTAGTTTTAGCAGTATGGTTACTGAACGAGAATCACCTCCTCTGTCCTGAGTGAGTGAGTGAGTGACACAGCGCCACTTTCAGCACAGTACGTGAACGAGATTCACGTCCTGAGCGACGCAAATCATGAGTGAATCAGTCGTTCGCGAACGACCTGCTGAGGACGTGAATCATGTTCGCGCAGCGCTGTCACTCAGAGTGATAGCTGAATCAGCATGAACGTGAATCATGTTCGCGCAGCGCTGTCACAGAATCAGCGTGAACGTGAATCACGTTCGCGAACGTGATTCACGTCCTCAGCAGGTCTGAGAATCACGTTCGCGAACGTGAGTGACATTTACTGTGCAGTAAAATCACTTAACATGATGCTATACTGAATTTTAGCAGTACGGTTACTGAAGGTGAATCTCTCCTCTCCTACTCCTCTGACCTGAGTGAGTGACACAGCACCACTTTCAGCACAGTACGTGAACGAGAATCACGTCCTCAGCGACAGTTCTCTGTGTGCAGTAGGTTCGCGAATCATGAACGAATCACAGCGTGAACGTGAATCACGTCCTCACAGTGAGTCGCGGCAGTTCCACTCCCGGCCGGCATGCTTGCGGCTGAGCTCAACTGAACTGAGAAAGGAACGAATCTGTTCCTGAAGTGATTCCGTTCACTTCATTCACTTAAAAGATTCGTTCTTTCGAACGACACGTTCGCGACCGACACAACACTAGTGTTTGGGTAGAAATGGATTCTGCTACGGCCAGAAAACGACCCAGCACCACACAAAGTCCAATAAATAGTTATACTAAGAGTAACACGAAGGTTTTATAAGCGGCAAGTCGTGAGTTGAAACGAAATTACGACCAAAGCCGGGCTGGCACTGGAATAAACATCGGATACGCGTTCGGCTCATGGAGGCAGCTTCAACCTGAAGTGGGACTGAAAACAGATGCTGACATGGCTCATTTCCTAGTAACCAGGTAAGAAAACATTACACGTCATGTTTAGAGCTTGATTTGAAAATCTTATGAGATTACCGAGGACTCGGAGTGTGCTAACGTGCAAAGTAGCGTTAGCTGCTAACATGTATCTTAGTCCGGTCCTGTGTAGTTACAGACTGCGCATTTTCCACGGTCCTTCAGTCTGAAAACGAATAGTTAGAAATATGTCCCTTTATATATAGGACCGAAAGCCCAACTGTTATCCGGGAGGTGATGTTAGCAGCTGGCTGTAGCAACAGGCTAACGGTTTCTGTGTCTGTGTAGTCAGATTAGCCGCTAGCTACACACAGCGAGCCGGCTTCCTGGCTGCTTCATGCATATAACGTTAGGGGATAAGGCTATATCATACACACAGCGAGACGGCTCCTGTCTCGTTCCCGTCCCCGGGAAATACACTATTTAGGGGGTACAGTAACGGTATTTACAGGCTACGTGTTAGGGGCTATTGTGTTGACTCGTTGATGATACTGTTGTGATGTAGCTGAATAAAAGGCAGTTTAGAGCTAACCGTGAAGTGCACAATCGCATGTAAACAAGCTCAGGTGGTGCTTTATAAATTGATATTGAACTGGTCCAGACACACATTCACAGAGGACAGGTCTGTCATTCACCTACATCCCACATCCATGTCTGATCAGTTTCAAAGTCAAAACATACCTCTTTGAAATAAAATCAATTTGGAAGTTAGTCACAAGTCATTCTCTGTAAGTGCCAGCTGTACTGAGGTCCAATACTGCAGCAAAATGTAGATCTTCTGCTCACTATCACCAAGTTTAATACACTGCTAATTCATTTGAAAGTCTGGCACTTCTATTTGTAATGCTCAAACAATCAGCATCAAGCCATTAGTTATATCTGTTCTGCCAGGGTAGAGTTGAAAATAATAATTACTAGATTTGATTATGAAGCATGTGTTCTAACTCTACTTTACTCTTCTCTCCATAAAGGCCTCAGCTACATGATCCAGAGTTGTGAGCAAGAAAAGAGAGAAGACAAGAACGTCTTGTCTACCACACATTGATTTTATTATAGACATGTAAAAAAAAAATACAAAATAAAAATTTGTACATAATGCAAATTTGAAAAATAATTTCTTTTCACTGTGTCTTCACTTTGAAAATAAAATACATATTGTACATAAATTGCATTTATTTTTGGATGAAAGTGGAATCTTTGGCTAAAAATGTTTATTTTTTGAGGGATTGTGATCACAGATACACAAAACAGTTGAAAATTTTAGTCTGGCATCCTAAATGGAGCTTCTTTGTAACCTGTGTAGTTTGCAAAGGGATTAGGGAGTTTTGGCTCGGATGCAAAGAACACAGCAGCTCCAGGCAGCAAGTCTCCAGGTGGACACTCCTGCTCAGACACTGGTCCAGAGCCTGCTGACACACACTCCTCCTCTGAAGACTCCTCCATGTGTGCCACTCCTTCCATAGTCAATTCCAAATCCTGAAACAAAAACAATGAGAATAAGAATAACTTTATTAATCCTCAAAGGGATGTTATGATTTTACTTGATGTTATTTTTATTCTGATTCAACTTGGTATAATACCAGCTTTGATTTATTATTTACTGTTATGGTGCAGTGCTATTCATATTGTCTTATAATGGGAATGGTTTCACACATCTCAGTGGCACTGGCACATAACACTTGGTTTGAGACATTGAACCATACTATTGCTGTTACATGATAATGACTGCACACTTATGTGAGCGTGTTAACAAGTTTTATCTAATGTTATAAATATTAGCTATGTTGGTAAGTACCACAGTCAGAAATTAGCTGCAGCCACAAGCCAAGTGCTCGTCAAACACCATAACGTTGGTGGCAGTAGCATTAGCTTCACAAAACAGTGGGTATCGCTAGCTCGTTATTCACCGTGGCTGGTGAAATTTGAACTTTAGTAACCATTTGGCCAGTGTAAAGTAAACGTATTTACACTACAACTATCATTTTGCTGAATTAATGCGCAAATGTTGTCAAAGAAATATACTAAAGTTGCACTAAAATAAACACTGGGTTTACTTACTTCATCGCTTGAGAAGATGCTGTTCGCAGCTGTAGGCTACCAATGAAGTTCCGGGGAGGCATGTGTGGAGGTCTTGCAGTAAACAGTGACGTGAACAGCGAGTAAATAAACAACGTGTCACAGCATCAGCTGCACTGCTGAGAAGAGTTCATGCGCGCTCCCGCGCCGGCTTGGCTGATGGCTGCAGTTACCCTAACGGCCGTCGTGTCGCTATTGAGTCTTATTTCTAGATCCTGCCCTATGTCCCTTAAAGGTCCCATATTATGAAAAACTGACTTTTTCTGGGATTTGGGGTGTTATTGTGGGTCTATGGTGCTGCCACACGCCGAGAAACTTTGAAAAAAGTCTATCCATGCTTTTTTGAGTGAGATACAGGTTTCTAAAGGGGTCTTGCCTGCAGTTTCCAGATACACGAGTCAAATTTGCTGCGGCTGTCGACGTCGACGGCCGCACATTTGCATATGGCTACCCCACTGCCCCTCCCTTCACCGCACGGTGTCTCCACCCACCAGGTACAGCTACCGTCTCGGAGATCCGCCATTACTACTGAAATCACCATGGCCAAACTCAAGGAAAAATGCTATGTTGTTGGCTGCAAGGACCAGCACAACACACTCCATCGTCTCACACTGTGAGACTCACAGCTGCAGAGGACAAAAGAGCGGCATGGATTGAATTTATTTTTATGATTTATTTTTGAAGTTGGCAAAAAACTGTTGGTGTGTGCGAACCACTTTGACACTGACTGTTTCACCAACTTGGGCCAGTACAAGGCAGGAGTGGTCGGCAGACTTTTACTCAAAGGAATACATGCAGACCAAGGACATGTAAGTACACAAATAATGTGCTGTGTGTTTCTGTAGATTAGGCTGAACTCATGCCTGATGTACTGTGTGTTTTGCCATTGAGAACAAGCTAAGGTTAGCGGCTAACCGCTAACGTTAGCTTCCCTGACCACACAAGTTAACGTTAGTGCTAAAGCAGAATCATTGTGTGTAGTACGTTTCTGATCTTGCACAATATGTAATGCGTGTCTCAGGGAAATGTCTGCATGTACAAGTATTTAGCTGTGTTTATTTTGCAATTTTACACGAACTAACCAAGCAGTGTCACATAGTACCAGCTAACGCTAACCGTGAGCTTTCAAGCTAATGCTAACCGCGAGCCCCTAGTTCGCATCAACACGGTCTCCACATGCAAACCCAGAGACACGGTCGGTCAAGCAGTACATACACACACCCTCCGCCGGGTCTAAGCTTTCAGGATTTTGTGAAATAATGCATTTGAAAATGTTTTCTAAGCTGGAATATGTTGGCATAGGCCAGGGCAAAACGAGGGTACTGTTGACTGCTACATAGAGCTTAGATTCTCTGCCCGGGCCGGGTCGGGCTGGGCCCTTGACCAAGCATTTGTGCTTTTTTGTTTTAAATAACTCAGCATAATGAGTATATTTCCAGCTAGGAAACACGCATCTCTCTCCTCCCTCCATTTTTGTGTTGCTGCGTGGTGTACACGTGAGTTATCCTCATGGCTAAAACGTGACTTGAGACGTACGTGACATCACTCCCAGAGACAAGAAGAAAGCAAAAATATATATTTTTACGAATGAAAATGACAATAATTGTAACGCACAGTGACTTGAATAAATAACTTTAATGTGATTACTGGTTTGGAAATATTAACGCTAGATTACTCGTTACTGAAATAAAGTGGTCGGATTAGAGTAATGTAAGGCGTTGCAGTCTTTAGTGCTTGAATTATACTGTAACAGTGCTGTCATGTGTTACTCCTATCCATATCTGGGAATGCTGTGCAGGTAAATTAAACTGTGATTACTTGTTGAGAACATTTGCCCATTTCTTGCAATTGTTTTCATGTTTGTCTTTTTACTGTTCAAGACTCTGACTGGCTGCACTGCATCACAATAAGAATGCTGATAGGGGACAAGCCACCACATCATCAGGGGATCCTCTTTTCAAACTGAGCTTTCCAAAGTCCTGGAAGGGAGAGTGCAGAGCCAAACCCGTGAAGACAGACACGACATTCTGTAAGTTTTACAATCTTTTATTTGAACCTCTCAAATTAAAATAAACATGGACACACAGACATCACTCAAAAGGTTGAAAACAAACACTTAAAATCTGAATTCTTTTAAGATGGTTTTCAAAATAAATAATGAGAATGTATAAATGAGAAGTAATTAGGAGAAATAAGAGACACTTTACAACACTGCAGCACAAGGCTTTTTGGTTCTACTGCAGTTTTCCTGTAAACATGCATTTGTTTATTGCACTGCAGACTGCGGTGATGCTCTGTTGGACCTGATCTTCCAGAAGGTTTTCCAGGACCCTGCCCCATATGTGAACGAGGTGCTGAAACTCATAAACCCTGAAGACCTCTCGGACCACACAGATGGGCAGCACAACTCTCACTCTCCGCCCCAGAGAGCTCCAGCACCACCTTACAAAGCTTATGTAGGCTATATTGGCTAAACACAATTCAATATAAAGTCAGCACTGAATGTTTACACCCATGGCAATGAGATACTTTCTTTGTTATTATTTTCATATTGATATTGAAGTTAATATATAAAGTCAAACTGTTTCACGTCATTCATGTCAACACATGTTTACAAATGTTTCTTACAATTAAAACATCTTTCCTAACTGTTCTGTGTTTTCATTGTTTGATATGTAATTTTCATGGTAATAAGTAAAAGATAATAAACTATAAACAATGTAAGATAGAAGAAGCAGTTATGTACTTTTAATCATAACACTTTTACGATTAATGAATTGTATTTATGTGAATAAAAGCTGACTGCACTATTCCCCTCAGACGTAAAGATTCATAGTCTGCCCGATAAATGTTCAGTGCATGTTGCAGTGCAGATACATTCAGGCAGACAGGTTCCAGGCCAGGAGGGTCCACCATGCATGATGGTGTATCAGGAAGCTGCCACAGTCTTCGTGTAACCTAGAAATTATGAAAGGTAAGTGAGTGACAATAGATTAGAGAAAAGAGAGCAAAATGACAACCTTGTTTGCCCAGTGTTTACACTTAATTGTGGTATTTCCATACAGCAGATATTCTCAGGTTCTGTAGGCATTTGTTTACAATAGCCACAGGAACACCTGTTTTTATGCCGATTTTTTATTATTCATTGGAAACTATGATCACTAATCATGTCACATTGTTTCTTTGATAATATATATAAAGCTTATAAACCGTTTTAAATGGTTAAAAAAACAATTCTGCTGGTAGAAAGGTGATTGGAGGCAACTGTGGCTTACTGAAAACTACAGTTGAAAATTGCTGGCAGTAGCTAATTACAGGTCGTCACTGCAAATAAGAGCAGGTTCTCAATCAACTTACCTGGCTACATAAAGGTAAATAATAATATGGGGTTACACTTTTCTCTTGCAACTGCTTTTGCTAAATTGCATCCGCGTTACTACAACTTAACAGCAGTAAACACCAGTCGAGGTTTGGCTAAGCTTTATGATGTAAACACTCGAGGAGAAGAGGGCTGTTAGCTGTAACAACGCGGGCAGACGGCCAGTAAGCCCGTAAAACTTTCGTTATCTGCAGTAACATAAAAGTAATGTCGAGGTAACAAACTTAACTACTGACCACTGAGAAACATCAATGTTCATTCTTGGCTGCTTACTTTCTTCTGGAGCCTCTTGTTGTTCTGGGTCGGACCGCAGTCTGTTGTCCGGCAGCCATTACTCCCAGAAACTCCGCCGTTGCCATGGTCACATGATGCCGTCCTCACGTCTTCCGCAGGCAGGAGGAGGTGGGCGGTACCGTGGGCGGCGCGCAGTAGCTCATTAGCATTTAAAGGGAAAGGCACTGAAACAGGCCACCTGGAGCAGGGCTGTGAAACTGGTGTTTCAAGAACCCTGCTGTGCTCAATCCTTCAGCTTTTTTCGACCAAAGCATGTTACTAACATTCCATTTAGACATCAAGGAACCATGTCAAGCAGCAGAAATGACCATAATATGGGACCTTTAAAGTTTAGCTGGAGGACATGTCCATATGGAGCAATAAAGCTGAATCTATCTCCCATACTAGTTGTTTAGAGCTGACTTAAGATACACATTTCCATATAAGCATGAAGAGAAAATCCAGTCCATTTTAGGCTGTAAGTTCCAAGAAGTGACCTCAGCGGAGGTTAGGTAATGTACAGGAGGAGGCAGACTAACTTCTCTTTCTACTATTGGATAGATGGACCATCAATCCACCAAAGTGACCAATTGGAAGAAGTGGGACGATGCGAGGAATTAGACTTTAAAAAAGGCCCGCACAAGCGGAGAAGGGTGTGGCACTTTGTAGATTTTCCTAGATCGAAGACGATAGGATTTTCTAATAGAGCAGAGGGCAAAGCATTGGGCAGAACTTTGTCATAATTTGAGAAACCCGGGTAACAGCCGTGCCTGGACGGACACTGGCAATTGAAATCTGTTTTCAATAAAGATTGCTCTATTATTCAACCCAGCCTTGCCTCCGCAGAATTCTTTTATCAACATACTTTGATGAAGAGAGCCCAGAAACTACACTCCTCCTTTAACATGCTGCTGACTGCTGAGGAAACCACTGCGGCCGTTAACTCCAGCCTTGGTATAGTTACAACTTTGAGGGTGCAACTCTTGCCTTACCTATGACTAAGGAGCAATGCACTTTGTGTTCATCCACCACTCTAATGTATGAGCACTGACCGTAGCCATGGCTACTTGTGTCAGAAAAGTGATGTAGTTCAGTTCTCTGAACCTTCCCGAGGTTTTCTGGAGCAAAGCATCTTTGAATCTGGAGGTTTTGCAGATTCTTTAGATCTTCCAGCCAGCTTTCCCATTGTGGCTTTTGTTCTTCGGGTAGTGGCTCGTCCCATCCAATACTCTTTTGGCATTTCCTGTAGTATTTTCTTTCCCAGCAGGAGTAAGGGAGCCAGAAGGCCTAAAGGATCAAACACAGAGGCAACAGTCAAGAGGATTCCCCATCGCATTGCGGGTTTCTCATCCAGGGCCACCTGAAAGGAGAAGCTGACACTGTTCACACTCCACATTACTCCCAAAACAGTTTGGACTGGGAGTTCATCACGATTGAGATCCATGTCCTGAGCTCCACTGGCTCGTTCACTGTCAGGAATTGACTTCAAGACTTTTCTGTTATTAGAGATGAACTTGTGGACGTGCTGTCTCCCTTTCGCACACACATTCTGTGCTTCCCTCACTAGTTTGATGGCTGTGTCCACGGATTTTTCTTGATAAAGTCTGCAGCTGTAGGATCATCCTTCTCATTTTGGCTCGCAAGATACTTCATTCCATAATTTGCGCAGCCAGCCAGGGGCGGACTGGCCATCTGGACGTTCTGGAGAATACCAGAACGGCCGGTGCAGCAGGACGTCCGCCGGCCTCTGCGCAGCCGTCAAAGTTTATTTTTTCTCTTGCTTATAATCATCTGTTGTTCCATGTCCAGACTGATAGGTGACAATCAGGCACAGACTGGCCATTCGGCAATGTGGGCAAATGCCACTACGGCCGCCTGGTGATGCGGCCGCTCGCAATCACAGTGCGGCCCCAAGCTCATTTCTACCAGCTGTTTCAAGAATCAATAAGATTCCTATGTCAACAGCAATCTAAATTTCTCCTATTTCCTTTCACTACAACACTTTCTAAGCTAAGCTGTATTTATAGCCACATACGTGTGTCGACAGATATGGATGACTGCGTGATGGTAAGACACGTTTTTATTATGGAGCGGCTGGCTCTGATGATTTATTAATGTGTTTTATGTATCGGTGTGTAGCTGTTAATAGCCTGGGAATTTACGTTTACTATCACCGGGGCTATCAAAAGTGCCTGTTGTTTACGTGCGTCAAAATTTGCGTGCGCGCGCGCGCCCCCTCCATGGGCCGCTGTTGGGTGAAAATGCCAGGGCCGTTTTTGTTCCCAGTCCGTCACTGCAGCCAGGCGATGATGCTGCTCCAAAAAGATGGAATTTCATGCGATACTCTTTTAGCTCTGACTTTGTGTCGCCATTTTCAAACCACGTAAATAAACGTAAATATCTCTGTCCTCTTGTCTCACATGAAATCTGTGGAACATTTTCTCCACATCACAGGTCACTGCGATTGGATGTTTGCAGAATCTGCATAGCAATCCTGTCAGTCCGTTTCTGAGATCCAGTCCCGTCAGTAAGTGATCATTGCGGGCTGTGCCATCATACTTGGCTGACCAGTCAAACACAACTCTAATTTTTTCTGGTTTTCTAGGGTGGTCTTCCCCTTGGTGAGGAATATACCATACATTTCCTGTTTTGGGTTGATGTTCAGCTCTCTCTGCATCACCATCCTTGAAGTCACCTTCCATGAACTTAACATAATCAGCCTTGAAATCAGCTTGTCTAAAAGGGGAGGGGCATCTCCAGGTGCCCTTCTGTATTTTGACGTACTCGACTCAGTAACTGCATGAACTGTATGTCATGTAAGGGATAATGTATAGAGCGGCGGTCATTATCGGTAAAATAATAATAATGCCTGATGTCGCTTAGCAACCGAAGACGCTGTGGTGATAAGTGACCGGACCACTCGCGGGGCAAAGATTTTAGAGCGTGGAGTGATACGAAATAAGTGAATCAGAGGCAAAAAGGCCACTTTCCTTGACGACGGTCTAATATACTTAACAGTGGTCTGTTATACGAAAATAACTGACCACCGAACGTTGGGAAGCTCCATTCAAGTGAATGGAGCATTCTGCAGCATTAATAAGAGCCGTGTAATAACTTGTGATATGCTCTTTTCCCCAGGGTTTTGGTCTTTCAAATCAGATTCTAGAATTGTGATGACAGTGGCTGGTCAGTCTTGACTATGTATGGTTCTTCATCACCTCCTGTGATGATGCATCGTGGTGCCAAAGCTCTGGAGCAGTCACAACCTATGAGGAGTTACGCCACGGTTATCTACCGTACGCATTTCCTCCTAATATGGTGTTGTCTGTGTGTGTTGAGCCTAAAGCCGCTTCTCTGTCCGCTCTGTCTCTCTCTACGAACAGTCGCTACTTTCAAATTAAAAGCCCCCCACTAAGAACCCAGTTCTAAACTCCAATGGGGTGCAATGTAAAGCTCTTATCTTTAAGACAAATTCGTTGTCGCGGCCAAGTGGCGGTATTTGGAAAAGGAGGAATATGACCAATGTTCCCTCTAAGCTGCGCGCTTGCGCAATTGCGCACCGCAAATCTATGCAGCGCACAGTGTTGTGGGTAACGCGTTACAAAGTAACACCGTGTCCTAACTGGAAGCGATGCGAGCGAGCGTCCGACAATCGCGTCACATCTGACGCTCTCTATCCACACTGAATGCGTTAACTATGTGCGTCTGTTGCCCTGGAAACACATCAGCTGTCCGCTCGACATCCGACTGGAGAGAGACTTCACTACCCGGTTAAGTCATGGGTGAGTACCTACGTTTGTACTTTTGTACTTTTGAAACAGAAAACTAGTTTTATATTGTGTGATTTAGAATTTTCTTGACATTAGCTGCTTTAAGAGAGCGTCATTCACGTCAGTTAACTGGTCTCAACTGTTGGCCACACTGTATGTAATTAGGGCATAGACAATAATAATAACAATAATAACTTTGAACATTATCACAATTAAGTTATAAATCTATGATATAACAAAATGCAAACATTAAAGATCTTCTAAAAGCGTCTGTATTTTAATTGAGAATAGTTTTTATATAAATTACACAAAAGGAAAAGAAAATGTGATTTGTTTGAGTTATTTCAGCCATAAGCGGTCATATTGACCGCACATCGTTTTGCGGGATTTCATTCATTGTCTCTCTTGTCTTTAACTTTGTTAGCGGTCTCCAGCTGTGCATCTTTGTGAATTTACTTGCGAGTTAATTATTATAGTTGCGGTTGGCACCATGGGCAAACACAAACGGGAGTCACACGCCCACTTTGCCCATGCGGTAATCAGTCTATGAATTTGGGGCATAGCGCCCTCTACCGTTCAAACAAAAAACGTCACCCAAAGACAACAGGACTAATTAGACTTTGTTGTTTTCAAACAGGACCCTTTTACAGACGTAAGGAGTTAAAAAAAAGGAAAGTGGCGGCTTTTCTCCTCCTCCAGCAGAGCACCTCCAGCAGGACAAGGCAGTGGGTTCATCCTCTCAACCAGGCACGAAAACAGCAGGGGGATTACTATAACCTTGTGCAGGAATTGGCACTTGACAGCAAAAGATTCCAAAACTACTTCAGGATGAGCGCTGCACAGCTAGAAGAGGTGTTGTCCTATGTAGGTCAGGACCTTTGTAAACAAACAACTAACTACAGAGAGCCAATTGAGGCTAAGCAGAGATTGGCTATCACATTAAGGTAAATGTAAAGACACACGCTTCAGATAATACGTATTATTTATTTATTCCATACAATATACTTCCTGTAAATCAGTCTAATTGAAACAATCAATCAAACATGTAATCATAGATAAAGAGACATTAATAAATAACAATAATATGGAATATAATACAGGGGTTAATAAGAATTCAAAGCCTAATTATTCATAAGTGTTCATAAGTGGGGTTGTTTGGGTTGTTGAAATAGTAAGGGCTGTGGTGGGGTGGGATGAGGTGGTATGGTTGCGGGGGAGGGTGAAAAACCTGGTTGTTGTCCCAATTTAAAATGGTGGTCAACAGCTGTGCTTTCAGCTGGCCCTTGTTGGTTGTCACTTGCTTGAGCTCTGGCAGTAGACTAAGCAAAAACATTTCATCTGGGTCATCAGGTTGAATAGGAGTCCTCAGAATCTCATACAGGTCTTCGGTGGAGGGGTTCCTGGGTGGATTTCCTTGCCAACTCTTTTTCTGCTTTCTTCTTTTGGAGCTGTAGGAGTGGGCCCTCTCTCCTTCATCTCTCTGCTCTCTCACCTGTCTCTCCTCCCCATCATTTCTCCTCACCTCCCTCTCTGCTCTCTCCCCACTCTCCACATCTACTCTCCTCTCATCCTCATCTTCATCTTCCACTTCCACCTCTTCAGACCTTTCTCCTCCCTCCTCCTCTTCTGTCCTCACTACATCTCCCTCGAGGCTGCTTCTGGAACTGAAAATAGACAAACATCCATGGTGCTTCAAATATGTAGATGTTTAAGTGCAACATGCTACAGTAAAAAACTTAAGTAATGCTTTGTCCAAAAGAATAGATGTACAATATTTATAATAATGTCAATGTGCTGTACTGTATTTCAGTACAATTTGGATGTACTTTACTCACTTTTTTGATACGTTATACCGCCACTCCACTATATTTTGTGAGACAATATAGTGCTTTTTACTCCACTACATTTATTTGATGGCTTTAACTACTAGTTATTTTGCAGAATAAGATTACAAAATAAAGCACACACTGTGGTATTGCTACTTTCACTTAAGTAAAGGTCTGAATACTTCTTCAGCTGCTGCATACAGTACAAATAATCCTACCATCTTTCCCTGAGATGTGGCAGCAGAAACCACATGGATTTCAGGTGTCTCCATTCCTTCTTACCACCCCCCTCTGACCCACTGGGTGGAACAACTTTCCGAAGTCTGTTAAAAGTGTCACGCAAAGATTTCCACTTGTTCTTGCACTGCTCTGGATCTGTTAAGAAAAGAAGAAAATATTATTCTATGCAAATAAAATGTAACTAAACATAGGTCTTTCTTTTGCAGATACATGGCATCAGGGGACTCCATGCATTCAATGGCCTATGACTACAGAGTCGGGGTGCAAACAGTGTCAGACTGTATCCTGGACACCACCAAGGCTATTGAAAAACACATGCTGCACCGCTTCCTCCCTCGGCCAACTGAAGAAACCTGGGCTGTGGTGGCCAGGGGTTTCTGGGAGAAGTGGCAGTTTCCTAATTGCATTGGAGCACTAGATGGGAAACATATTACTATCACAGCTCCACCCAGGAGTGGAAGTCTCTTTTTTAATTACAAAGGGACCTTCTCTATTGTGCTGCTAGCCCTTGTTGATGCCAACTACAGGTTCGTGGTGACACAATGTGGAGATTTTGGCAGAACCAGCAATGGAGGTGTCTTTAGGAACTCTGCACTGCGCAGGGGGCTGGAGAACAACACCCTCCAAGTACCACCACCAACACCCCTGCCAGACGCTGAGTTCCTAGGGGAGGTGCCTCATGTGGTAGTCGCTGATGCTGCATTTCCTCTGAAGCCATTTCTAATGAAGCCATTTGGAGGACGAAACCTGTCTCGGGACAGAGCAACATATAACTATCGGCTGTCAAGGGCTCGCATGACAGTGGAAAAGGCCTTCGGAATACTGGCTGCAAGATGGAGAATCCTCCTCCGAACCATCCACATGTCTGTTGAAAAAGTGGACACACTGGTTGTGGCAGCCTGCATTCTACACAACTTTCTAACAAGGCCTGGTGATGCAGAGTGCAGGCTGCCGTGCGAGGGTGAAAACCTGCAGTCTGTGAATGACCATCCGAACCGCGGTGGTCAGGAGGCTTTTGCTGTGCGGGACAAGTTTGTGCGATACTTTGCTGCATAAACACAGGCCTACTGCTGGAAATGAAATCAGCACATGTAGATTTTTATTGTATGGTATTTTGTATGTTTTTCTTTCAGATGTTCCTTATTTCTATTATCACTGACTGTGACTGTACATTGATTTCAGAAACAGACAACACAAAATGTCATTATTATTGCTATTATTACTACGACTACTATTACTATTACTACTATTACTATTATTATTATTGCTATTATTAAAATGTTATTATTATTGCTATTATTACTACGACTACTATTACTACTATTACTATTATTATTATTACTATTATTAAAATGTTATTATTATTGCTATTATTAGTATTATTAATATAACTACTATTACTATTATTAAAATCTATTTGTTGATGTAATTTCTCTCTTGGTCATCTTTATTTTAAAAATATATATATTTTTCTCATCAAATGAAACAGTTCAATTTACAATTATGTTTGTGTGAAAACCATTTTTCTTAACTAGGAATGTCATTGAATGCTAAAGAGGACTAACTTACAGTAGAAATACAGAATTACTGTACTATAGTGGCCTGTCTCCCAGAGAAAACAATGGGCTCTGTGCACAGCTCCACATACGTCCTGAACTTAATGCTTTCCCGTTGTTTTCTGTCTTATTGGACAAACTGATTAATCCAGGATTAACCCTTAGTCAAAGCATTAAAATGTTAAATATTTGAGTCAGCAATGATCAGTCTAGTGATAAATAAATTTGAGAAATATTAACATCATTGTTGCATTGTACACAGTACAGACAGATGAGTGAAAAAATAACTGAACTTGAAAAAATAAACGTTGCACAAAAACAACAAAACCAAAACAGACGTGGAGATGATTATTTCAGGGGCACAACTTGTTTAACCCTACCGTTAAACTGTCCAACCAACGGTTGATTAACGGCAGTTAAACAGTATTGACAGAATATATCAACTTTGAGTTAGCATGAAGCACATATAGCATGAAGAATAAATCCGCCTTCTCCGGATACTAACTTATATACACGGTGTAACAATGCTGCGGGTATTGATACTGTATCGTATCACCATCTCCACTTTGTAAATAAGCTAACTTAGCTAACGTTAAGTAACAGTAACTGTTAGTAACTTAGCATCAGCAGAAAACATACAAACATAACTTACCAGAGACTTTTAGCTCACGGGCGATCTCCCTCCAGGCAGCTGCCACCTTATTGACATTTTTATAGTGAAATGAGGAGGTATCGTACAGGTAGCTCCTAGTTTCTACCAACTGAATCAGCTGCTCCTCGTCCATGGCGCTGTCAACGCGAGCGACAGAAATAGAAACCGGGCGTCGGGCTCTACACGGCGCGTCGAGTCGCGCTGCATCGCGCTGCGTCGCTCGCGGCCAGTTAGGACATTACAATATAAAACCATTAATTTTGCAGCTGTCGCTCGCTCGCATCGCATCCGGTTAGGACACGGTGTAACGCGTTAGAGTACTCTAATTACTTTTTTCGTGTAACGTGTAGCGTAACGCGTTAGTTTCGTGCGTCAAGGAATCAGTAAATTCGTTATTTTTTTAAAAAAGTAATCCGTCATTTTAAGAATTTCTCCGGATAAGGAAAGGAAATCCCGACTGCAGCTGCGGATGTGTCAGCGGAGGCGCAGCGCTGTGATGCGTCTGTGCCCTGCTGCTGACCTACGTCACCTGTGTGTGTGTGTGTGTGTGTGTGTGTGTGTGTGTGTGTGTGTGTGTGTGTGTGTGTGTGTGTGTGTGTGTGTATTTTTGAACCCCCGGCAAGATGGCAGAGAGGACAGCTTTTGCATCGTGGAAGGACGCACATTATTTTCAATTCACCAGCGAAAAGGACAAGAACAACATAACGGTACATATATGCACACTCTGCGTTGGTGAAAAGATTCTGTCGACTGCAAAAAAAAATAAAATAATAAAACGCTATGTGGCATATTACTGACTGTCTTTCCTGTTATTGTTATCCTGCAGAGTTAATTTGGTTGGATGACTGACGTTATTCATCATTGTCACGACTTCTCGGTGCATTTAAAGGAGGCTGTGTGTGTGTCAGTTAAGTTGCAGCATGTGCGAGGCGCTGCAAACGGCTTTTCATTTTTGGTAACGCATGAGTACTCTAACGCGTTACTTTTATTCATAGGTAACGCTGTAACGTAACTGATTACTTTTAATTGATGGTAACATTGTAACCTAATTAACTACTTTCCAAAGTAACGATACCCAGCACTGGCAGCGCATAAAATAAAATCCAAGCTAAACTGTAGATAAAATAAACGCATAACAATTGAATCTGTAACATTTTGCACTACAAGTCAGTGAGTGACAGGTGACAACAAGTGGTAACTACAGTAAAACAATGACTAACACTGTCCAGCCAATGACATGATGCGGCTCACACGTATTTACTTATGTAGCCAATCAATGTCATTAATAGCGCTGTACGCGGACGTGCCGCTGTTTAGAAGGTTAGTGTATAGCTGACGGCGCGGCGGCGGAGTTAAAGGTCCCATATTATGGTCATTTCTGCTTCTTGACATGGTTCCTTGATGTCTAAATGGAATGTTAGTAACATGCTTTGGTCGAAAAAAGCTGAAGGATTGAGCACAGCAGGGTTCTTGAAACACCAGTTTCACAGCTATGCTCCAGGTGGCCTGTTTCAGTGCCTTTCCCTTTAAATGCTAATGAGCTACTGCGCGCCGCCCACGGTACCGCCCACCTCCTCCTGCCTGCGGAAGACGTGAGGACGGCATCATGTGACCATGGCAACGGCGGAGTTTCTGGGAGTAATGGCTGCCGGACAACAGACTGCGGTCCGACCCAGAACAAGAGGCTCCAGAAGAAAGTAAGCAGCCAAGAATGAACATTGATGTTTCTCAGTGGTCAGTAGTTAAGTTTGTTACCTCGACATTACTTTTGTTATTATTATGTTATCATATTATTATTTACCTTTATGTAGCCAGGTAAGTTGATTGAGAACCTGCTCTTATTTGCAGTGACGACCTGTAATTAGCTACTGCCAGCAATTTTCAACTGTAGTTTTCAGTAAGCCACAGTTGCTTCCAATCACCTTTCTACCAGCAGAATTGTTTTTTAACCATTTAAAACGGTTTCTAAACTTTATATATATTATCAAAGAAACAATGTGACATGATTAGTGATCATAGTTTCCCATGAATAATAAAAAAAGGCATAAAAACAGGTGTTCCTGTGGCTATTGTAAACAAATGCCTACAGAACCTGAGAATATCTGCTGTATGGAAATACCACAATGAAGTGTGAACACTGGGCAAACAACGTTGTCATTCTGCTCTCTCTTTTCTCTAATCTATTGTCACTCACTTACCTTTCATTATTTCTAGGTTATACGAAGACTACAGCAGTTTCCTGAGCCACCATCATGCATGGTGGACCACCCTGGCCTGGAACCTGTCTGCCTGAATGTATCTGCACTGCAGAATGCACTGAACATTTATCGGGCAGACTATGAATCTTTACGTCTGAGGGGAATAGTGCAGTAAGCTTTTAGTCACATAAATACTATTCATTTATCGTAAAAGTGTTATGATTAAAAGTACATAACTGCTTCTTCTATCTTACATTGTTTATAGTTTATCTTTTACTTATTACCATGAAAATTACATATCAAACAATGAAAACACAGAACAGTTAGGAAAGATGTTTTAATTGTAAGAAACATTTGTAAACATGTGTTGACATGAATGAAATAAGAAAATACATATCTGAAGTGAAACAGTTTGACTTTATATATTAACTTCAATATCAATATGAAAATGATAACAAAGAAAGTATCTCGTTGCCATGGGTGTAAACATTCAGTGCTGACTTTATATTGAATTGTGTTTAGCCAATATAGCCTACATAAGCTTTGTAAGGTGGTGCTGGTGCTCTCTGGGGCGGAGAGTGAGAGTTGTGCTGCCCATCTGTGTGGTCCGAGAGGTCTTCAGGGATTATGAGTTTCAGCACCTCGTTCACATATGGGGCAGGGTCCTGGAAAACCTTCTGGAAGATCAGGTCCAACAGTGCATCACCGCAGTCTGCAGTGCAATAAACAAATGCATGTTTACAGGAAAACTGCAGTAGAACCAAAACACCTTGTGCTGCAGTGTTGTAAAGTGTCTCTTATTTCTCCTAATTACTTCTCATTTATACATTCTCATTATTTATTTTGAAAACCATCTTAAAAGAATTCAGATTTTAAGTGTTTGTGTTCAACCTTTTGTGTGATGTCTGTGTGTCCATGTTTATTTTAATTTGAGAGGTTCAAATAAAAGATTGTAAAACTTACAGAATGTCGTGTCTGTCTTCACTGGTTTGGCTCTGCACTCTCCCTTCCAGGACTTTGGAAAGCTCAGTTTGAAAAGAGGATCTCCTGATGATGTGGTGGCTTGCCCTCTATCAGCATTCTTATTGTGATGCAGTGCAGCCAGTCAGAGTCTTGAACAGTAAAAAGACAAACATGAAAACAATTGCAAGAAATGGGCAAATGTTCTCAACAAGTAATCACAGTTTAATTTACCTGCACAGCATTCCCAGATATGGATAGGAGTAACACATGACAGCACTGTTACAGTATAATTCAAGCACTAAAGGCTGCAACGCCTTACATTACTCTAATCCGACCACTTTATTTCAGTAACGAGTAATCTAGCGTTAATATTTCCAAACCAGTAATCACATTAAAGTTATTTATTCAAGTCACTGTGCGTTACAATTATTGTCATTTTCATTCGTAAAAATATATATTTTTGCTTTCTTCTTGTCACGTACGTCTCAAGTCACGTTTTAGCCATGAGGATAACTCACGTGTACACCACGCAGCAACACAAAAATGGAGGGAGGAGAGAGATGCGTGTTTCCTAGCTGGAAATATACTCATTATGCTGAGTTATTTAAAACAAAAAAGCACAAATGCTTGGTCAAGGGCCCAGCCCGACCCGGCCCGGGCAGAGAATCTAAACTCTATGTAGCAGTCAACAGTACCCTCGTATTGCCCCGGCCTATGCCAACATATTCCAGCTTAGAAAACATTTTCAAATGCATTATTTCACAAAATCCTGAAAGCTTAGACCCGGCGGAGGGTGTGTGTATGTACTGCTTGACCGACCGTGTCTCTGGGTTTGCATGTGGAGACCGTGTTGATGCGAACTAGGGGCTCGCGGTTAGCATTAGCTTGAAAGCTCACGGTTAGCGTTAGCTGGTACTATGTGACACTGCTTGGTTAGTTCGTGTAAAATTGCTAAATAAACACAGCTAAATACTTGTACATGCAGACATTTCCCTGGGACACGCATTACATAGTGTGCAGGATCAGAAACGTACTACACACAATGATTCTGCTTTAGCACTAGCGTTAACTTGTGTGGTCAGGGAAGCTAACGTTAGCGGTTAGCCGCTAACCTTAGCTTGTTCTCAATGGCAAAACACACAGTACATCAGGCATGAGTTCAGCCTAATCTACAGAAACACACAGCACATTATTTGTATACTTACATGTCCTTGGTCTGCATGTATTCCTTTGAGTAAAAGTCTGCCGACGACTCCTGCCTTGTACTGGCCCAAGTTGGTGAAACAGTCAGTGTCAAAGTGGCTCGCACACACCAACAGTTTTTTGCCAACTTCAAAAATAAATCATAAAAATAAATTCAATCCATGCCGCTCTTTTGTCCTCTGCAGCTGTGAGTCTCACAGTGTGAGACGATGGAGTGTGCTGTGCTGGTCCTTGCAGCCAACAACAGAGCACTTTTCCTTGAGTTTGGCCATGGTGATTTCAGTAGTAATGGCGGATCTCCGAGACCGGAGCTGTACCTGGTGGGTGGAGACACCGTGCGGTGAAGGGAGGGGCAGTGGAGTAGCCATATGCAAATGTGCGGCCGTCAACGTCGACAGCCGCAGCAAATTTGTATCTGGAAACTGCAGGCAAGACCCCTTTAGAAACCTGTATCTCACTCAAAAAAGCATGGATAGACTTTTTTCAAAGTTTCTCGGTGTGTGGCAGCACCATAGACCCACAATAACACCCCAAATCCCAGAAAAAGTCAGTTTTTCATAATATGGGACCTTTAAGCTAGCTAACCCCTTACTATGGCTAAACGAACGGGCAGTGGCACATCCACTCACCAAGCCAAAGTAAAAAAGAAATGCGGTTCTTTTAAGATGGAATGGCTGTCGAAGTATGTGCGAACAGAAGAACAAGAGGTGAAACTGGATGAGATTTTTTCGTTTTCAAGTGAGAAAGGGCTTCTTTGCAAAACATGCTGCGAGGCCAAAGTAGCAAGCGAGTTTTCGGAGGGAAAAGTGTGGACGGAATGGAAGTTGGACTACCTCAAGCGTCACATTCAGCAGAGAAGTCATTTGAATGCTGTTGGAATTGTACGAAGACGCAAGTTGGGAATGGGGATCGGTGCATTATTGCAGGAAAGAGCAAAAGACTGAGAGAAGAGGAACGAGCTGTCACTCAAAAAGAAATCCGACCCCGAGCAAGTTAAAATTCTCATCGACAATATTCTACTCGCCATCAAAATGAATGCATCAATGCTGTCGGTTCAACAAATCCACGATCACATGGCCAAGTATGTGAGTATACCAGAAGGATGGCGAAGCAAAAATTATGCCTTTGAATTTATGAACTCAATCAATGAGATAGTGCAGAATGATACGATGTGCAATGTTAAAAATGCACCGTGGCACACCCTGATAGTAGATGAGAGCACAGACATAACAGTGCACAAAATGCTAGTCCTGCATATTAAATACAGGGAGGAAAATGACGTCAACTATAAAACTGTGTTCAGCGGCATCATCCAGCTGACAGCATGCACTGCTCACGATTTTGTGCAGGCAATCACTCAGTTTTACTCCAAGCATGGACTGGACTTGCAGAGAATGGCCATGCTGACCTCCGATGGCGCCTCAGTAATGCTAGGAAAGCACAACGGAGTTGCAGCTTTGTTAAAGCGGCAAATACCACACCCAACGGAACAAAATTGCGTGGCCCACAGAGAGGACTTGGGCATTGATGATGCCTGGAAAGATGTGCCTTTGATGCGAGATGTGTAAACTCTTCTTAGAACTGTATATTCCACTTTCTCTCGGTCCACTGTGAAGGGGGGCAAAATGGAGGACCTAGCAAAGATTCTCGATGAGGATACACTGTCATTCAGGCCTCTGAGCGTAGTGTGATGGCTGTCACGGCACCAAGCTGTGAATGCTGTTCTGAGGAACTACACTGTGCTTGAAGAATACTGCAAGAGAGAATCCAGTGAAAACAGAGATCCAGTGGCAATTTACTGCTACAAAAAGCTGAGAGATTCAAAGTTCAAGGTTACTCTCACTGCTCTGGGAGATGTTTTGGGCGAGCTGGCACAACTCTGCCTTTCTTTTCAAAGACGTAACCTGACTGTGATGGAAGGACGCTGCTTTGCAAGAGCAAAGATTGAGAAGTTGCGCTCCCAATACTTAAACGATGAGAAGGATGTTCAGTGGAGTGACCGTGTCAAAGAGGTGATGAGGACCTCATCAGCTGATGCCAGAAATACCGGTGAGATTACTCTTTTTATTCGTAAGCTCTGTGATCACTTGGATGCTCGTTTTCCAGAGGATGAATTAAAGGAGTGGTCTGCATTTGACATTGAAGCATTGAGCTCAGACATCAGTTTTGATTATGGATCAACAGACATTGCTACACTGGCAAAGAAGTATGAGGCCATTCTCCACCACCCACATTCTATGGAGGCCATTAACAGTGAATATGCTGAATTCAAGTACATAGTGAAGCAAAAGCTGAAACAAGGGTCAATCAGCACATTCTCAGATATGGTGGCTGCAGCACTTAGATGTGAGGAGCTAAAGGAGATCTCACAGCTTGTGGATATTTGTGCTACATTTCAAGCATCCAGTGCAGATTGTGAAAGAGGCTTTAGCTTGATGAATCATATCAAAACAGCATCCAGAAATCGTCTTGAGGTGGCACATTTGGACCAACTGATGCGCATAAAGTCAAAGCAAGAAGCAGAAGGGGCCATCAACCTGGACAAAGTCTACAACCACTGGAGAAGTGAGAAGGACAGACGGGAAAAATAAGGTGAAATTTAAGTCCCTGATCAGATTTGTGCTTATTCTAGTGTCATTTTTTAAGAATTTTCGTTTGTGGAATTTAATCATCAAATGCTGTTACTAGATTATGATTAGTAGAAATTCAAATTAGTCACAGGAGTTACAGGAATTTACATTGTATCACATGCTTGTGCTACAGCACACATCTCATTGTGCAAAATGTGAATGTTTTAATGTGCACAAAATTTGATCTCTGAAAGGTGCACATACAACACTCAATTATTCCAGAGCAGGACCCTCATCCCGACATTCAACATGCTACACAGCTCATGAAAAACAAGATTTGTGTGGCCAAATCACTTACATTACAAGTAATCTAATGGAAATTACTGCTGTAATTTGATTATTTTAATATGTCATTTAACTTGTTATGATCTCAGGTTTTTGTGTGTTAATTTTATCCCTCCTTGTCTGTGTCTGTTCTGTCTGCTGGTCGGTTTCCTGCTGTAGCTGGAGTCTGGAGCCAGTGTGCAGACCTGCACACTGGGCCTGGACCCAGAAGTGGCAGCAGTTCTCTCTGTGCACCTGGACCCTCACAGCCTCAGCAAAGAGATGGACTTTCTCTGAACAGCTGCAGACTAAAATTTAGGCAGAGAAGCTGTCTAAAGTGGACCTACTTTACTGCAGAATTTTTGACGTGTATCTTTAACTAGACAGCTGGTCACTTTTTTTTTTCTGATGTACATACTACACAGCTCATGAAAAACAAGATTTTTGTCTTTTTCATTGTAAGTGGGCCAAATTACTTATATTAAAAGTAATGGTTAAAAGTAACAGAAATGACTGCTCTAATTTGATTCTTTTAATAAGCCTTGTTATGATCTTAGATTTTGGACAGGTGTGATACTGGTGTGGCCACAATGTGCACGTCTGATATTGCTCACAGTGGTCCAAGGAATTCTCAGGGAGTTTGTACGTATGCTCAGACCCATGAAGAATTAGGGGGAACATTGAATATGACCAGTGTGCCGCCTTTTCTATCTATAGAGAGAGAGAGAAAGAGAGAGAGAGAGAGAGAGAGATGCTGCTGCCTCATGGAGAACTCCACCACGCATGTAGATGAGATGTGACAGTGGAACATTACTTCCTTGTGGGGGCTAACAAGTCACCTTCCACTTATTCAACGTGCTTAAATACGAGTCATATTTCAGAGGAGCGCCCATTTGTCCTTTTTAAGCTAACTGCTTGTTAATGAGAGTTAAAGGTGCAGTTGGTAACTCTTATAAAAGTGACTTTTTGTCATATTTGCTAAAACTGTCACTATGTGAAGACAGCATTACATGAAACTAGTAATCTGTAAAAAAAAAAAAAAAAACAGGCTCATTAAGTCCCGCCTACTGCTCCTACTGCAAATTGTCAGAATCCACCGCGACCGGGCAACAAGAACCAATCTGAGCCAGGATGGTGTTTGATGGACTGTCTGACAGCTGTCGATCATTGCTCACGCACACGCTGCGGACAGCTCCCGCCCCCTTCCTCCTCAGCTCCACTCGGTCAAGCTCATATCTAGGAGAGCGGCTTCTGGAGTCCAGAGAAAGTAATGGCGGAGCAACAACCATCAGCGAGGACACAACTACCGATACCAACAACAGCATACACGAGTAAAAAGAAGAAGCCAGAAGAAAAAAGCACACAAGAAAGAATTAGACAGAGCCCAGGATAAAACCAGAGTAAACATCGGAGTGGCTTAACAGTGGTGGAGGGAGCTCCGTGATCTGCAAGGATTCAAAACCGACGCAGAGCTGGCGACTTTTCTGCTCGACAGGTAATTATCCCTGCTTGACTTACACAATGTTTGATTTGATTTTCTCCCGGGTTAAAAAGCTAATCGTTATTGTTACCGAAGTGCATGTAATGTTGCTGTGATGTTGCAGTCGGGCTTACGTTAGCTTGTCTCCGATGCTAGTGTCAACGCCAGCTTGTTTCCGATGCTAATGCTATCGTTACTGGTCGGCGTTGTTTTATTAGAAAGTAGCAGAAAATATCTCTATCTTTGAAGTGACCTGGCAGGCTTACCGGTTTTGTTTTTGTCCTCATGATTATGTGTAACGTTTCTGTGCTCTCACAGCTGAAGTACACAGCAAATGTGCCAGTGTTATTTTTTTTAGTGTTGGTGTAAATTAACAGGGGTTACAATTAATTTTTACTCAGAATTGATCAAAATTAACTCCCCCTAGAGTCAGTTCCTGATAGTGTCAGAGTTGATTTCCATCGTTATGAGAATCACTCTGAATTTACACTCTGGCTCGTTAAATTGGCCACACCCACCGTTTGAATCGCTTGCCGTGGCAGTGAGTGACTGGCACACTGGTGGCACACAGAGTCAGCAGCAGACTGTAGTCATAGCCTACTTGTTGTCCAAATCTCTTCTTTGGAAGAAGAAAGAACTTCTTTCTAAGGTAAGGTAAGTTTCAGTCGATAAAATTCTCTCTTTGGGATTGATATTAGTGTTTTTTTGTGTGTGGTTGATTTTGGCTGCTACCTAGGTAACGCTAGCTTAGCTCGCTAGCCCTGGCCAACGTTGCGCTGGACCAGGGTTTAGCAGTGGCAGGAAAGACCATTTAGTCTGTATTCTCGCTGTTCTCAGGTCAAATATTTATACGCGATTAATTTAGATTAAGTAATTACAAAGCTTCTAATTAATTTGATTAATTTTTTAAATCCAGTCCCGGCCCTAAATATAGTGTTTTGTTTTGTTTTTTAACAGCATTTCACCTTCCTTCATCACGGTCAGTGTCATTTTGGCTGTCACGTGCGTGGTAGTCACGGTAATTGTACAGTGTTCAAATTACCCCCACCCCTGGGGAAACACTGGGTGTAAATGTTAGAAATTAGGAATAATAAATGATGCCATTCTTGTCTTTGAAGCGACATGCTGGTTCCTGTAGAGTATAAAGGAGTCAGGGTACCACAGGCGGAGGACGAGTACAATTACTCCCAGTTTTTGCAAGCAGGTAACTGTTAGGCTAATTTGACTGTCAAGTTTATTTGTGCATTTAGGTTTTTCCAATGTTTTTCCTAGAGACTACAGATGAAAATCAGTTTTCCTGCTAACTCCAGTGTATTCATAGTTCATCAGCTCTGTTCAATGCATGTTTGTCCCTCCCAAATCTTGCTTACAGTATCTTTTGTTTCAGTGCTGGCAAAATTCAATTTGCCAGGTTCTGCTTCCTTGAGCCTGAAGGGTTCCTCTAACGTGGAAGTGGATTCGGACATATTTGATGAACTCTTGAAGTCATCTGGGGTGTCGTTCAAGGCCGAAGAATGTGATTGTAAGGGATTGCAGGCTTATATTTTTAATTTTTAAGAATTTGAGTCTGTTTTCTACAAAAGGTAAATTGAGCTGTAACTCGTTTCCTCTCGTGGTCAATTGCGTCATTTACAATGCAAGGCTGTGTGTTTTCTTAGGTAGCAATGCTGAGGAGTTCTCAGAGGGCTCATCTTTATCAGACTGGTCACCATCACCATCACGTGCATCCCAAGGGTCATCATCAGGTTCTGACTCAACACTGATACTGGAATCTACCAAAGCTCGGAAAAGACAGCTGGTTGAAGGACCCCTGGATAGCAACGTTGTAAGAGATGTAAGTTGACCACCTGATACTGACCCTGATGTCAATTAGACCAATGTCAAACCTTACATTAAAATTTCATAATAAGTATATTAGTACTGCAGCTTTAGTAGGTGTCAGACTTATGTTAGCTAATTCTCATTTATCATGCACCCCCTAACCAACAGTTACATCAGACCAGGGCATAGGCTGAAATACCTACTGTACCTACCTGCAGTGTGAATGTTATGCAATTGTCGTTTCAGAATGTTAGAGTTGCTCTGTATTCAAAGCCTGGTGGAAGAGAAATATTCAAAGAGTATGAGAAAACAAGCGCCATCAGTGATGTTACAAGAAGAAAGATGGTAAACATTCTTGTGGCAGATATGGTGGAGAGCCATGGGTAAGTGAATGCACTTGCAATAACAGGTTGTGGTTGTTTTTGTTTTGTTTTTTACCTCCAAAAGTCGCTGCCGATTATGTCTTCACCCACACTCATGTGCACATCAAGGTTATTATAGTTTTACATGTTTCATTAGTTTTATTTTTATTTAGCTATTCAATTGGCTTTTTTGTTTCAGTTCAGTTGTAGTTCATTCATCGAGTGATGAATCAGTTTTAGTTTAGTTTTTATTTTGAGGAATTGGCTAGTTTTTATTTGGTCTTAGTTTTAGTTTTTCAGGTTTTAGGAGAAAGCCTCAGTTAGACCACGGAAGATTAACTTCTGTTTTAGTTGCAACCCATAATGTTCCCATCAGTCATTTTCCATTCACTCTTATCTACCTGTGGGTCGTACTCGTAAGGTGTACCATATTGAGCTGTGGCGTTTTCTTCCTGCAGCTTTAGCATCTCTAACTACAACTAAGCTGATGTAATCTGATATTCACTTAAGTTTTAGTTTTTGTATTATTATTGTAGTTCTCATTTTTGGAAAAAAATTAATTTTAATTAAAATTTTCTGTTTACTAAATTGTTTTTTCACCGCTAGTTTTAGTTTTAGTTAACTATAATAACCCAAGTGCACATAAATGAAATTTGCAGTTTTTGGAGGAATGATCTATCTCTTTTCAGGAGGGTTCCTCCGGTGAATGTGCGGATCCTCTACGCACTTGGGATTACAACACTGTTCCCTAAATTGAGGGACCCGGATTCCAAGAACGGCTATGTGAGTATAAACAGTAATGCATCCCCATACATTCTGTGTTGTAAACTGTTTTTGTCTATTGCAAGTCTGCCAGTACTGGGTGAGGGATCCCTGCTCTGTTGCTCACCTTGAGGTTTCTCCAGTTTTTTTCCCCGTTAAAGAGTTTTCCTGGAGTTTTTTCTCAGTTGATGTGAGTCGATGTGTTATTCTTTATCAACAGGAACATTTCTATGATCACCAGAGTGGTTCCGGCTACCTAGCGTGGAGGCTGAAAACTGTTCAGCGGAACTCTGCTCAAGACAGCAAGAAATCCAGGACCACTTTCCAAGAGGGCCCCAAGACTCCACGCAGTATCCGTTCAGATGAGAAGCAGTTGACCGATGATGAATGCAGGGAAGCCATATCGGTGATGAAACACTCAAGTGATACAACCCTTGTCAAAAATAAGATGAAGGCAACATTCCAGCACAGACAAAAGGTGGTTCAAGACCCAGATACTGCCTCTACTGTCCTGGATCTCTTTCCCAGATTCTTGGATACACCTGGCTTGGTAAGCATAAAATGAATTGCTGACGACTTTGTGGTTGCCTTATTTTGCTTGACTTATTATTAATTGACACCCATAGCACCATTACAATGGCGTTCTCATTCACACACACAAACATTTTCTGTTTAAGATCGACCAAGACTTCACAATGATCTTTGGTGAGGAGGTGTCTGGTAAATTCCTGTCCAAGTGGCCAACATTTTTCAAACCAAGAGTCATCGCAGATTGCTGCAAGAATCTAACCCCGAGTCCACGTGTGGATGAGCTACTTCTGTCTGCACAACAGGAGAATGTTGATGGTGGTAAGTGTTAATTGAATAGTGGACACAGTAGATTGCACATGCCTTCAGTGTACACAACAGAAGTGGACATTGTTGTGTTCTTTCATGTTATTGGCCCCTTTACTACAAATCACATACTGCACCTTACTGCTAACCATATTCAATCCATGGTTAATTTAAGAAAACTTTACTATAACTCATACTGTAATGCTTATAAGGAAATAAATAAAATAATAATTCTGCAGTGTGGCATTCTGAAGAGTGGGACTCGGCGATGGCCGCCATCCTTCTGCTGCTTCACCTCTTGCCTCCAACAGTTAAAGGCAAGAAGGCCGGCAAGATGAGCGCATCGGATGCTGCTAGACACCTGATCAAGTTCATGAAGGTATTTTCTTAGGACTGTACATCACTGATGCAAGGTTTTCATGTCAGCTGATGTAAGGTTTTCAGGAGCCAATATGGCAGGGTAATTGGGGGGGTGCAGTTAAATAGTTTATAAAAAGTCATCCATCCATTCATCACACAAAAATAAATTAATGTTGTGTAGGTCCATCCCTGAAATAATTACTTGTGTACACCTATCAAATATTAATTCATCAAGTTGTGCATTGCGCCGCATCCATTCATACAGTCAGTCGCACATGAATTAAAATGACTTGAGTAGAATCTCTCTCTCTCTCTCTCTCAGGTGGGGTCAAGCATGGAGACCTTCCTTAAAGAAACTGGCCCCAAACAGCCCTTTCTTCTCGGTGTCGGAGAAAGAAGCAACAGCATCCAGGACTTCTACATCATCCTGGACCAGAAGGCCATTCCCTGCAGAATGCAGACCCCAGTTGCTGCCTTTGATGAGCTCTTCAAGGCGCATTATGCTTTTGCCGTGTCGTATGATGACGCGCTGTCCAGCTTCTTCATCTTCATCCAAACCACCGTGTATGGCATCGACCTCGGCAAAGTGAAAGAGAGTCCTCGGGTAAAAGAAATCAGAGCAAGGCTTCTTCACTGTGAGGTTTGAAGACCGATACATTTTGACCAGAAATATACACATGTTACATTTGCAAGGTACACCACACCAGTTGTTCAATGTTATTTAGACATTTAAAGTTTGAGCATGGATTGTATCCCGGAAGGTCTCTGCGCTTGAACTGTGGAGAGCCTGGTTGTTCATTTGTTTTTTTTACATATTCTGGTTACCAACGTCACCTATCTCGAGCACATAAAGACTATCTTGATCCAGATCCCGTCAGCAGTTTTGAATTTGAGCCTGTAGCTGGACCTTCCACACCAGTGAATGTGGATCCTCCTGTGAGGGTCACTACACATGTTCCAGTTGAAAAGAAGAATATACTGGACATGTGCAGCTCTGTTATTGCTCAGGTTCAAGCCTCAGGTGTTCCAGAGAGTACTGTGCAGTGTCTAGTTGGCTCAATGGAGGAACTGGTTAATGACATCCATGCTCACACAAAGGAAGCTGTTGTTAATTGTTTGTCCTCTGATGCATCTAGAGAAACTTTGGAGAGAGTTGAGAGTTGTTTTGATCAACTAGAAAACCCATTTTCGTGTCTTAACACAGAATCTAAAAGGATGAGGCATTTTGAAAAGAAATGGAATATAGTAGAACCTGTAGAGCATGTTCTGGGGGTCCGTTTTGATGTAAGAAGAGATAGAATAACAGGCACATATAGGCAAGTTCCGGTCAATGATAAGTTCATGTATGTACCTATCCGGGGGTCTCTCTCATCTATGTTTAGTAACGGTGAACTCTGTAACAGTTTCCAAGAAGTAAAACCACACCAGGAGGGATTTTACAGAGATATAAGTGATGGGTCCTACTTTAAAAATCATAGTTTATTTTCTCAGCAAGAACCCGCTCTTCAGATCCAGCTCTACTATGACGATTTTGAAACTGCCAATCCATTGGGCTCAAAAAAGGGGGTGCACAAACTGGGATGTGTTTATTTTGTTTTGAGAAATTTATCACCAAAGCTCAATTCTGTGTTAATGAATATTCATCTTGTCGCTCTCTTTCACTCAGAGGATCTTAAGAAATATGGGTTTGAGCCGATTCTGAAGCCACTTATTGATGATCTTAAGATTTTGGAGACTGAAGGAATACAGTTGCCTTTTTCAGCTACACCTGTGAAGGGTTCAGTCATTCAGGTTACAGGCGACAATTTAGCTCTACATGCACTTTTTGGTTTTGTTGAATCATTCAGTGCGACGTAGTGCTGTAGGTTATGTTCAACTGATAGAAGTGAATATCAGTCAGTTTTCAGTGAAGATCACCCAGGTTTAACTCTACGTTCAAAAGACCTTCATGTTGAGCATGTTCGTGTCATCCAGGAAAATCCTGCTTTGAAATCAACATTTGGTGTCGAAACAAGACTGTCCACTCAATTCCCTACAGTTTTTCCATTCATCAAACAATTACGCTGTAGACATAATGCATGACCTGCTAGAAGGAGTGGTCCAATATGAGTTAAAGCTTGTGTTTCAGTATTTGATCAAGAATTCAATATCCCTGTGTTCATTGTCTGAAAGAATTGTTAGCTTTAATTATGGATACACACAGAGAAAGAACAGGCCAGGTGGGCTTAAGCTGGATGACAACAGCAAAGATCTTGGACTTAATGCTATCCAGTCTTGGTGCCTCCTACGCAATGCCCCGCTGATATTTGGAGATTTAGTTGAAAGAGCAGATACCTGTTGGCAATTGTTGCTCCTTTTAATTCAAATCGTAAACATAGTGTTTTCACCAACTGTAACTCATGGTATGACTTGTTATTTGAAACATTTAATTTTTGAACATCACAAACTTTTTAAATCCATCTTCCCAGAGCACAATCTCATTCCAAAACATCACCATATGATCCACTACCCGAGCTGTATTAGAAGAATTGGACCACTCATACACATTTGGTGCATGCGATTTGAAGGAAAACATAATTTCTTCAAGAAATCTGTTAAAAACTTCAAAAATATTGCAAAGACTCTGGTTAAGAAACATCAGGCTCAGTTAGCATTTCATTTTGAGAACTTTTATTTCCAAAGATTACAGTTTGGTCCGATCTCCGAAGTCCTGGTCAGCAGTATAGAGGGTGGAGAGGTGCTGAATGAAGCTTCCACCACTTCCTGGGTCAAAAACTATGGCACCGAGTATCAAGTTGGGATGTATGTGGTTACTGGAGTTGAAAATGAGATGCCTTTGTTCAACAGGATTGACAGTATAATTGTTAAAGACAACAATGCCTATCTTTTGATTTGTAAAGTCTCAAATATTTTTTTTGATGATCATTTAAATGCATTTGGTATTGAGGAGAAAAATGAGGTTTTCACAGTGATCTGTGTAAATGACCTGGTATATTACAGACCTTGTGATTTTTTAATTTTCATATGACACCGATGACCAAGTGTACCTTGTTCCATACTGTAATTATATGTGAATCCATGCAGACTGTTAATTGTTAATGTGGTGTGGTGGCTATTTAATAAGAATATTTTTCTAAAGAAGTGTTTGCCTTGTGTATTTTTTGTGATGGGTTTGTGGGTGGTTGTGGTGGTTAAGGGTGGGTGGGTTTATTGGTAGTCAAATTTTACACCCATTGGTGTGAATGCATTGGTAGTCAGTGTAGCATTTTCAACCGCAGTAGTGTAACACTTTATTAAAATGACACTAGTGTAGAGTACTATTGACACTACACATATTAGCTAGTGTTAATTTTTAACACAGTGTTGAAATAACTAGAACTGAGTGTAAAAACACTAACACTGACACTATACATGTGTTAGTCAGTGTTAATTTTTAACTCCCTACAGTGTTGAAATGACTATAGCCGAGTGTAAATATATTAACACTGACACTATACACGTGTTAGTCAGTGTTAATTTTTAACTCCCTACAGTGTTGAAATTACTAGACTTAAGTGTAAAAATCTACACTGACACTAGTGTAGAGTACTATTGACACTTAACTAGTGTTGACCAGTGTTAATTTTGAACTCCCTACAGTGTTGAAATAACTATAGCTGAGTGTAAAAACATTAACACTAGTGTTAGTGTTAAATTAACACTGAAAAGAGTGGACGCATATACACACTTTCTCAGTGTTAAATTTAACACTCTCAGAGTTGATTTAACACTGGCATTTTTGCTGTGTAGGTGTAAAAGTAAAGCCAACTCAGAGGAATAGACTAGCCTGCCTTTTTAAGTTCAAACTCTTATGTTCCTGTTGTTGTTCTGCTTTAGGACATGTGGATTGGCCTCCAGCACCATGTCACAGGATGGCTGAAGGAGGTTCACAAGTTCTTGCATTTCAGGTATGATTATGCAGTTTAATTTCCTTTTTGTGTCGCTTTTCAAAGATTATTCAGTGTTTTTATTTGTACATGTACACTTAGAGTACAGTTCAGAGAGAAATTATAATCTGATATTTCCCACTGAATTTGTAGGTCAACTACATCCTGATGTATGCCAGCAAGGGTTCAGTTTCAGCCCTCCAGTCTTTGAAGCCTGAATCTTACTGGCTGGCCTGGACTACAACCACCATGTCCACAGACCAGCCAAGAGAAGTCCTGACAGCTCCACAGAGTATGTTATGAGCATAATAAATATTGTTAAGTCTATCTCAATTTCTCACCATCTCAGCCACTATGTTCTGTACCAACAAAGAATGTTCAGAAACCTGGATCAGGTTTTTACATGCAACAGTATTCTGGTTTCTCAAAACTGGGATAACATGTTTACATGTGCAAAACATAACCAGGATCCTCCAAAAACACGATCATAATCAGGATGCTAGTTAGCTGTTATTATTCAGACTGTGCCCAGTTGTGTTCAAGCTGTCACAGCTAGATACTGCCTCCCTGATGGTTACTGAAAAATGTAAAAGGCACAATAATGTATTTAAAAACAAGTCAGGCCTCATCTGGCAAGACCAAACTCAAAATTTCACACTAGAACAACCAAGGCATCATTTTGACTGTTTCAAATTTTCAATGTAATAACTTTGTTGAAATAAAACCCATGTAACTATAGACTGTTCTCTCTTCTGACTCTTCCTAAATGTGTGTGTATATATTACATCCAGTTCTTTATTCTCTTTCCACAGGTCAGAGATTGCCACAGACATCGAGGCATGCTGTTGCACTTTGAAGAATAAAGAATCTTCCAGCAAAAATAAAAGTTTGTTGACTTTGACTGACAACTGACTGTGCATTGTTACTCTGCATACAACCTACATTGTTATATTACTTTGAAAAATAAAGCTTGACAATATTTATAGAGTTATTACTTGTTTTGATAAGCATATTTGCTTTTGAGACATGCATGCCTAGACCCAGACACAGTGATTCCAATTTCTTATATGAAGGTTAGTTTTTTAAACAAGTCCGAAGGGTATTTCAATATAATAAGGTAAAGTGCTATGTGTGTTATTACATTTATGCAGTTAGAAACAAATCCTTTTAGAAAGAAACTTTATTAGATAAATAATGAAATCACAAATATTTTGATTTGTACATTTTAAATAATATAAAAACAGAGTACAGTATTGCACAGCACTCAAACATGCAAATGCACATCTCAGGCTGTTGGTTGCAGCATTTCCTCTACAACAGTGGGCCTTTCCCTGCATCTCTGGGCTGGAGCTGGACAGGAGGTGCTGTTGGAGCAGCAGCAGGGGCTGAGTGGCTGAGGACATCACAGATGAGGCTGGGGTCCCGTGTCAAAGTTTGCTCGATATGTGGCGCCTGATGTACATCCAAGCGTTGAATTTGCTCCTAGTAATTACAAGATAAAGTATGTATTAATAAAACAACTATTGCCTGAGATACATTGATAATTGTTTGTGTTTAGAAACAGACTCTTACTACTGAGACTACTTACGGAGGTCATCAGGCGTTTGTCCCACGCGACCCCCTCTGCCCCGGCGTCCACGGTCCCGGCCTCGGCCTGATCCAACTCGGCCACGGCTCCCTCGTCTACCCGTGCTCGTAGAAGCAGCTGCTGGCGACAAAGCGACAAATGTAAATGAGCTGCTAATTTACTGGTGTGACTGACACGCTAAGCTAAATACTACACTTCCCGAACGTTATTTTATCACAAAATTAGATTTTATTGCTAAATAAACATGTAATGAATTGAGGAACAAGTTTCTAGCTAAGGTATAGCCATGTGAAAGTCACTGTAAAGCGTTTATATCTAGCTGTGTGGAGTGTAGCTCATGTTATTACCGATTCATTGTGCCATGTTGTTTACCTGGGCCCTTCAGTCGCGTGCACAGGTCGCGTGCGTCGCGTGCACGGCTGCCTCCTCTCGGGGAGGAACTTTGGAGGCAGGGCAGGAGAGCAGCGCAGAGAGAGGGGGAGGGATCTGAAAGTTGTACTTGTTCAAATTTAATGCTAAGTCCTCTCTCTCCTTCAAGTTACCAACTGCACCTTTAAATGTTTTAAGTCTTATTTTGTTTTATTACATAAGACACCTCCATGCCGCGGAGGCCTGATGCAGTAATTTGTGCGAAAGGAGCGACAAAGTATTGAGTGCATAAAAAAATGAATCTAGAATATATGAGAGTTCTTTTTTTTTTTTAAATAAATTTACAAAAGAAAAGAAAGAAAGAACTTTTCCATGATATTCAATTTTTTTTAGATGCACCTGTGTGTCATGTCAGCCTTCAGCTCCAGTAATTTCTACAGCTCCTCTGTTTTTGTGATGAATGGGAGGAACACAAACTACTTTGTCACAAAAACATTTGTGAAGTTTGGTTCAATATTGAATTTATCATAGTTCCTCTGAAAATGTGACCAAATATGCTGGATTTAGTTGATTATAAAAAGTTGTGTGAATCTAATGTTCAATGACAAAGAACACCACACCTACTTCTAAAGGAAGTAAATGGAATAATGAAGAAGGAGGATTATCTCCAAATTCTTCAGGAAAACCTAAAATCATCAGCAGAAGATTGGCTCTTGGGCCAATTCAAGTGGTAATGGATTCAGACAGAGGACGACCAGAAGCACCTATTTGAGGTGAAAATGGCCCAGGGACATGTAACCAAATATTAGAATTATAGAATTATATGTTGTGTTGGAGCTATTCATTGTTTTGTAATATAATTTCAACATTTATTTATTTTGTTTATGTTTTTATGAGCACAAGTTAGTTAATTAGTTTGATTACAATATTAGTAGCATTGTTTTTGTGATTTTGAATATTTGATTAGGCTTTTGTTTTAAAGGCACTGGCACGGGTGAATCTATATATATATGATGAGGCAGGTGGTGGGAGGCAGGCACTGGGAAGGGATTATGGTTTTTTACCAGGGTGACAGGGCAAGCGAGAGGCAGACACCATTGTCAATTGTTTGCCACTCAAAGGAATATAAACCGCAAAAACTACCACAATGAATGGAAATTGTTTTGTCACAACCCTGAGTAAGATTCACTCTTTAAAGTGCCTCAGTGGCCTTTTGATTTTGTCAATAATGTTTTTTATTTGGACAAAGGGCATTATTATTTAGGACAAATCCACCACTACATGTTGTATGTATGTGGTGGTGAAGAAGAGCAACTTAGACCCCAACATCTTTAATAATTATCGGCCTGTATCCAACTTACCGTTTTTAAGTAAAATCTTAGAAAAACTTGTTCTTAATCAAGTAAATGATTTTTTAATCGCAAACAGCATTTTAGAGAAGTATCAGTCTGGTTTTAGGACGAACCACAGTACAGAGACAGCCCTTTTAAAGATTTTAAACGACATCAGGTACAACTTGGATAACCATAAACTCACAGTCTTGGTACTACTGGATCTAACCGCCGCATTCGATACAGTAGACCATCACATTTTATTAGATAGACTGAAGAACCTGGTCGGCCTCTCTGGTACTGTTCTTAACTGGTTCGTCTCTTACCTCACAGATCGACACTTCTTTGTAAGTATGGATACATGTTCCTCAGAAACCCACAAAATAAAGTGTGGGGTTCCCCAAGGGTCAATTTTAGGTCCAACTCTTTTTACATTTTACATGCTTCCCCTTGGGGACGTCATCAGGAGGCACGGCATCAGCTTTCATAGTTATGCTGATGATACGCAACTGTACATCGCCGTGTCTCCTGATGACACAGGGTCTATTGATGTCCTTTTTAACTGCATTTTAGATATCAAGACATGGATGGCAGCGAATTTCCTACAGCTCAACCAGGACAAAACAGAGGTTTTACTCATTGGTCCTGAAGGCCAGATAGAGAAACTTTTACCAAAGTTAAAGGATTTTAAACCATCACAATCTGTAAAAAATCTGGGTGTTGACCCTGAGCTCAGTTTTATTCCACACATCAAAAATTTAACAAAAAAAGGTTTTTACCATCTTAAGAATATAGCCAGACTCCGCCCGTTTCTCTCTCAGACCAGCACGGAGGTGCTGATGCATGCTTTTATCTCGTGTCGTTTAGACTAATGTAATGCCCTGCTCTCTGGCGCTCCCAAAAAACGCATTTCGAATCTACAATTATTACAAAACTCAGCTGCACGAGTGCTGACAAGGACCAGAGGGCGGGAGCACATTACACCGGTTTTAAAGTTGCTGCATTGGCTCCCCGTGCGTTTCAGGATTGATTTTAAGATTCTTTTACTAGTTTTTAAGTGTCTTAACGGTCTTGGGCCTTCTTACTTATCTGACTTGCTTTTACCTTATCGGCCACTGCGGACCCTGAGGTCCTCCGGCACCGGCCTTCTAACCATACCACAGGTTAGTTTCAAAAAGCACGGGCGGCTTTCAGTTGTTTTGGGCCCCGACTGTGGAACAGCCTGCCGGAGAACCTCAGGGTCGCGGAGACTGTTGAGGTTTTTAAAAAGAGGCTCAAGACCCACCTTTTTAACCAGGCTTTTAATTGATTTTAAATTCTTTTTAATCCATTTTATGCTGTGCTTATCAGAGCACTTGTATTTATTTATTTATTTATTTGTTATTTTTATCCTTTCTTACTGTTTTAATCTCTCACGTTTTAGCTTTTATGCCTTTATGTTTTAGTCTCTCGTGTTTTTAGCCTTTATGCTTTTATGTTTTAGTCTCTCGTGTTTTTAGCCGTTATGCTTTCATGTTTTATTCCCTTGTGTTTTTAGCTTCTACGCTTTTTGCCTTATTTTACTGTTTTAGTCTATCAGTTTTTAATCTCCAGTGGTCTCCAGGCTCTGCACCTTGTGTATGTCTCTGTGCATGACTGTGGGGGTGGGAGGGTTGGGTTCTTTTAATTTTCTTCACCTGATTTTATTTGATGTTTCTCTTTTTCTGCTGTCTGTACATCTCTGTAAGGCACTTTGCGATACTTTTCTGTATGAAAAGCGCCATATAAATAAAGGTTGATTTGATTTGATTTGATATATTTTTCAGCCAGCAGATATTTGATAACAGATAAATTGATATTTGAACCAAACTTCATGAATATTTTTGTGACAAGTAGTTTGTGTTCCACTCAATCTTCATTGAAACATGAGAGCTGTAGAAATGATTGGAACTGAAAACTATCATGATGTACATGTTCTTTATGAGTTCTTTAGAGTTGCACACCACTGTATGTGTGGTGTGCAACTCTAAAGTTGGTTTCTGATCCACCAATAAACAACAACAAGAATGTGCCATATTAAGACTCACAGAATATCCATATGGGGCATGATAATAATAAAATAATAAATACGAGTCTTGATACAAACCTTTACACTAATTTACAGCAGCACCTGCTCCAGCTTAATCACTGTGTCTAGATGTTGATACTATCATTTCCCCAAAGCTTCAGAAGATGGACCACAGCCTCAGAAATCCCAACCTGCTCTATAAGAACAAATCTTTGTAGACAACATGGCTTTAGTGGCACGCCTGATCACTGACAGTCATCCAATGTGTTCTCTCACATTGTGGCAGTGGTGATGACAGCTGTCCCATGCCAGCAAAACAAATGTATGTAGATGGTACTGTAACACTCTGTCAAACCCTCTATTTGAACCACTTACGATGAAGGGACAGTAGGTGGAGACGGTGAGCTCTTCTCAGTGCCTGGACCTGTTAGACCGACCTTACACATCATGTGGAATACGTCAAAAAAGAAGCACAGCAAAGCCTCCTCAAGCTTCCTTAATTTAAGGAACGTTGAGGTCAGCCACTGCACCTTAGTAGCCCTTTTTAGATAGAAAAGGCGGCACATTTGCTCCAAGGTAAGGGCGGCAATGTGCCGGTCTGTCTTTCTAAAACCGAGGCGTAATATTCCTCCTTTTCCAAAAGCCGCCTCTGAGGTAGGCGTAAACATGTGACGTGACGTGAAGCTCGAAGTTTGGCTGTGAACAGTGACATAGAATTTGTCTTCAAAATAAGAGATTTACATTGCACCCCATTGGAGTTTAGAACTGGGCTCTTAGCGGGGGGCTTTTAATTTGAAAGTAGCGACCGTTCTTGCTTGCCGACACAACAACAAGCTAACACAACCAAACAGCTACAGAGACAGAGGAGACGCTGCATCTCCTGGATCTCAGCGGCTGTCCAGTTGTTCATCTTAATGTCTGTGGATGAAGTGATGGACTGACTGCTGTGATCAGCTGTTTCCTGGTTTTAAAACTCCTCGGTTTTGGGTCGCACAGCAGTGCAGTTCATTGACGCCTCCACCCACCTCACCCACGGGCCGGCACATTTCCGCCTCCTTTTTAGATAGCAGGTGAGGCGGAAATAAGTATACCCTCCGAGGCGGAAAATCGACGGACCAAATCAGACCCCCAACTTGCCGGCCTCTGTCTAAAACTGCGGACCGAGCCGCCAAAAGGACGGGCAAATTGGCGGCTTGGTGCTCTGTCTAAAAACGGCTACTGACACCTCTGCGCCCATCTCACCCACGGGCCGGCACATTTCCGCCTCGGTTTTAGATAGCAGGCGAGGCGGAAATAAGTGTACCCTCCGAGGCGGAAAAATGGCGGACCAAAACAGACCCCCAATTTGCCGCCCTCTACCTAAAACCGTGGACCGAGCCGCCAAAAGGACGGGAAATTGGCGGCTTGGTGCGCTGTCTAAAAACGGCTAGTGTATGCACATCATTAATTGAAAGTATTGTCATTTTTAACATTGTTTCCTGGTTCAAGCACCCAACTGTGAGCAGGACGAAGCTTTCCAACAGCCTGACTGGGTGGTACAATGTGAGCCTGCAAACCAACCCAACTGAACTGTCAGCACTGCTGTGGAGGTCCATTTCTGCCTGTTCAAGACAAAAAATGATCTTGATGAAAAAAAAAAAATATTCCCATGGTAAGTCATAATGATGAGAGTCCAAATGTATCTCGTAATATCCACTTTCCATCCCATAATTATGCGTTTGTTTTTTAATAATTTTGTCCTTTTATCTCATAATTAATACTTAAAGATGAATATTTCAAAAATACATTGTTTCCTGTTTGAAGTGAGCCTCCTTCAGCTCACAGCACTGTAACTCTGACTTTGTCTCAAACAGTGGATGTCCGGGGCTCTGTGTGTTTAATGTAACTCCTACTGTATTTTTATGTCCATGGATGAAGGCTGTATTATTATCATCGTTATCGTTGGTGGTAATATTATAACATTACCTACAGCAATTGGATTTTGACTTTACTTACCACTTACTTTTTAAAAAAAAAAAAAGATTTTTTGAGGCATAGACACCTTTATTTGACAGCGGATAGATTAGAAAGGCGAGAGAGATGGGGGGTGTGACATGCAGTACAGGGGTCCGTTTCACAAAGCAGGTTCAACAAACTCTGAGTCTAACCCTGAACTCTGAGTTGATCTACTCTGAGATAGGAAACTCTTGAGTTTTCGGTTCCAGAACAGCTGATTTGAGTTAGTTTGATCAATTCGGAGTAGTTTCACCTGGAGTTAAGCGCGTGCACCACAAGTATAAAAAGACAGCATCAATGGAGCCCCGATTCGACGAGTCACCATGGCAACGGGGAAGAGGAGGGCTACGTTTTTCACCCCACTGGAATTGGAAATATTAATGCGCTCATACGGTGAGTTTGCGCACGTTTTTATAAGGAAGTGTAACACCGCTGCAGCAGCAAAAGAGAGGGAGAAACTCTGGTTTGAGTTACCTCCCTTTGTGAAATGGAAAACTCAGAGTTTCCCTCATTTCAGGGTTAACAGACTCAGAGTTCTCACTAAACCTGCTTTGTGAAACGGACCCCAGGTCGTCCGGCCGGATACGAATCAGGGTGCACTGCGTATGTGGCATGCGCGCTAACCACTCGACTACCTGCGCGCCCTACTCACCAGTTACTTTGCATTTTAGCCTACATGCTAGAGCCAAAGTGGTGCATTTCTATCTAATCAGTAATCAACACACTGATAATTGTGATGATCACAAACATACTGAATATTGGATCTGATAATTTGATAATGATCATACAGGTCTACATGTAAACATCTGTAATGTGGTTTAACTTGTCAGGCTACTGATGAAACGCAAGAACATTTTTTTGCCACAAAATTTCTTTTGACCATCACTGTGCGCTGCAAACCAATGAGGTGAAGATGAGTGTACGCAAGACGACTTCGTCAATCTGCTGCTGCTGTTCGGTTTCTGTCCAGCAGGTGGAGACAGACCACCATTAAAGACCGACGGTGTCGCAGGGAGGACGTGTATGAAACCCATCATCATCATTATCAGAACCATCTCAATCACCATCAGCATTATTGTGTCCAGCATCCTGCAGCTCCTGCTCAGACCCCGCCGGCAGCTGCTCACAGGCTCGAGGCTGACCTCAGCGGAGTCCTGGTGAGTTCTAACTGTGGTGATGCACCTGACAGGAAACCTGGGTTACAGGGGCCCCAGCATGGCTGTGTGTTGATGTGCAGGCCGGTGCCGTGTATGGCTGGTGTGTCATTGGCTGCCTGCTGCTGTTTCACCGTGCGTAAAGCTCGGACCAGTAACTGACACCTCTGATGTTATCAATCTCACAGCGACGTCAGCTGCAGCACTTTTTAATATTTTACCGATCAGAAACCTCATTTAAATATTAGGCTAAAACTAGGGATGCACCGATGCATCGGCTGAACATCGGTATCGGCCGATGTTTGCCTCGTTAACTGCCATCGGCCATCGGCCATCGGCAAATAAAAATGACATTCGCCGATGTTCGTGGCCGATGATTATATCTTGATTTGCGGCATGAACGCTGTGCTCATGGAGAAACTCTTTTTTCCCTCTTTTTTTTTTGGGGAGAAATCCGGAAACGCTTAAATGTCAACCAGAAAGTGACATTAAAGGTTGTTTTTGTTTCATAAATTGGTCTCATTGGATTTGTGCTCATTCAAGGATAGTGTTATGAAGAGCTGAAAGACTCGTATGTTTCTGTGGCACAAAAAAAAGGAATAAATAACAAAAAGAAAGAACATCGGCCATCGGCCAAGTTGTTATGTTAAACATCGGTATCGGCCCAGAATTTCACAATCGGTGCATCCCTAGCTAAAACCCTGTCTCTTTACATTTATTTTAATGTTACAATTAATTCTATAAAACACCTCTGAGAGATCAAATTCAAGAGATTACCTTAAAACACAATCAGCAGAGCGTTAAAGTCTAGAATCATTTGACTCTGAATATAACAGGTCTTACATACTGACCTCACTCCTCAGTGTGCCTTTAACTCAACGACTCAAGCTTGACCAATAAAGATATTCAGAGTCCAGTTAAAGGTGCTGTTTGTGGCAAAGGTTAATTATTGGAGTCTTATTCCCAGCTCGTCAGATGACAAGGCTCTGGTTGGGACTGAGACTCAGAGAGGAATCTTTCTCACAAATAGCTCCTTTAATACCACTCAGCTGTGTCTTAAACTCAGCACTTTAACACATTATTAGTTTATCTCCACATGTGTACATTTTAAACTTATTAAAGGATTTTTCAATCGAGCAAATTCATCATAGAATTGCGTTCAACTCTGTGTTTAGAAGCAGGTAAACTCGCTGAGAACTTAATGTCTATGCATTGCGTCCGTCCTTCTGAAAGGGAAGTTTTCCCTCTTTTTTTGGTCCAGTGAAAGGTGCACTGTTGCCGACCTTTAACAGGGCTCCAATGGTGGGGGGTGGGCTAAGTTAGACATGTAGTCCAGGGGGATGGGGATGCAGAAGGAGGCTCCCAGGCTCTCCATGCATGAGTCCCAGCATGCCAAGCAGAGGAAATGTAAATGTGACCACCCACCTCTGCGGAAGAAATGCTGTGTTGTTCTATTACCTCACCTCTGTTTCTCCTGTTTTTACAGTACCAGGTTCATTACAGAATGACTGAGGGGAGCTGTTAAATGATGCTACTGCTACTGTCTGAGTCCTAAATTTAACCCCTAACCCTGAGTCCTAACCCTGCAAAACTTCAAGTTAAAATAATGTATTTGTGTATGTATTTATGTAGAAAGTCAAAGTAAGTTTGGCTGGTTTAATCTCCGTTAGCTATGAATTCATCACATTTTTAATCATATTCAAGATTATGTTTAAGTCAGTCATATTGAGAAGCAATATATTGATAGTTGTTTGATGGGATAAAGAAATATTTTGTTCAGTTACACGTTGTCTAACTAGAGATGTGTCTATATTAATGATCACTGTGATATTTAGAAGTGAAATATTGATGTTGTGTTAATAGTACATGATAAAATTATACATTCTAATTTCTTTCTGTTCTAACTTTGTCAAAGCAGGTGGAGATGATACTCATGATTGCCACCCACCATAAAACAAAGTATTCTTCTTTTAGACTTCTTCACAGTCGTGGTTACAGCCTCTCTCTTTGTCACTATACATTTGTATTTTGGTGTACTTCCTTTGCCAAAAGAAACCAAAAATCAAAATGATGCCAAAAATGTAAGAATTCTTCTGATTAAAAAATATTTTCTGTACTTAACATGATATTTCTGTTGTGAAGTCTTAAGGTCATGATATCTGTATGGTGAGTGTGACATCATGACAGCCCTCTAGACACTCTGAACACGAGCAGCTGGACAAGAACTCACAAGAACCTCACTGAAACGGGCCAAATAAGGATTTCAATGAGGAACCGTCTAATCAAAGAATAGGAATACATTTGGTACTTAGCAGTATTTCAAGTATTTCATTCTACACCACTACAGACATACTTATGGCATTTGTACTATTGCCAAATAAAGGATTGAGGTTTAATGCCCAGCCTTACTTGGGATGCTCCATCAGGAGGATGTCCATAACTTTAAGAATATGGTGACCACAGAAATCTCAGTTGTAGGTGTGTTGTCCAACATCACCGATGGCCTCACAGATTCACTGAGTACTTGGTGCAGTAAATGTGCATCCTCGTGCTCTACAACAGTGTAGTCTTGCTCAAAATAAACATGTACAGACTAATAATGCACTCGACATCATGATGGATCAGAGGAAGTCAGCTCTACAGCGTCGTTATGGATAATATTCTGAATAATAAATGTTACATCTGATCTCATTTAACTCATAGTTCTGACATTTTTCCCCATTCTTTTAAAATAAAAATTGACACACCTCTCCCAAACAGGATCATTACTCAACACATTTTATATTCATTTTTATACTCTAAATGTACTAAAAGGAACTTTTAACTGGTTATGAAACAGTGTCAATCAATACTGACCATCAGGGTGAAGGTTGGCTAGTTCTGCCAAATTAATGCCTGTCATTGGGTTGGGTTCTGACCAAGTTACAATATTAAAACTATTTGACATGAGGAATCACATCGCCTGAGGAAATAAGCTGCTCTTAAGTCTAGTGAGTTCACTTTGTTTCGTCCTCATCATCTTTTGTCCAAAGGAGCCGCAAGAATCATCAAAACATTCACGTTCTTAGCAGCAGCCTTCAGTGTTCTACTCACCTGACAGTTGGTTAAAGATACTCTTGATTTTAATTCATTCAGCTGTGGAGATGTTGTGATTTCTGCCTCCACTCCAATACAATGGAGTTGAATTATTTTTTTTTTATCGTAGTGTTGAAGAATTACATAAACAGAACATGTGCCCACATCCACATTATTCTGGGTATTCCACACAACACACTTTGTTACTGGTGCTAGTTTGAGAAAGAGTCTCAGAGACAGATAGCTACACCAAAAACCATCTGGATGCTACTTTGGGTGAAGTTTACCTTTAATATGTGCTGTACTTCTGTGCTTTACTTCACATTTAGTTCTTATCTTTTTATCCATATGCTTTAGGATTGTATTGCCATTTTGCATACATCTCTGTTGTTCTGCTCTTTCTTTTCTTCTTTTTTCTTGCCACAGTAACCTCATGTCCTAGGCAGGCATCAAAATTACCTAGCTGTTTCTTACCAAAGACTCTGACTGCAGCAGTATGACCAGAGGAACACAACACAACCCAGCTCAAAGTTGACCACTGCACACAAAGCTACCCTCAACCGTCACCATCACCATCAGAGCTGAGCTCACAATAAAACACAAGTACCACTTCTTCATTGAACATTTCCTTTATTGAAGTAATCATCCTGCTAAAAAGCTGAAGGTGGGTGAGCGATAGGGAAAAGTGTCAGTTACCTTGGGGTTGTGGTGCCTTGCTCAGAGGCAGAGTGGGGCAGGGTGGAGGGTGCGGGGTAGAGGCTGGGCCCAGCTGACCGATGCCCTTTCATTATTGCACTGCTTGCTGCAGCTCCAACAGTAGTGCAACAGGGAAAGAGTGTCAAGCAGAGAGCGTCCTGATGTCGTCCCCGGAGACACAGTCAGTGTCTTCAACCTGTTCAGTCTTTACCAGCACTTCTCTGACTGTCCCTGCTCCACTCAGTGTGTGCTCATTCTGAAGAGTCACTGTACAATTCATTGCACTATACTTTGAAAGATTTTAGGATTAAGAAGCAGGAACAAAAAAGAAATTATATAATTACATGATGTCATGACATTTGATGAAATGTAATGTTCTTATGCTATGACCACTGTATTTCACTGTATTTTCACCAATAAGAAAACAATGTTTTCTCAATTGTTAAAATGCAAATTCATTCAAAACTCAATTCATATTAGTATTATCCCTTTTTATGCAGTAATTTTTCAGAAAGTAAACTACTTCAAAAGCCATGAAGGTGCCATTACTTTCCTGAAAATAACAAAACAATAACAATCAAACTACTTTATTTTAATAATTGTATAATTCTTTAATAGTATCATGATTAACACCACTGCCTCCAAACCTGGAAAGTGACACTCATCAGGGCCATTCCTAGTCTACTGCATCAGTCAGGCTGATCAGGCCGGTAAAGTGCTTAACAGGCTCATCATTTCATATTCAGGCTTGTTGAGGTGAAACAGTAAACAGTATTCTCAGACAGTCAAAGCATTTCAAATCAGTTAAAATTAAAGCTACAACTGAACTTTTCCCGTCTGAGGGACAAAACTGAAAAATAATAAGTTCTCTGCACATGTTAACATATTGTTTTAGTTAGACAAACCCTCTGTCTCTCTCTCTCTCTCTCTCTCTCAATTCAATTTCAACAAGCTTTATTGGCATGACTGTGGTTCACAATATTGCAAAAGCGTACAGGATTACAGAACAAGAATATTAACAATAATAATCTCTCTCTCACTCTCTCTCAAACTACTTCACTAGTAATAACATTAATTGGATGGACACACAAAAGCCTGGACATTTCCCTCACAGCAGATGTTAAACACTGTCACATAGTATCACACTGTATACTGAACGTCAATAGTGTCTGTGTGACATCAGCTGCATAACACACCAGAGGAGGAAGATCATCCCTCAGAGCCAAGACCCTATAAGCAATATTGCACTACTGTATCAACTCTAGTAAAAGCAGAGGCAACATTGATAGGGTCTAGTCTGCGAGGTGATGTAGACTACAGATTTCAGAGAAGAGACCACAGGTGACCACAGTAGACACAGTTGGGAGGAAGTGAACATCAGCTGCCCAGTATTCTTTACAAAGATAGTTTGATATTTTTCATGTGGCAATGTTGTTAAATCACTTATCATTGACTGCTAGATGAGTAAAGTAGTACACAACAGTCATTTACAAATGTGTACATTTGGTAGCCACATCACAGCCATGTAGCCAGAGTTATATCAGGTTAGTATTACTGAAGAAATCACTCATGTTGGACAGTTCATGCATTTGCGCTTTATGTTGTATTACTGGCTGCGGAAATGTTGGACAAAACTATAGGTGTGCTTCTGCATTTGCAGACCATATTCTATACTGCCTGCTATCTATCTATCTATCTATCTATCTATCTATCTATCTATCTATCTATCTATCTATCTATCTATCTATCTATCTATCTATTAGGGATGCTCCAATCAGCATTTTTGGGGGCCGATCCGATCACCGATCACAGGAATCATAAATCTGCCGATACCGATCACAGAATGGATGGGAGAATAATAATAATAATAATAATAATAATAATCCTCAATGTCCTGTATTTACAATCTAGCCTTGTGCACCACTTAAAGTGGTAAAACCATTTGTACTAAAATAAATAATAAATACAATCAAGATCTTTATGTACCACAATCAACTTTTTATTTGTGTAAACATTACATACCCTGTCAAGAGCAATAGATGAAATAAAATTATTTTTTTTCCATAAGCTTTGTTGTTATATCCCTCCGCAGGGTTCTCCCCAGAAATGTGTAGTGTAGTGGCGCACGGTCAGCGGGGGGTGTGGGGGGTAGAGAGATCGCTCAGCGGGGTGGAGATCGCTCCTCAAGGGCTCCCGTAGTTCATAAAACGGCAATGTCTCGTTAGTAGCTTGGTTTTGTGTCGTCGGACACTTGTTGTTCACTACGAGAAGACCGCGGCAGCCCACAAACACCCGCTATAATGCAGCTAACATTAAGAATTAGTATAGCGGCGCAGCGCTATACTCCACTGCTCCACCTTTTACTGTCCCTGCTGTAAGGCTCCGGACGTCTAAACGTTTCACTTACAGTGAGCTGAGTGACGGGTGTCTTTGGGATTTGTTTTGCCCGGGCTTGTTTCTCATACTCATCGTATTCTGTTGTGTGGCACGTTCTCAAATGCCGTCTCGGGTAAAATATATATATATATATATATATAAATAAATATATATATATATATATATATATATATATTATATATATATATATATATATATATATATATATATATATATATATATATATATAGTGCAGATCATATATATATATATAAATAAACATATTTATATGCGATCGGCTTTTCTGATCTGCACTTTGAGAGCCCACCGGCCGATCGATCGGAGCATCCCTACTATCTATCTATCTATCTATCTATCTATCTATCTATCTATCTATCTATCTATCTATCTATCTATCTATCTATCTATCTATCTATCGACTATAAGTCTCCATATTTCCATTTATCAGGGTTGAGTAAATAGTTGGGTTATAATAAAGAGAAAGACCTTCTGGGGAACCTCTTATCTGTCAGTAGCAGAAACGCTGACCCTCATTAAAAGCAAAAACATTGGAGACAACAGCCATGACAAATTCTATCCTCTTTTTCCCCCTTTTGGTCTTTTAAAAATGGTCGTAGGCCTTGGCACATGTCTTAAATCTGCTGTAAGCACACAAGCAGCTCACTATGAGGTGAAAAAAACACTTCTTTATGACTTATGCTTATGCTGCAGGTTTAGAGTCACAAACGTTGAAAATGTTTAATCTAATTAGCCTTATATTTGTCTTATACAACACTTTAGCAAAGAAAGGCCTTGTTTCACCTCGATTGACTCTTATTAGTAGAATTAATTCATACAGAACAATCACCTCTACATTCTGTGTCAGGAGTGGGACTTTTCACCGTTCAGTGTTATTTTTACGGCTATTAGATGATGTTAGGTCCATAGGATGTTTCACAGATGAAGTTTCATTCTGTTTATAATTGGAATTATCATGCCACTTGGAGCCTCTTAGCATACAGATAAGGGCTGCAACCATCCACAGTATTCATTATTGATTAATCCACAATTTTTTTCTTTCAGTTAATCAATTGTTCAATAGAATTCCTGAAAATAGCACAAAAAGTCCATCACAAGTTCCCAGACATGACAATTACATCTACAAATGTCTTCTTTTGTCTGATCAACAGTCCAAAACACATATATATTGCAGATAACACATATTCCATTTATAACAACAGAGTTTGGCCATTTTGGCTTAAGAAATTTGAAAAATAACTTATCATGAAATACTATGATTCATTTCTTGTTCAGCTAATCAAGTGCTCAACTAAAGCTGTGCTTGGATGGCAGGCCAATCAGAAGTGTGCCAACCTATCTGCATGTGTTCACAATGTAGGGTGTCGGAAAGTAATGCACACCATTGATGCAGCTTTACAGCATGGAAGCAAGAAAAATAGAGGTAGTGGTTCCACACAATCGCACAGTCCAGTGGCTTTGAAGAACTCCATCGCACCACACTGCTTGAAATACATATTGTTCATCTAATCATCCTTCTTGATCTTAAACCTTTAACAGCTACCCTCTACCCTAATCTAACCTGCGACATCAAGATCAATCATAGAGTTTGCTTTGATAGGAGGAGCAATTCATGTTCATCAAATGTTCTTGACTTGACTTCACTACACCACTAATGTTCTGCTTTTGGCAGTTGCTCTCATGCACTTACATTAGGGGTATGACTCTTTGGCAATCTCACAATTTGATCCGATTTTGATCTTAGGGTGCCCAATCTGAACCAGAATCCCTTTTCGATTCGAAACATCTGTTGATTCAAAATTGATCGTTGATTGAATGTGTGCTTAACCTAATTGGGGTCCTTAATCTGCTAAAATACGAGACAACAATCTGCACCCTTTTTATTTTGAATAATTAACAGCAATAATTAATGATTTAATTTGAGAGCACCTATGTGTGCATGTGGACAACAAAATAAGTATGATCTACTTTGTTATTATCGTTGTTAGTCCGCTGAGCATAAGATGCATTTTTGAGTTAAAACAGACCAAGGTATTGTCTTCACCGCAGAGTTTGTTCAATGTATTGGATACTGCGATGTGTTTTTGTTAGCTTGTTAGCAGTTGTCAGCTTGTTTGCAACTGCTGACCACCGCTTCACTTCGATAACGTTATGTCGAACCACTCAGTACGGCATTAAAAGGTGTTCACAAGCACATGGCCTGCTCAATGTCGTCTTTTTAAGCAAATTGTCCAGTTTACTCACTAAATAAAAGAAACGCTTGCAACCGCTGCCTCGTTAAAAGTTTAACTTCAACATAACTCCAACGCAGTGCTGTAAATTGTGTGTAAATTGTTTTTTACTAATTAAAATTTAGCAAATAGATTTTTGACATTTGTAAATAGATTCAGACATTTTTTGACCCAGCCCTAATTCATAGCAGGATGAAGATATGACTTATTGTCATCACTGCATGTCTTGATGCAAAAGAGACTTTGAAATCCAGTTTGAGCTGCCAGAGCGTCTAGACTGAGACGCATCAACAGACCACCTCCAAATGTACCTTCGATCCTATTTGCACAAATTGTTTTTGCTGTCCAGATTTCAACCTTATTCTGGATAGCCCCCAACCCCCTCTGTACATGATGTGTCACACACAGCACCTGGAGGCTCTCTGAGTGATAGGATCACTGTTATCATGAGGTTCAGGTGGGTTTACACCTGGATCTACATACTGCTGAACATGATCACTCTGGAGACAAATTAATGGCAGCTGTAATTGCAGTAATAGTCCCTTCTCCATTGACCGGCACCATCAGCTACACTTCAAATATATATAGACCCAGTCTGCTCTGGTATTTGCCTGCCAGCACAATGAGACAGACAAGCATCTACATGCTGCTCAACATAACATAAACGACCAGCCTGATGGAGGCTTCCATTGTTTACATGTGGAGCAGTGTTGGAAATAACATGGACTGCTCTGCCAGCACAGACTCCACAGTATGGCTACACTACAAATGTCACATTCAAAAAAACCCAAAAAACTATTACCTCCGGTATATATAAACAAAAATACTAAAATACATTAATTCATGTAATGTCTGGATTGCAATTACCCAATTTCATGTACAAGTTTATGTTTTATATTTAAGGATTAAATGTTCATTATCAAACTTTTCATTAAGGAAATCAAATCTAATACTTCCATCTGAATCATTGTGAGATAAACCAACAGAAACTATATCAATTTAACTCTTTTTGACAAAAGTGTTTTTTCCCCTCAAACAGCACTATTTTTCATACTATTTGATTGATGTATTTGAGCATCAATCAGAGGCTAAAGATATTACTGACCAGAGGAAGTGTTTCACCCTCCACTCCATTCTCACTAAAACACTAAAGACACACAAGAGCAAATTCCACAGTGGCCTGCAAAACAGGGGCTAAATATGATGCTACAGGCTCAAACGCTCCAAAGTGTGCGTGTGCGTGCACACACACACACACACACTCAGACTCAGACATAGAGAGAGAGAGAGAGAGAGAGAGAGAGAGAGAGAGAGAGAGAGAGAGAGAGAGAGAGAGAGAGAGAGAGAGAGAGCAAAGGCAGTGACTAAGGACGATGAAAACCAACCCCACCCCCTCACCCCCTTCACCAAGAGCAGCCCTGCCCTCCAAATTCCTCACAAGGAGCCCCATCCCCCCATTACGACCTGCCCCAAATAGGAAACTTACCCCATTTTTCCCACCCACACCGTGACTTCTTCAAGCCTGCACATTCAAATTATGCTTTCAAAAGCTGACTGAATGGGAGGGTAAAAAGAGCCACACCACACACACACACACACACACACACACAGAAATGACCGCAGCATTAACTTATAGGTTCAAACATTCCTTTAAAGGGCAATCACATACAGTTGCTCTTTTTATTATAGAGGGTTATGATCGCAGGTCACATGTCAATAAATTAGGTTTTACACAGTTGAAACCAAATTGTATTCTAAAATGGGTATTTTTAAATAGATGCTTGTATTTTTGGGTTTTAACACTTCTACAAATTTAAACACATACCAAATGTTTTAAACGAGGCTAAATCATATTTTAGAAAGGGGCTGATTTGCATTTTATGATAAATAATTAGCAGCGCTAAAATTGTGTAATAAAAAGGGCTGCTATTTTTTTTTTACAGAATGGTCCTTTTTTCCCTTTTCTGTTTCTAAAATGCAAATGTTGACTAGCTTCACCACACTGACAGACATTTACAGAATGTCTAGAAGATTTATGTAAATTAAAAAAATGATCACTTCTGCAGTTAAAATAGGTATTATGGTCAGGTTCAACACAATTCTCGATTTTTATTTCTGATCATAGTAAAATCTTATAAAATAACAAACCTGGGCCCTGCAGGGGAATTTAAGATAAACCTGATTTACTAGTTATTTCACACTTGTGGGCGTGCATGTAACAATACTGTAAACTGTCTAACAAAATGTGTGAAAAATTGGAAAGTTGACCTTAAAGCATGTTACTTAATCTGACACATGGTCTGCGATGCAAACCGGGACCGAGACATTGTGAACACAATGTTCTTTTTTTTCAATGGAGGCGTGGTCCAGGAGGCCTCTATCTGCCTGTGTAAAATACAGCCTAATAATGCAGCATGCTTGAATAGAAAAGCCACAGACTCTTCCTGTCATAAGAACCTCTGGCCTCAGCGCCGGGTTCCCAACGATGGACTGAGGACCTCCAGTGGTCCAAGAGAGAGTTTCCAAAAACAGGATACCTTCAAGTCAATGAAACTGAAAATTAAATGTATTGTTTTTTTAGCCACATTATTAATTAATCTAAATGGGCAGTTAGTAATAATATATATAAGAAATCACCTTAAACCACAGATGGGCTCCCTTAGCATTTTCTTTGGAATTAAGGTTACATTTAATTGTGGACATTTAAAGTGAAAAAGTTCATTATAGTATAATATATTATATATATTATAATATATATATAATATATTATATTATTATGGTGTTTCTGAGTAAATTAGACACAGACTTGTCAAACTTTAAATCTCTCGCATCAACAGTTATTGTTTACTCTATTCATGATGTGGTTTTTGATGTGAAATGACAATTGGAATTGGATCCTGGAAATTTTACAATGTGTTATGTGAACTTACACTTGTCAAGCAAAGCCCAGCTGTGGTGAAAACAGCTCCAATCTACTCTAAACCTATGGCTTGGCTCATTTGACTGGTGGTAGAAATGTGTGTGTGTGTGTGTGTGTGTGTGTGTACGTGAGAGAGAGAGAGAGAGAGAGAGAGAGAGAGAGAGAGAGAGAGAGAGAGAGAGAGAGAGAGAGAGAGAGAGAACCAATAAGAACCTACAGACGCTGCTCCATGTTTTTTTTTTCTTGCCTATTTTTCTCCATTTGGCAGTATCCATCCTTCTGCTGCACTGCTGCTGTAGTATAGGGCGAAGGCCGAATGCTATGACAATACTATTGCACTGCTTTAGTGGATGGTACAGTAGTGCAACATCGTCAAAGCAGCTGACCTCTGCATGCTGGGACATACACATAGACATAGAATATGAGCAGCGCTTTTTCGGGAGCCATACCACACACATATACACCACACTGGAGACTTACTACAAGAGGATGAGCATCTAAATATATCAAAGCTGTGACACAGCTTTGCACAATGTGGCTATCTACGCATGCAGACCATTTATAGCCAAATGAGAGCCAATTCTATATTTTCCTTGTCACATTCAAATAAGATTTGTAAGTAGAGGAAGTGGGAGGCGTGGAGAAAGGAGGGTAAGTGTGTGTGTGTGTGTGTGTGTGTGCGTGGCGCTTGTGTGTTGTCAGCCAATGCCCTTTTAATATTGCACTGCTCATCTGATTTCACAGTAGTACAACAGAAAAAGGGCTTTGGACAACAAAGCTGCTCCTCAAATCCTTTCAATTTCTATTCAATAGCAAGCATGCAAGCTGTCAGCTCCAATGTTACTAAACTATGTAGACAGTACGGGGCCTGTATCTGTGAGCCTACCACCAAACAGCTATTAACATGTTGGAAGCCATATGCAAACCAGCAGCCGTGAAAACACTGAATAGGCTTATTAGGTTCAGAGTACAATGTAGCCTAAGTGGTGTTAAATGCATAAATAGGAAATCCTATAATATATGCAAATTGGACAGGAATTGTTAAGCTATGCAGAAATTAATTTATGAAAATAAAACTGGAATGTTTCCTGATGGTGGTTTCATTTGATTGGTTGGGTGGCACCTCTCTGTAGGTCTGTGGTCTTTCCTGTCCTTTGTTCCAGTCAGCATTACGCTATAAGAGCGTGAGGGGAAACATATTTACTCAAATCAAAACCAAGCTGTTCCTATAGGCAGCGGCCTCACTGTAATCAGGCAGTCAACAGGACTTGGCCTGGAGGAAATGAGGGTGGAGAAAACATTTCGTATATAGGGCAAAGAGCACAGTCTGCCATACAATCCCAGAAACCTTCATTTAATACCTACTATTCCTGTCCCTTTAGCCAAAGTGGCAATTTGAAACCCTCCTCGTGTATGAAAGCAAGGAGTGGGGGGCCTGTCATGGGCTTTGTTATTTCCAGTGTGGAGAGAAGTTTAAATTCAGCCAAAGTGCTTATTTTCCTCACCAAAACACTGTTAAAAATACACATGTGCATGCGGATCAAAAAGCAAACTCCATCATATTCACACCCAACAAATGCCACAAAACCACAAGCTAGATAACACAACTTTTTTAGTTACAATTTAAAGCGGGCTAAAATAGCCCTAAAGAAAGGGATCAAAGTGTCAGAAATCCCCCTCCCCTCCCCCCATATGTTCCCGTTAAAGCTCAGTGTAAAGTATTAAGGTGTTTTGAAAACGCAGTCAAACCAAGCACACATTCCTCTGGTGAAACAGCTTCAACCACAACCGTTTTAAACATAAAGGACACATGCGTTTGTGGAGACGATGACATATAACTCCATGTTCTGTGCACATCTGTGTAGAAGTGTACATTTTACAAGATAAAAGCATCGAGTGTACCGCACAGACCCACACTACAGCTGGGCCTGGTGCAGGCGGTGCTCCTACAGCTCACACACATTTAGCTTTACATGTTTCTTAAATACTACAAAATAAAACCATAAATTAAAAAAAAAAATTAGGGCAAAAGATGTTGATTATTTAGAATTATTTATAATATTGTCTGTATGGCGTTCACGAATATTACCCTATACCTGCAACTGTAAGTCTAAAACATTAGCTTAAATTCATTATAACTAGGTTATTATATCATAGAGAAACTAATGAAGCACTTGTGGTTCTGATGGGATCAATGGGCTGACCCGGCCGAAACGGGGGTGTTTCCTGACCCCTCTCTAGATTAGCTCATATAATAGCCTAATTTACTTACTTTTGATATCTCAGTTTTGGGTCATGCATAGTACCTTGCATGGGCACACACCTGTCAATCACTCCCTTTCTCACGCGTGCCCACAAGTGTGCGCGCACTCGATCAACCTCCCCTTCTCTCTCTCTCTCTCTCTCTCTCTCTCTCTCACACACACACACACACACTCACACACACACACACACACACACACACACACACACACACTAGCTTGCTATACAGTTTTTTAAGCAACGAGAGCTCGCGGAGCCTCTCCACGGCCAATCAGACCCACCGACTTCCATGTCCTGTCCGCGAGCTCCACGCCATCTCCGCCCCGCAGCAGCAGCGCTCCCCCTCGCGCAGAAAGAGGTTCTGGTGAACGGTACCTGGCAGAGGCAGGGCCGGTTCGTACAGCACAACGCACAGAAAGGAGCACAGCCGAGCCAAGTTGCCCACTTGGCCCACGTCCTGGCCGTGAGCACGTATCACCCACACGTACGTCCGTTTCGACCGCAGCGGCGGCTCGCGGGGCGTCGCGAACCCTCGGTTAGAAAAACGGGATTTCGTCTGTTGGCAACCTCACGGCCTCCCAGCTCCGGACTCCATCTTTGACTAGTTGACATTCAGCTCTTGCCGAGACAAATTCCTTATTTGCATACCAGCCTACCATTCGTCCGTTTCTGCGCTTGTCTCCGCTCTCATTGGTGGAAAATTTATCTCATCACCTTCGGGATTGGCCACATACCAAGATACGTCATGGTATAGTTTAATTTTAACAATGAACACAAATTTCTCTCTTCCATTCACAAAATGTTTCATTACGCGTCCTCGAGGCACTGCGTGCTGTTTCTGTGCTCCGAAGGAACGAACGAAAAAAACATGTTTTCACCTGCAGGAGTGTTTCTGTCTGGGACACAGAGACACCGACTGATGATGGACAAGACATCCTGTCCATACTGAGGACCACGTAGACTTTTACACAGTGGGCTGCATGTGGATAGAACCACGGCTCTGTAGTTGAGGTGTAGGCCGTGTGGACCTCAAATCCTGCACAGGACACTGTGTTTTATCACCAAACATTTTCAAAATGCAGGACACAAAATAAGTTCCATCCAGTGTCAGGGTGACAGCCTCCTGATTCACATGAATCCCAGACAGAAGAATTGTTGCTGCCACCACCAGACACATTCATCCGGCCCACAAGTCGCGTGGAATGATGGCGGGCCACTCCTGTGAGCCTGCTACAATTCTGTTTCCGGGGATGATGAGGAGGTTCCTCTCAGGTAGGTGATCCACAGGCTGGCCACAGGATAACCGATGAGGAAATAAGGATAAAGGCGATGGCACTCTGACATGCTGCGGTCGAAGCATGGAGGAGGGTAGCGGCCTGTGAAATCTGGCATTCCTGACCAGTGGAGCTGAAATAATTGCATTGTCCGGTGGAAAAAGGCCCGCCTTTACACCAGCCACCCCTCTCTTCCTCTCTCCTCCGTTACGTTGTCGACAGCATGATGCTCTGTGTTTGGTGCCAGCTACAAAGAATCTGTCCACAGATGATTCCTCGTGTAGAATTTCCAACTCCAAGTTCAAAAAGTTTTTTTTTTTTGTTTTTTTTAAATTTTTAAAAAAAATTAAAGTCAAAGTTAAAGCATGCTCTAAATTAATGTTCCAGGGGAGTCCCGCTATGAAACATCTAGAGCTCCTTCTTGTTAGGGAAGCCTGTTGGATTTGAGTTGACTAGAGAAAAGGCCCCTCCCCCCTCCTTCCAGTGCAGTAACCTACATTTTATCATCAATAAACTTTTCGCTCACTCGTACAGGCTGTAAAAATTGATGATCACTGAGTCTTAATTGCCAAGGCGACAGCGCCGTGAGAACACACCCGGTTGATGTAGACGTGTAGCAGAGTCCTCCTCATCACAGCCCCTTCTCCTCTTTACTTTCTTTACTTTGCCACCGAGTTTTTAGAAGAGACCTGTCCGCCATGACGTGCTTTAGATGCTATGTAAGGAATGCGCGGTCACGCTGGGCCCTGCTTATGGAGTAGTGCTGCGCACAAGCTTGCGCTTGTGCGTAAAGTAGCGGTGCCGAGAGAAGTATGTGGGGCCGCAGGAAGCGGTATGCCCATATTTAGCCGTGTCGGCTGACTGATCGGGTTGACATGCTGCCCACACTTAGTTACACTTCGACTTGTTTCTTTTAAAGTCCACTTTTCGGAGCTGTTCGGGAACACGGGCCGAACACATGATGCAGAGAAATAAACAGAAAGAATGCACATTTAAAACAGGCCGTCTGAAACATACAGAAGGTCAGAGGAAACATGTTCTTTACACACGCGGTTCACAAGCATAGTAAATAAATAGCCTCATGAAACATTACACAATGTGTCTGCTGGTTAATAAAATCAAAGCTGTGGTATTCTGTAATCTTCATAAACACATCTTTTGGACCACAGATGTCACATAGAAGAATCCATATGAAAACGATGTAGTCAAAATTAGGTCTATATCCTTGAATTAGTAAAAATCTTCATTTGTCTGGGAACTCCCTGACATGAGCATTAAAATATGGCTAAGCGGCATCCACACCTGTTAAATTTAATTTTAGATTCTTATACAAATGTAGTATAATTTTTCTTGATGGATGGTACAGCCATCAAAACGTGCTGCTTCTGATTTAATGTGTCATTCATCTAAGTATCACTGTTTCTGTGACATGTAATATGTGGTAGATTTTTCGGAGACACAAGTTTTCTCTAAAAAATGTCAGCATCTTTATATTGGATCGTAAACTTTCACCATTGACAGTAATATACATTTTTTGGGTGAGGCTTTCTGTCACAGTAAAAATCTCAGTGATGAAATGATCTCAGTCTAATATATAAGAAAATTATATGAAGTTAAAGTAGGTATAAAGCAATTTTCTGTGAGCACAGGGTGTGTCATCCAGGGTCCAGGGTCAGTGCAGGCTGCAGTAGGTTAATTTTTACTGAAAATTGTGCAAGAGATTGGACAGAGCAGAAGTCAACATGGGCACCAGTATTGTAACTGCTCTGCCTTTCCACATGTAACTGCACAATGACATGCTCTGCGTTCATCAGTCAGAGCGCAGACAACATTTTTAGACAGACAATTGGTTCAAACAACCATTTCAAAAACATACTGGCCATCCAGAAAATGTTCCTTTCACTCAGCACATTACATAGAAAAATTAAACCAGCGAAAGGTTTTTTTGCTTTACTCCTTCAGTGAGTTGGGCCCTTCATCTGCACATTGTTGAAATGAGTTCCTGCAGCTCCTGACAATAGAGCATATGCTTGAAATAACCATGAGGATGTTCAAGGAGACCTGTGTCAGTTTGTTACACACTGATCCAGTAAGCCTAAAAATAATTTTCTTTACAAATTATAACAAATGCACATGGGCACACATAGTGTAATTGACAAAATAAAAGGAAAATGATTTTGTGGTTTGGTACAATGTTGTTGAGTGAGACACCAGCTGGGAGCTTATTTGAAGAATATTACATTATATATAATATATGATACATTATCTATTGGACTCAACCACAGTGTTTCTTTTTATATATAAATAATGAGGCCAAATATGATGGAAACTGTAATCTAATGTTAAAAATATTTTAATGTGGTGCCCAATAAAATTCCCCTTAAACCAACACATTTGTTTCCTGCTTGCTGTTGATGGTTCATGTTTAGACAGAATGATTTAACTTTCTGTTCACCCTAAAGGGGGGTATATAAAATATAAATATAATATAAAAACATCAAATATTTTAGAAGCATCTACAAATCACGGTAATCTTACAAAAAAATTGAATCAACAGTAAATTTTGTGAAACATATTGGAAAAACATCTGTTTGTTTTTCTGATATTCATCATCAAATTTTCCTGATAAAGGATTCTTGTAGTCTTGTAGTAAAAAAGATATAGTACAGTGAGAGTGGGCTGGAATAAGGTGGTCAACTATCCCACTATGTAGCACTGATGTAATATCTATTTGAAAACTGAAAAGGGATCAGCAGAGACAATTGTGTATTTCCCAATGGTTCCATCATTGCTCTGTTATTTCCCCAGATATTCGAAGCTGGATGAGGAAAATTTGTGTCAAAATTTCATAAAACGGCTCTTCTCAGATTTGACTCTGTGTAGCTTTAGTGTATGTTGGCTGTTTCCCCTCCATTCAGAGTTTACTTTACTGCTGAAAACACTGAGCCTTTATAGCCTCAGAGGAAGAAAAAGAAAACTTAAAAACCTTGACTGTCACCTTACATGTCAGAGTGTCTATGAGCCAGTCACAGTTAATCTAAGTCAAACAGTTAGTAATGTAAGTCCTCGCCCTGCCCCCTGGCGTGGGTCATGTGAACAGTCAGCAACAGGACACACTTCTGGCTCTCACAGAAACAACCAAGGCCATGTATTCTTTCAACGAGAAGTGAGCTGCTGCAGCCAGAGGTTCCATTAAACAACCTCAACATGGAAAAAGGTTGTGTTCTGACATGTGGCGTGAAGATCATCTATAGGACAACCAGAAGGAGCTCATGGCCTCGTTGTCCCAAACAACAGTAATGTGGTAACTCAGTGTTTCCCCTAGAATTTTTGCAGCAGCGGTGCTCTGAGTTGGTAACCTAGCAACACTGGGAGGGTCCGGGGGCATGCCCTCCTGGAAGAACATTTTGAAAAACAACCCTTTAAATGGTGACTACTGGTTAGATTTTTGAAAAAAAAATTGACAGATTGAAACTTACAAAATGAGTCTCATTCTTACAAATGACATAACAATCAACAGATTCAAGGCATCTGCTGAGACCAGATCATTGTACAAATGTGCCTTGAACTGGGCAGAGATAAAGTTCATAATTTGTGTTAATTTTCAGCTTAATTTTCTTTGATATTTATCATAAGCCTTAAAAAAATAAATAAAATGAGGTGGCACAATGCGGAAATGTATTTGTTGAATTTAATTTATGTTAAATACCGCTGCTTATATACTGCTGGTTTGGAGTCACTGGGTCACATGACATGGAAGCTATTCACAAAAAATCATAATTTCTGCATATTAATATTCATATAAAATAGAGGAAGCACTAAAATACAATAAAAATAGGTGTGTCTCATAAAAATAGGTGTGTCACTGGTTTGGAGCCACTGAGTCACATGACATGGAAGATATTGAAAAAACTGCAATTATTTTGTATTAATATATGTATGCTAATTAATTTCATGATGGTCCCTAAATTAGTTTCCAGCAATTCAGCGTGAGGCTCTGGGAGGTGAGCTAACTGTCATCCTGCTGCTAACACTGGCGAACATCAGTAAAGTCGTGGCTGGACCCAAGTGAATATCTGCCGAATATCCAACCTGAAACTAACTTCACCCCAGTGATTCACGTAGAGTAGCGTTTTGCCTAGGAGTGTGGACAGCAAGTCTGAGGGGGGCTCTGTCAAGTTTACTTAGCTAGCTGCTAGCAACTTTTAATGCAAACTAGCAACTGGCGTCTTTTGAATGTTACGTTAATCCAGCAAGTGCAGTAATTTGCTCACGACATGGGGTGAACAGTAAAATCAGAGACAGTTAATGAAGGATCTAAAGGATATTTATTTGGTACTTGTTTTTATTATAGCCCAAGTTAGGCTACCTAACTATACAGATGTTGTTGTCTGCATCACGTCTGGCTTCGATGAGTCACCTGTTGCAGCCTTTGAATAGGATGACGAGGATTTCAGTCACTCACTGTCATCCTGTCTGTCTGTCTGTCCCACAGTTGAATGGTGGTGATTATCTGATGTGATTTCCAGTGTTGGGCACGTTACTTTTAAAAAGCAATTATCTATAGTTACTATAGTCACTATAAAAGTAACTAGTTACCAGGAAAAGTAACTATTGTGTTACTTTTAATTATTCCCCCTTTTGAGCTCGGCATTCATTATAGCGTACTCGGCATCTATGTATTTAGAAGATGTCTTTCTTGCATGGCGGACTGGCACCTGCACTCCCTAGTATTTCGCCAGAGTGCTCTGAAGGAGTCTGAGTCAGCTGTTGATAGTTGGGATGATGTTCTCAACAACATACCTGCCTATCATTGAATTCTGCTCGGTCTGTGTAACAAGTTTTTGTGAGGCTGGAGCAGAAAAATCCAGCTTTAGCTGCTTGGATGGCTCTGTGTCCATCTGTGTTAGCAGAGCTCACGTTAGCCACACCTGACCTGCTATCATCATCAACAGTCAACAACAGTGTTTTTGGCCACTAGTGCTGTAGAAGCGTGTGCCGCTGAGAGACGCTTCATTAGATTAGAGTTGCTTACAACGAACGTGGAGATTAAAGTGGTGTCTGTACTTCCACTTTGAAAACGTTAACTTTCCCTCCGGACTCGCCTTGCTGCAGCTCACCTCTGCTAGTTTGTGTGTGCGAGGCTGCTGTGTGCGTGTGTTGTTTGTGTGTAAACTGAACACTGCCTCTGATTGGCTTAGGAACTCTCACTCTATCTTAGAGAGCCAATCACCATCACTTATGCGGTTGTCCCGCCCCTCCCTGCTCCCCCACCAGAGAAAAATAAAACGGCTCTGCTGCTCCGGTGAGAAGTTGGATGACAAAAGCCTCAATGAGCAGCTTCAATTTGTAATGCGCCACATTTAATAGTCGGTAACGGTAACGGCGTTGTAACGATGGAAATAGTAATTAGTTAGATTACCCGTTACTGGAAAAAATAACGCCGTTAGTAACGCCGTTATACTGTAACGCCGTTATTCCCATCACTGGTGATCTTGAGCAAAAAGCTTTAACTCTCCATGTAGTCCGGCATATTAGTGAGATAATCGTTCACTTTGTGATACAAGCATCAAACTTGGCACAAGTATTCTTTGGGACCCACTTTTTCCCAAAAGCCCGTTAGCCACGCAAAAAATGCAATTTGGCCGCCAATTTCCGATATGGCCGCCATTGAAAGCCATTAGACTAGGTATTTGACCTGGATTGAGATTGGATAATCACATTTTGATGATCTTGGTATCAAAATATAGGTGAAAGGATCTGAGCTTTCCAACTCTGCTTGAAAGAGTGGTATGTTTGTGGCAATCACTGAATAACCATTGCTCTCAGGACTACACGGATAATGAGTTGGAGGAGATTTCAACTCTTCCTTTAAATCTGTCTGACAAAGACAACACTTTCTCCAGTCAATTTGAGATGCAGAACTCAGTGGATTAGAAGCAGCCATTTTGTGTAATTGTTGAGGCCGAGGGGCTATCCTTTTACGCCCTAACCACACAAAATACAAAAGCACATTCAGATATGAGATACAACTAGGTTCAAACATCAAAGTGCCCTACACCTAGCCCATTCATCCAGTGCCATTTAAGTCCCCTGCGATCTTTACACCATCCAGGTAATTAAAGCCCCATTACCCTTGGCTCGGCTTTCCCGAGCTGGCACATCCTGTCAATTCAGGTGCGGCTAACTATGCTACAACTAACTGAACAACTAGTCGGTGTATATAAAGGGCTAATTAGATATCATTTGGGACACTAAGCTATACTTCCTATAACTACAGTTAGTAGACTACAACTACAGTAAGTACTCTACTTAGCTGACACTGCACCTCTCTCAGCAATGATGCCACCAGTGTGCCCTGGTTGTGCTTTGACATCATTCTCTTATGGCATTGGCACACCAACAAGATTATTTGCCGTCGGCACAATAAACTTAATCGGCAATGACACTGGCCATTTCTGATTTGTTGTCTGAGGTGTATTGTGGTGTCCTGGAATGCATATGAGTAGAAATAACGCCATGGATTGTAATGGAATAACTTCGCAAGCAGCAATGCTAACTAATCAATTATGTGCAATTAGGGTTGCCAACGGTCCCTTGAAAAACAGAATCATCCTGTATTTAGAAATAAAATTACGCGTCCCTTATTGAGCTGAAAAGGGACACACTTTGTCCCGTATTTCCGTGAGAATCAAAATGGTCTTTAAAATGTGAATGGAATCATTGAATGACAGGGCGTTTTATATGAAAATGTACGGTAATCTTATTGCCAGCCCTCTCCTGCTCTGTGACCAATGAGCTGACAGCACACTCACACACAAGAATAACAATGCAGAATCCGGCTCTTCTCATTGGTCGAGGTACTGTTGCTTGTAAGAAGATACTGGAAGACAAGAGCCTGGGGCAACTGGGAAAACAAACCAGCATGGTACGCCTTTCACCACGAGCAGTAACGTTACTCCTCCGAGAAAAAAAAAGAAAAGGCTGCAAAAATACAGACTCGAATGGGAAAAAAAACATGTGGCTGGAAAAAATGTAGTTAATGTGTACAAGGCGCACTGCACTGTATACAGGCGCACTTATTCTGTAGCCCATGGTGGACTGTTTGACGTGAAACAGCATGCTTTTAGTGGTCGACACATTAGAAATGCGAGGAAAAACCAGGTGGACCCTTGACCGGTTTGTTGTCCACCAGGCAACGCCAGAAGCAGATATGGCATGTAAAAAAAACAAGAATGCTTTTTAAGTCCAATAAATGTCAGTATTTTATGGCCAAAAAAATGTTTAGTGTAATAAACACATACAATTGATAGAATACATAAAATAGATAAATAATACATACAAGTAATACATAGATGAATAACAGATAAATAATACACACTATACTGTATACATACACATATACAACCTTACACATGTCAGTTCAAACAGTCCATAGGTAGATAGATGTAACATGCATAATTAATACTGCACAGGCAGTTGAAATACTACACATGAACTATATATCAGTAAGAAAGTAACAACTTTCTATTGTTTTCTGTTAATTTATACTGTTTTCAGTTAAGCAGGACAGTTCTGTTAAATAAATATTTATTTCATTCTGTCAAGTTTAGCAGGACAGATTTCTGTTAAAAATATTTTTTATTTTGCACTAAAATATATTTACTATATATACTTTATATATATATTTTTCCTATGTATTGGTATCACTCAAAAACATGCATCGAATTAAATTCAGATTCGAGTCAACTTATTTGGGGGGGGGAATCGGGTCGTCAGGTCCTGCCAACTAGGTGTCCCTTATTTATTTTTCAGGGAGTTGGCAACCCTACTTGCAATGTAATGCGAACGAACATCAAATAGATCTAAATATCTAAATATTCAACATTTAACCAAGTGTCCCAAATTTGACTAGTCAGAGCTATATTTTCCACTAGCGGGAGCTAGCTAGGAATAAGATGGATAAGCGCTGTCTGTATGGAGACTTATTATGATCCATGTAAACGCAGAATGTATGGTCAAGTCGGTGGTTGTTTCAGGTGTGTTAGAGACACTTTTGACCGCCTTGGGGAGAAAAGGAGCCAACGGATCAGTCCGACTGCCTTTTCTGACAACGGCATGCCAAATTTGGCGCTTGTATTGCAAAGTGAACGATTGTCCTGGAATCTGGACTTAATCTGCCAGACTAATGTGTTTTTCTCCTTCAGTGTTTGGGGTTGTAGTTACTGTTGTTGCAGTGATGGTCAGCCCTCCAGACCAAGACTTCAGTGAACTCACCCCCAGAAATCAGCCTCCCTTGCCGTGAGTGAGACAGTCAAACAGGGCCCAGTTTACCAACGGTTATTAGAAATTATGTAATTTAGAGCCAAAAACGTAACTTTCAGGATCTCAATCACAACACATCATATGATAACAAACAGTCAAGCGGGTACATGTTTAGATTAATACGAGGACACCTGGGAAACTTGTTGAATAAAACACACAGATGTCATCATCATGACGTGTACCGTCACACCTCTTTAGGAGCCGGAGCGTCGAGTGCTGTATGATTTGACACGCTGGTGTGGCTTTACACGGAGCTGCTTGGTTCTGTTTGAACAAAGGTAGAGAGATGGTGGCCCTAAACCAGGCATGTCCAAAGCCCGGCCCGGGGGCCAATTGCGGCCCGTGTTCAAATTTCCATCGGCCCGCAGCCTCTTATAAAATCAATAATATGCGCCCTGCCAACACTGTTGTTGACCACAGTATTATACGCATACAAAAGTTATTTTACATTTCACCAGAAGGCGGCAGTGCAGAGGTGTGTCTGCACTCTAGCTGTGTGACCCTTATGTGACCCATTCCAGCCCATTGCTGGAACAGCTACTATGGCAACGGTAACTAAAAAAAGGAAAGTTGACAGCGAGGGCCACTGCTTCAAGGACAAGTGGAAATTGGAATATTTTTTCACTGAAATACGAAACAACTGTGTTTGCCTAATTTGTCAAGAGACTGAGGCTGTTTTCAAGGAATTCAATATCAAGAGGCACTACCAGACAAAGCATGCTAACTACGACAAGCTAGCTGGGAATGAAGGCAGTGAATAATTGAAGCAACTGGAAACTGTTTTAACGGCACAGCAGCGTTTTTTCACAAGAGACCGTGAGTCAAATGAAAATGCCAGAAAGGCGAGCTACGAGGTGGCAACACTGATTGCCAAGCACTGCAAACCTTATACTGAGGGTGAATTTATTAAGGACTTCGTGATGAAAATGGTGGAGAAAATTTGTCCTGAGAAGAAGCAAGAGTTTGCCAATGTTTGGCTGGCTCGGAACACTGTAGTACGGAGAATCGAAGATGTTTCATCTGACATTAAGAGACAGTTTGAGGCAAAGGGAGCAGAGTTCGACTTTTTTTCGTTAGCCTGATTTTTTTGAGAGGAGTGGACAATGAAATGAACGTGAGTGAAGAGCTACTTGACCTTCAGAGCCTTAAGGACCAAACAAGAGGAACAGATTTATTTGTTTCGGTTTGTTCCGCCGTAGATGACATGAACACTTCTACTCTCTTAGGGAGGAAATCGGACAATTCTTGGCAAAAAAGGGACAACCGATGCCAGAACTATCTGATCCTGTTTGGCTGGCCGATTTAGGATTTTTGGTTGGCATAACACGGCATCTGAACGCGCTGAACACGAGCCTTCAGGGGCAAAATGCAGTGGTTGGCGAACTGTATTCACACATCAAAGCCTTTAGGACCAAGTTGCAACTTTTCCGAAGCCACCTGTCACAAGTGCAGCCCAATACCACACATTTCCCAGCGCTGCACGAAATAGTGCCCAGTTTTCCACAGAACAATATCAGTGCGCAAATGAGGAGGTATGCAGCAGACATCTCATCTCTGGCTGAGGAGTTTCAACAGCGCTTTGGGGATTTTGCAGCTATTGAAAAGGAGATCACCATTTTTTTCTCTCCTTTTTCCGTGGACCCTGATGACGCTCCAGACCACCTGCAGCTGGAGCTCATTGAGCCGCACTGTGACGCTCAGCGTCGGAGTCGGTACCAACAGCTCCCTCTTGTCAGCCTTTATCGGCAGCTGGATAAAGGCAGGTTCCAAGAGATTCGAACATTTGCTAAGAAAATGCTGAGCTTGTTTGGCTCAACATACTTGTGCGAGAAGACATTCTCGGTGATGAACTTTAACAAGAACCGCGTGAGGACAAGACTAAGTGATTCTCACCTGCGTGACATCTTGCGCATCAAAACCACTGTCTTTGAGCCAGACCTGGCCTACTTACTGCAGTCGAGATCTCAGTTTCACCCTTCACATTAGTGCAGGCAAGTTATTGCCTGCACTAATGTTCTAATGTTCTAATGTTCAGTCATCTGAGGTGAATAAGTTCCAAAATCTCAGTGAACTGATTTTAATGATGATCAAAACCACAGTTTTGAATATACACTGAGTCTTATGGCCCTCAATGTTCTGTACCTCTGAAGATAAGCCATGTGAACAGGAAAATAACACTGTTTTGAATTTACAGTGAGCATTTAATGGTGAGTAATATGCAATGTTTCAAATGAACCTAGATATGTTTAAGCTTCCTGAAAGTTTTTTTTGTCCAGACAGACTTTTTCTTCATTTTATGTGGTCTTCAAATATAAAAAGGCAGAGTGATTTGGGTAAAAAAAAAAAAAAAAAAAATAAAAAAGTTTAAATTTATTTGTTTTCTATGTGAAGAAATGGAAAGAATGCCATTTGCAAAAAAAATGTAATGAACTAGTTCATTTGCATTCAATGTTTATGGTTCAAAGAATGTCAGGCTGAATGGTCGGCCCCCACACATTTTCACCTCACCAAATCTGGCCCTCTTTGAAAAGCGTTTGGACACCCCTGCCCTGAACTGTGGAGATGATGCAGAGTCTCTGTGTGAAAAGGGCTATGGTTTGAGTGTATTTGATACAAAATCAAATCAAATATTGTAAGCACTAAACACAAACTGTAACCAATACATACCCTTCAACTCTACTTCTGCAAATTACAGATACAATCAAAGTCATCATAAAACACAGCTCCCCTTTTTTATCTCGATTATTCACTTAAGTGGTAAACATGACAATGTGGGTTTTGGATCTTTTGAGGAAAATTCTCTTCATATGTATATTTCAGCTCTGATGGACATCCGTCCGACCAAATCAAGAGTCAAAATAAAGCAGTGCCCCCTATTCCACTGACACCTCCATTTCTTCCAGTCAGGACACAGGCATCCTCTGGGTCAGCCTCGAGTTCTCCACAATCCCTCTTCAGGACAAACCCCATATCACACACTGCTCCACTGCTGTCTGTGCTCTGCTGGGTGAATTAAACAGGGCCTATGAGCATAGAGTACTAAACAAGTTTTAAACGATAAAGTGCAGCATGATGCTGGAGGCATTTAACAGAGGTCAGCTGAAATATGCTGCTTTCACAGGTAGGTTACACTTTTTCTGGATAATCCACTTTCCACGATGACCCGAAATAAACTAATCAAAACTGAAAACTTGAGAGCCTCCTGAGGAAGTTAGAGATGCAAGGAAATTTCTGAGCCAAGTCAGCTGCCTGATCAATAGTTATCATGTGCAACTCTTAACAGAGATGAAAACATAAGCAAGATGCCTCACTCCTTAGCAACTTCGCAGCTCCAGAAAAAACAATGTGTTTAATTTCAGAATATGAATATTATTGATTAAGACTTTTGTGTGGAGATCTGCTGCTATCTTCCTATTTGTTCCCTGTTTTCCCATCATGTTTGTGATGATTAACATGGCACACAAGAATAAAAAACTCTTGGCAATGTGAAACGAATCAATCACCTGTTTTCAGTGGGTTTCCCCATGTTTTTAAAAAACCTGCATATACACTCTCATTTTGGTCTAAATGTGGCATTAAGCTACTGAAAGCGAAAGCTGATCAGTTAACTTCATCAAGAACAGTGAACACTGGGAAAGCTGGCTAATGGCACTGTGTGCAGGTACTGTAGTGACAACAGTTTTGAAATCACTAGTCAAACTTCACAGCAGTGTGTGCCACAAACAAAATAGCCTACATCCTTACAAACACACAATGCGTTTACTTGGCACTCAAGAAAACCGAATAACTGGGTTAGTCTGACTATGATCGGATTTTTAAAATGCATGTATACACCTTAGTCTGACTAAAATCGGACCAAATCGGACCAAATCGGATTTCTCATAGTCGGATTAACACACCTAGATATTCGATTGATAGTCGCATTACTCTTGCATGTATACGTTCCATCAGATCGGATTGGATTTTGCGTTCTGCGCAGGCTAGGGACTTATTTCCCGGGCCGTGAGCCAGAAGTAGAAGGACGGCGGCGACGGCGGCTTTCCTCCGAAATCACCACAAGCAAGAGCGCCATTGTGCATCAAGTTTGTGTAATTATCATGTACACCTTATACCAATTGTACAAAGATGTAGCTTCTCCTCACTATTCGTACGGCATCTTTCTCAAATGCCGAGGCAGCTGGTGATGTAAGGAGGTCAGCCGGAGGTGACTCTATTACCATTAGCTGAAATGGGTACAGCGCCACCTATTGTACTGGGGTATGACATGCTTCTGCCAGTAATTCGATTTTCTCACCGGCATGTATACTCAGACAATTGGAGATGTCTGATTGAGTAGCATAGTCAAACGATGGCTGTAATCTGACTAAGCTGTGCATGTAAACGCACTGACTGTATCCTGTTGGATATTGTGGCTAAAGTAAATAGACTCTCTGCTCAGCAGGGCCGTGAGCTGTGAGTTTTTCAACAGATCAAACTGTACCCTCAACTCTGTCTGAAGCTGAGATAAGCAGTTTTAGGTTGGGTGACAATTCATAGCATTTTAACCTATCTTCTGTAGAGAAAGAATGTGAAGCCAATGCCAGTCGAGCTCAGGAAACCTGTAGACAAAGGGAGAGAGATGCTGGTTGCATGGATTCCTTACTGATCTGGGGAAACATAACAACACACTTGTTACTCACCTCAGATCAGTGCCATATCCTTAAGAGGTGGTGGGAGATGTTTAAGTGAAATCTTTTTGGATATTGGTTTTCCAGGTTCGTACCGCATCTAAGAGTAAATTCAACTTACAAGGTACCTCAACTAAACAGTTCAAATTCTCTTTTGTTTTTAACTCTCAAGACTTAGAACTAACCCTGTAATTAGACCGCACTGAGGTGACCCGTCGGCGGTTTTCTGTTTCCGGTTGCCTTGCAACTGCATGACTGACCGCTGCCACCAAGCCAGCCCAAAACAACTAGCGTTATGTCATAAATGCTTAATTGATTTAAAAATGAGCTCAGGTACACCATGTGCTGTTGTTGGTTGCCACAATAATTCAAGAAAATGTAAGTTCTTTCAGAAACTTCTGGTGTAGAACATCAACAACCTCAACAAACATGTCCGTGCCCTGCGCCCTATGCCCTGCACGCCATGCCGAGGAAGGAGGAATGGAGACTGTCGTAGTCTGCGGCTTTGAGACTAAAATATCCCCCGAAGAGAGTGTATGTTTGCTCCTTCCACTTCGTCAATAAAAAGCCCACAGAACTGCACCCTGATCCGGAGCTCTATCTGTTGCGACACCTTCGGAAAATACAAGATAAATAACAATGTCGATGTAGCTAATGTCGGGCCATTGCTTCATGTCATCTACCCACTCTGTGAGAACTGACAGGTGAGGCACTGTCACAGGACTGTCCTCATGACTTTTTAAAACATCCATACTGTGTATCCACTTCTGATTTTTGTCCATTTTGTTGCTTTCTTTGTGTTAAAAGCCGTTTTTTAGAGCGAGCATGACAGCTACTCTAGCGTAAACACAGAGGTTAACCAGTTCAACTGGAAGAGCATAACCGACTACCACTATGAACCATGGTTAAACTCGCGAAGTCAGGAATAAGGTGAATAGAGGCGGTGCAGACAAACCTCTGTGCTTATTTTTCTGCCCAAACGAGAAACTGTTTTTGAAGGTTAAAGAACTTGTACTCTAAAAGTGAAAAAGTATTAACTCTGACACAATGAAAATGTGGTGACTGTCACAATCATTTTACCCTTAACATACAGGCCCAGAAGATAGCATATCCTCTGGATCTCTATTATCCAGAGATCATTCTACCCATTAAACTGAACTAATTCATACAGATTCAACACAACCCGTGTCACAATAAGCCACCCCACTGTGCATCAGAACTTGAACATGCAAACTTTAACTGGAGAGCAGATTGAGAGCAGAGAGAGAAAGAAAACAGAAGCCTCAACATTGAGGTGTACAGAACCTACATGCACAGATCAATACTTGCTGTTTGACTCTCAAAAAGTCAAGATAAGAAAACTTAACAACATCTTCATTCTATGACACAGGAACATGTGAGAAACTCAGGACGATCTTCAATAAACATCATATCCCGATTTATTTAAAACCAACATACTGAGGCAGAAATCTGTCCATCCTAAGGACTAAACACGCAGACATAAAAAGAGTACTGTAGTTTATGCTGTTCAATGCAGCCAGGACTGCACAGATTTGTACATTAGGGAGAAAAAACAACCTCTCCATTTTTGGAATGCCACAAACCAGGAGGGCCAACTCCTCAGGTCAAGACACTGCTGTCCACTTACATCTGAAGGAGAAAAATCATTCCTTTGAGGACAACAATGTAAACATCTTGGCCAGAGAAGACAGATGGTTTGAAATAGGAGTAAAAGAATCCATCTATGTCAAACTGGAACAACTATCTTTGAACAGAGTAGGTGGCCTAAGACTTTACTTATCGCCCAACTATAATGCTGTACTGAGTTCTCTCCCCAGACAGCTTAACAACCACTCACACCTGGGCTCACCTAGCCTAGCAACCCATATGAAGGCTGGTTAATGACTCACAAGTGGCCCTTATGACTCTGATACTTAGAGTTCACACATGACCTTAACGACTCTGTAAGGACACTCCCACACAGAGTTAAAAGCCCACAACTCCCTTTTCAATTATACTGCTTTTCCACCAAAATATCGGTACTACATTGTTTTTTTTAAACGTGGGTCAACCTGTTAAAAATCCCCTATTGACCCCATTCCCACTTCCCACAGGCAAGGTTGCCCGTCTTCCATTTTTATCTGAAGCGTTACATTGTACATCATGTTTCATGTCATAAATGTGTCAGAAACTGCTGTAACAGAAGAGAAAACAACAAGAAGCATCTGTAAAACAGTGGCTAAATTATTTTAAACATCACAACCCCTGTGAAATCACATGTTTCACTATCATAATTTACGATTAAGTTATTTTATCCACTTCAAGTTAGCTGGGTGCTAAACCGGGGGTTAGCCGGCTCGGTCGGTGATTCAGGTATTTTCATACCTGGGTAATCAAGCTTCTTTTGGCTGCAAAACACCACTGAACAGCTGAGAGACCTAGGTGTACTGCAGAGTCAATTGACCTGGGTGTAAATGCAGAATTTACACATTTCCATTGATTTTCGCTGGTTTAAGAGGGATTTTTGACCGCTGGAAAAGTGGTGTTAGAAACCGAAACAAGCCCATTTGCCTATGATAGCACTTAGAATGACCATGACCTGGATGACTGAGAATGTTCATTAGCATCTAACAAGCTAATCTTAAAGATTTTTTTACTTTTATTTTAATTTTTTTTTTCTCCTGCTAAAAGTGGTGCTGCAGGCTAAACCGTGCAAGGGAGGGCGGTGCAATTAGGAGGGTTGGTCCAGACTCCTGCACGTACCTCAGACACAATTCAAAAGAATTTTGCTCGGTCATAAAATGCGCAAATTATTAACGAACAAATTTCTGTAGCTAGCTATAAAAATGTAAACTGTTTGATATCTCGGTCAAACTAAATGCTAACACCAAATTTGAGATCCTTGGTTGCCATGAGACTGGAAAGGGATGAGCCGAATTTGGCGAATTTTGGCCACTAGGGGGCGCTAAAAATATGGGAAGTTTATATCTCTTGAACGGCTACACCGATTTTTACGAAATTTGGTCGGTATAATGTGGGGTCACTCCTGAGGCCAGCCATATAGTTAAGTAGCGATTGGTCAAAGTGGGCATGATTTAGTACAACAAATCCAAATTGGCACACAATTAGCGTTTTGCACTTCCGGTGCACTTCCCATTACAGCGAATACCACAGCTCAGACGTTGGCCTGTGTCTTCACTTTTGCCCGTCATCCTTTGGGGCCAACTTCTGTGGGCTGTGCGGTGCGCGGGGTCCGAGTCGCGCGGGGGGGCTTGGCCCCCGTTCATAACTGCTTTCAGTTAGGGTAGGTTTTTTTTGTTTTTTTTTACCTGGGAACACTGTGATGGGAAAGTGTTAATTAGCTTCTAGTGTTAGACACATAAGAGGTCCCAGAACATCCTCCAGAATAAGACCTATGTCTTATTTATTGTAACTGATTTCACTTGTAGTATCAAACTGATGAGTAACGAATGCATATGTTAATGAAATTGACATTTTTTAATATGTGTTACTTTTTGAAGTCAAGTTTGCATATTTTCACCCTGATTATGGCATCCATTACCCTTTGATACTGCTGTAATTACTTTATTAGGGTCGTTCCAGACCAACTCACCAAAGCCCTCTCAGTTCATGTCATGGATATTCTGAAAAAAATGCAAAAGATTTTTCCGAAGTTTCAGTTCAGACAAGTTTGAAACTGGGAAATAATATATATGCATTGAACTAAGGTTACCAGTTAAGCTAAGATGAATATTATGTCCAGAGAAACTAAACACCATGATATTACATAGTGTGCAACAAACTAAGACACTACAAAACCTGCTTATACAAGCAGGTATAACTTAACTTAAATTTCATGAGATCAATGAAAAACAGGCTCAATAGGTAACACACAAAGATTTGATTATGCATTATAATATAAACTCTTCTATATAAAAAGTTTCATGGAAATTAGAAATTAACATTATGTGGAAAATATACAGTCAAAATATGTTAAAATGTGACTTTCAGCTCTGAAGCTATATTTATCTAGTTCTGTGGCACCTATCTCATCTCACCCATCATATCCTTAGGGTTTCTCAGATGTTCAGGACAAACCTAATCGAATGAAAAATAAGCGATTGGTGAGGATTAACATACACAAGCAAGGGATCACAGCAATGATGAAATTCAGTGTTGAAGGACCAAACTTTAAAAATCACAACTTAACAAGAATTTAGAGTACAGCTATATTTCAACATTTTACACATTTGTTGTTGCTGTGAGTTGGCATGGAATGAGCCATTATATATTTAGTTAATTGTTTGTTTTAATGTGTCAGGGCCCAAAGTGTCATTAATGTTATTATATTCTGTTAGCATATTGCAGCAATAAATTAGTCTGGGCTTTTACTGACAGTATGAGGAGTAATGGTAGCAAATGTAGTAGGATTTATTCATTGAATGTGTCCACAGTCAGACACACCATGACATATGTCACAAACAAAAGAGAAGGATGTAGTGAGCACAGTGCAAAATAATGTGTACCCAACATCCAGGCTGTCTTACGACCCAGGAGAGAGTCCTATACACCACCTTTATTTACATGGAAGCAGGAGGATGGTAACTGACAACTCGTTACATTTGCGATTAATTAAATAACCTTCAAACAGCTGGTAAGTAAACAGTTTGGAAGCCCCTGGGGGCAGAGAAGTGTCCCTCTTAACCTGGTCAACCAAGTCTTGACCTCCTAGTCACCTCCTAGTTTCAGCTATGGTTTTTAAGTATGTCATCTCACCATCATTAGAAAACCTAGGTGACAGGGCAGAAAATATGAACATGATATCATTTTGTAATATTTATGGGTTGTTTTAGAATACATTGACTCACAGTCTATTTCATCAGTTAGATATAGGAGTCGTCAAAGGTCACTATAACTTGTTTTGGAGGATTTTTGTGGTTTAGCCAGCTTGCGCAGAAGATGATTGCTAATAAGAATAAAGGATCACAAGATGCTCATTCATAAATGATGCCCTTCATCCAGCTGCTGGTGTTTATGAAGAGACAACAAAAAAGAAATTATTTTGAAAATAGCATTTAGACAAAACTTGTAATGTCACGAGTTAACAGGCAACAAGACTGGCAAGCCAGTGACCACAGTTTGAGTCTGAGTTCCAGCATTTGTAAGTGTGAACGTTTTCCAGACCAGAAGCACAGCGCTGTATTTATATTACATATTTTTATATTTCTGTATATAACATAATTAAATTATCCATATTGTCACACAAATGTACCAGTGTTGTAAAAAGTAAACAAAATCCATAAGCAAGTAAAATTAAAGATATGGTGCTAGAATATACTTGAAATGAAAATCCCAGATACGAACAGTACTTGAGTAAGAGATTTACAGATCAAAATAAAACTGTACTTAAGTATAAAAATTGTTTTCTACAAGTTATCAAAAGCATAAGTAAAAATGATACATATGTTTACATGTATGTATATACTTGACACTGTGCGTCAACCAGTTATCTGCCTGGATGATTCTCATATGGGCAGGAGGCAGCCGTAACTTACGTAAATAATAAAAGAGAGCAGTCTCATAAAAAGTGATCTCTAATGAAAACATTCTGTATTCAAAAAACCAAACACTTCCTTAATATATTAAGTGCTATTCATTGATTTAAAGACTTAATTTTTGTATTGGGTTGTTGATCACCTATTGATTACCTGCTGCCGGGTGTCATTTATTGACCTTGTATGTACTACCAATAAATCCGTGTGTAAAAGAATATATTCACGCTGTGACAGGACCGTATAAGATGTAAACAACAGATATGTATGGTTATGTTTAGTGTTGGAAGAGCTGGAGCTTCATGCTGTCAAAGACCACGCAGGTTTTCTTTCAGGCCGGCCTGGATGTGTGCTCCCAGCACATTGCTGGGTGTTACTGCAGAGGGGCGGGGCTTGGCTTTCCGGCATTCCAGAGGGTGGGGCCTAATGGTCAAGCCCGTGCTGCGTTCACGTGGTATTGGAAAGATAGGAAGAGACATTACCTCGAAGACAACAGCCATTTTCACACAGAGATACCGCAAATATCGCCACAATGAAGGCTTCAAGCTGCCTTTGTTTGTCCACACTGAACCAAGCTGCACTGGCATCAAGTCAACTCAACCCATTATCGTGTGTCATTTCATACAGCATGCTGGTGATGCGGAACCAAAGGAGGCGTGACGGCACACATCATAACTTTGTGATCTGTGTTTATATTCATATGGATGCTGTTAGAATGTGTTGAGTGAGATTCTGCCCCACCACACCAAAATCGTAATTGAGTATTATCTATGTTTAAGTTAATTAATCAAAGCCCTTAAAACTCATCTTGGTTCCTCACTATAACTGTTTTATTTTATTTATTCATGGATTTTTATTTTCAATGAAAAAATCCCGTCGTGGCTTCAGAATTGTTGTATGTAGCTTTTCAACTTTGCCTCATTAGGTATGCGAGTTTCCATGTAAACGGTTCAAAGGTTCTGGCCCCGCCCCCTTTCTGCAGCAGCTGGACCGGAGCTGCATTTCTTTCAAAGGGAAACTCAGACTGTGAAATACAGATGATGAGCCGCATGATGAGCAACATGCCCGGCTCAATTACTGTCGTATACACTTCGTAACCATAACAACATACTAAAATGGCCTTTGTGTGTACCGCCGAGGGACTATATTCCCGGCGGAGTGATCGGCTGAAGCAACTTCAAAGCTCTAAATATGGTGCTGCGTGTTGTTGCTTTAAATAAACTCGTCGCCTCAGAGGAGCTCTGTAACCCGAGTGCGTATGTATGTATGTATGTATGTATGTATGTATGTATGTATGTATGCCCTTCCACTGGTGACACACACAGACCCCACAATCGACGCCGCCGGGCGGGCGGGCGGGGGTTAACCGGGTTTCAGTGGACCACACATGTTGGAAGAAGCCGAGCACTGACCGAAGCAGTTTAGATCAACCAGCGCTTCATTTTGCCCGAGACAGGCCAAACTAATGGACTTGACAGGATTAACGCCATGAATAAAACTATAAAAGGTCATAAAATAATTCCTATATAGCTTCCACAGCGGGGGATATCAGTGTCAACATGTCTGACTGAATTATTCCTAACGAATTTACACAACGCCAGGCGACTGGGACAACTAACTCGGCCTGGATAATTTTATAATTACAGGCCCTACAGTTGTATCCTCTGCAGATGCATAAATCATAGACAGAGAGTGTGTTTCTTTTTGTGGATGCTATTTTTATGCCTTAACCAGATTTGTTCTAAAGGGTTAACAGTGTGTACCAAAATTAGTTTGTAATTTTTCAGCTCAGCTCAGTGGAAGAATACTTGTTTTATTGCAGTAAGCTATTCTAGGCCTATATGCCTAAAATTTATTACAGGCCTACCAGGAGTAAATAACACTGATATTGTGTATTTTCTGACACAGAATTGCTGCTTTTACATTTCATATTTTTAAAACTATAAGTGAATTAATGAAATGTAGATCATTAGGTATATCATTATCAATACAGCCTCTATCAGACAAAATGAATAAGACGGTGCAAATGAATCTCATGTGAAACTAACAATTTCATTAATGGCTGCGGTTCAATTAATACATGAGGAAAAAGAGAAACAGTGGAAATGGCTCCATATTTTTTTTTTATTCCTATTTGTGCACATTATTTATCAGGCTCATGTGTCCTTAGTATCTAATTTATTTGAATGAATGTGCTACATTAACCTCTCCCTGCCAGTACAAATAAGAACTCTTAAAAACAATGACTCTTTGACCAAACTCTTGCTATGTTGAGGCATATATCTGATAACACATCCCTCCTACAAATGTCAACGTTTCCACTAAAGCTGAATTTAAATATTATTTAGTAATGGATAAAAAAAACAAAAAAACAATCAGGTCCTTGATTTTAATAAAAAACAGTTACATCAATCTGAATTGAAGATGAACTATAGTATTTCAAATACTTGCAATCTGTCTAAAATTATTAATTCTTTCTCTTACAAACACGCCACTAAAAACTGCTAGGAACACAAGAAAATAGTATTTATGGATCAGACTCAGGAATATTAGCAGTCAGTATGAAAAATAAATTAATATTTTCATACATTATGAAAACATTCATAACTGGGGACTCCTGAGACATGTCCCCTCCACTTTTTTAAAATGACAAATTTTGTCCCCATGACTTTTTAAAAGCATAAGTAGTTAACAATGTGCTTCAAAAAGCTTGAACCAAGAAACATAACACACAAGTGAGATGAAATTCATTTTGATGTGCCTTATTTTCCCCTGCTGTAACTGTCTATTGTGACCCTACATGATCCCCTCATTACAATGCCTAAAATTGCATATGTTGAAACCTGTTTTAATTGTATAGTTCTTGTTCATCTGAGCCTTTACCTCCCCACCACTTCTTCCTTGAGTACAGTAGCCTTCTAATGTTGTCTTGAAACTGCATTATAATGTTGGATGGATTGATATGTGTGAGATATCTCATTCTCATACATGCAAAATCTTTACCAGTGAAGCAGTGGTGACTACAGGGAAATGAAGGAGGGAAAATGTTTTAATTTGCACAAAATGGTAAAATAAAATAGAAATAAAAAAAAAAACAATTAAACAATGTTACATGAACAATGACTCCTGGTATTTTTCACGTCAGTACATCAGCATCAAACCAGTGATGGCAGAAGAATCCTTTCTTTACTTATTCAATTACTTTTATTGAAAGGTTGACAGAATAAGAAAATAATATGAGCAACATGGGCTTAAGAAGAGTTATTTTGCTAGCAGAATGGCCCCGTCAGTGTTATTTACTTTCTGATTTATTATTTATATTAGAGATTTGTTTGCATGTTGGGCAGCGGTGGCTCGTCAGGGCACCGCCCCACCTGTCCCACATGAAGAAGTAGCACAAAGACCTTCATTGAATAAGACTTTATATTTCTTATTCAGTAACCTACATATTATACAATTAATGAGTCGCATGTATAATCTGCAATAAAAACATGGATTAAAAATATTCTACGTTGTGTAAAGTTACTGATAAGTGATGTATTTCCGGCCCCGGGCACAAAGATCTTTGGCCATAGATCCTTGCTTTAAGTTGTACATGCACATTTCACTCGCTGTATTGCAAGAGATAGGAGCTTTCACCGCCCCAAGGCCAAGATAGACAGCGCGAAAAGGTGCTGACATAGGAGCAGATGATGTAGAAGTTCATAGAGAGTTGGAGGAGCCCTCTATGATGGAGTTAGTTGTGGAGAATAGATCGAAATGAAGAAAGAACATGTCGTGAAGTCACTGAAAACAGTGCTGTTTGAGAGGAGAACACTGCAGGAGAGGCTTCTGTGAAAGAGCTTGGACTTGACCAGACAGACATCTCTCCATAAAAGCAAGGAATCTCTGTCTGTGTGTGTGTGTGTCTGTGTGTGTGTGTGTGTGTGTGTGTATGTGTCTGTTCCTCAAATATGTCTGCGGATCAGGATCCGACTGACCTGAGACTTTCAACATGGCTGCTGCTTAGTTCAATTGTGTGCAACGTCGTATTTGTTTGGACTGCAATGATACTGTTAATAAATTATTTCATAAATGCTTCACAAATTTGCGAGCATTGTCCACCATATCCACCACAGTCACGTGCACACCAGAACCAATCACTGCACACCGTAGCCATGTGCACACCAGAGCCAATCACTGGAGAGCCCACCACCACCCCCACCAAGGGCAGATTAATGCACTGTAAAAATTGTTAAGTTGCCTCAACTTAAAAAAAATGAGTGAACTAGTTGCATGAATTATTTTGAGTTTTAACTACTCTTCGAGAGGTGGTGTCAACACAAACAAGTCTGTTCAGTGTACTAGTGCATATTTTTCTCCCCAATTAATAAGATGTTTTCCTAACTTGTAATTAGGGATGCACCAATTGCGAAATTCTGGGCCGATACCGATACCGATGTTTAACATAAAAACTTGGCCGATGGCCGATGCCGATGTTCTTTCTTTTTGTTATTTATTCCTTTTTTTTGTGCCACAGAAACATACGAGTCTTTCAGCTCTTCATAACACTATCCTTGAATGAGCACAAATCCAATGAGACCAATTTATGAAACAAAAACAACCTTTTATGTCACTTTCTGGTTGACATTTAAGATAACTTAGTTCACATGACAAGATTTCGGGGAGACAGACCTTGGCAAAGTGACGTCGACTCGGCGGCGTGTAGCGTGGCTCCATAAACTTTATTAGACTCTGAAACCCCACGTCCTCCACTACAGAGAAAGGCTGGTCATCTAAAGCAATGAACTCCATCACCTTGTTTGTTATTTGTTTTGCTTTGGCGCTGTCTGGAGGCAGCTGTTTGGCTTTCCTTAAATGCTGTGTCAATTGAAGTCTGAGGGGTCCAGACGGGCGAAAACAATCTTTTTTATCTCCGTCTTCCTCGTCATCATTTTAAGAATATTTGCGTCCACACAGACCTACTGAAAATGAGCGAAAACGCTGTAGTTCATATTCCAGGCCTCTAGGTGGCGCTTGACATTCACAAAACACGGAGAAGAAGACACGGAGCATGCACAGTAAACTTGTGCGCTGTAAACAAACAGACAGTAGACGGAGAAACCGAACACAACAAGAAGAAGAAGATAAAAATGGCGAGTGCGAGGAAACCAGAATCGGTTGTGTGGACCGTTAATGAGGTCGAACTGCTTCTGAGACTCACACTCAACTACAAGGCGGGTAAGTTGCAAGAAAGGCTTGATATCTTCTGCGGCACGAACACGAGCATGCGGTCTGCCATTGTTGTTGTTATGGGACGTTGTGAGATGCGGCGATGGCGTCATTGTTTTGGAAAGTATGCGGATTCGCTGTCCACATGAAAATGGGAGGGCTGCGTTTCCGGATTTCTCCAAAAAAAAGAGGGAAAAAAGAGTTTCTCCATGAGCACAGCGTTCATGCCGCAAATCAAGAAATAATCATTGGCCACGGCCATCGGCAAATGTCATTTTTATTTGCCGATGGCCGATGGCAGTTAACGAGGCAAACATCGGCCGATACCGATGTTCAGCCGATGCATCGGTGCATCCCTACTTGTAATACTATGTTTTCCTAACAAATACTATCAAGTTTTAACAACTAATGTAAAGTTTCCCCAACAAATGCTATCAAGTTTTAACAACTAATGTAAAGTTTCCCCAACAAATACTATCAAGTCTTAATGTAAAGTTTCCCCAACAAATGCTATCAAGTTTTAACAACTAATGTTAAGTTCCCCCAACAAATACCATCAGGTTTAAACAGCTACAAGTAAGTTTTCCAAGCAAAATTGTACCAAATAATACTGCCAGTTTGTAAATGATGATAATTTCAAATGTCAAGTTCTAATAACATTTCATTCAGTATACTCACAACATGACCAAAGACCAATTCATTCCTGAAAGGCACTTGCTGTGTAAGGTCTTTCTTTTATACCCCAGGCCATTAACTTAACCATTAACTCCAACAGTACCACAATTAAATTCATGGCACATTTAACATTGCCCCATAAAAAAGTATTGGGCTTAAGAACAGTCTGACCAACTCTGGTGACAGAAAATTTGAACCCTCAGGTAACATAAATGAGCATAAACAAATGACTAGGTTTCAAGTAACACTAACATTTAAAAACAAAATGATTGAACCATTCGACTATGCATCCAGTCTATTTGAGTTTGTGAGTGTGTGTGTGTTCCACTATGCATCCAGCTCATGGATTTCAAAACATTTAACAATTGGTCCAGCTGGTGACACTCAGGGACCGTCTTACTCGAGAAATTTATTCTTCAATCCATGCACCTTTGCACTGCAAGCTTCAGAGCCTATCCCCATTAAAACACGCTGAATAGTTTCAAATGAGTATTTCATCGCTTTTGGGTAGTCAATGTTAAGTATGTACAACAACCCCATCACTGTTGCCACAGCATTTGGCATATCATGGAGTCCTTGGAGAACAATTTCTTCCTCCAGAATGACAGCGACATCAATGACTTCCTCAGGTTGTAGGAAGGGTTCTTCCACCTTTTCTGTGACAACAATAATTCCAATGGTGATGCCTCTTGTGACTTCACCCTCAGGAACTGTTGGCTTCGATATTGAAAATCATATTAAGGATACAATATTCATTTACACATTTCAAAGCAATGTTATGTACAGTGTTGTGGGTAACGCGTTAGAGTACTCTAATTACTTTTTTCGTGTAACGTAAGGCGTTAGTTTCGTGCATCAAGCAATCAGTAACTTCGTTATTTTTTTCAAAAAGTAATCCGTTATTTTAAGAATTTCTCCGGATAAGGAAAGGAAAATCCCGACTGCAGCCTGCTTTTTGTCAGACAGTACTGTGCCACCTGCGGATGTGTCAGCGGAGGCGCAGCGCTGTGATGCGTCTGTGCCCTGCTGCTGACCTACGTTACCTGTGTGTGTGTGTGTGTGTGTGTGTGTGTGTGTGTGTGTGTGAGTGAGTGAGTGAGTGAGTGTGTGTGTGTGTGTGTGTGTGTGTGTGTGTGTGTGTGTGTGTGTGTGTGTGTGTGTGTTTGTGTGTGTGTGTGTTTTCGAACCCCCGGCAAGATGGCAGAGAGGACAGCTTTTGCATCGTGGAAGTACGCACATTATTTTCAATTGACCAGCGAAAAGGACAAGAACAAAATAACGGTAACATGCACACTCTGCGTTGGTGAAAAGCTTCTGTCGACTGCAAAAAAAAAATAAAAAATTAATAAAACGCTATGTGGCATATTGCTGACTGTCTTTCCTGTTATTGTTATCCTGCAGAGTTAATTTGGTTGGATGACTGACGTTATTCATCATTGTCACGACTTCTCGTTGCATTTAAAGGAGGCTGTGTGTGTGTCAGTTAAGTTGCAGCATGTGCGAGGCGCTGCAAACAGCTTTTAATTTTTGGTAACGCATGAGTACTCTAACGCGTTACTTTTATTCATAGGTAACGCTGTAACGTAACTGATTACTTTTAATTGTTGGTAACATTGTAACCTAATTAACTACTTTCTAAAGTAACTATACCCAACACTGGTTATGTAAAGCAAACAGTGTGAGAGTCTGTGTGTGAGTCTGTGAGAGTCTGTGTGTGTGAGTCTGTTTGTATCTGTGTGAATCTGAGAGTCTGTTTGTGAGAGTGTGTGTGAATCTGTCAGTCTGTGTGAGAGTCTGTTTGTCTGTTTCTCTGTGTGAGTCTGTGAGAGTGTGTGTGAGTCTGCTTCTCTGTTAGTCTGAGAGTCTGTCTATGAGTCTGTTTTTGTGTGCGAGTCTGTTTGTCTGTGTGTGTGAGTCTGTCAGAGTCTGTCTTTCTGTAGTCCTTTTTAGATAGAAAAGGCGGCACATTTGCTCCAAGGTAAGGGCGGCAATGTGCCGGCCTGTCTTTCTAAAACCGAGGCGTAATATTCCTCCTTTTCCAAAAGCTGTCTCTGAGGTAGGCGTAAACATGTGACATGACGTGAAGCTCGAAGTTTGGCTGTGAACAGTGACATAGGATTTGTCTTCAAAATAAGAGCTTTACATTGCACCCCATTGGAGTTTAGAACTGGGTTCTTAGCGGGGGGCTTTTAATTTGAAAGTAGCGACCGTTCCTAGCTTGTGCTACAACAACAAGCTAACACAACCAAACAGCTACAGAGACTGAGGAGACGCTGCATCTCCTGGATCTCAGCGGCTGTCCAGTTGTTCATCTTAATGTCCGCGGTTGAAGTGATGGACTAACTGCTGTGATCAGCTGTTTCCTGGTTTTAAAACTCCTCGGTTGTGGGTCGCACTACAGTCCGCCAAAAGGACGGGCAAATTGGCAAACCACTCCCAGGGTGCATTATATTATTTGGTGTTCCTACTATTGACATAGATACATGGGGCAAAATATTTGAAACAATTTTCAAGATAATGCAGTCCAGTGCACACCACATTCTCTCCCCCTCTTTCTCTCTCTACCTGTCTCCCTTTCACTCCCTCTCTCACCCATCCCTTCTGCTCAAGCTTTCTCGCTGAACATACTTCTATAAATGAAATTCACAAAAAAATGAAATGTAATATACTATTAATGGGAGTTCTGAAGGAAAAACTGTAGAAAAGGGGCTGGCAGAAGCTGTGAAGCAGCAGACAGGCATGCGAGCTGCAGCTATGTGAACTCCTGTCATTCAGCAAGGCACTGCTGAGGTAGAAGCAAGATGTGTGGACCAAGTGTAAGTAATTCAATTACAAGTTGCTACACTTACATTCCTCGACAGACTATCCATCAACTGCCGAAGCTTCCGGTCAGCCTCACACTTCAGATCTGCGTACAGCTCAAGGAGGCAGAGCATGTGCTGGTCTAGGCCATCAAAGAAGGCCCTCTTGAGGTCAGCAGAGACCAGTCTGGTAAACCCAATCAGGACGTCTCTTCATGACCTCACTCTGCATGAAGTCCTTCTCTTTTTCTTGACTTGATGCTGTCATTCCTCTCGGCAACATTGGAAGAAAGTTGATTTCAGATCACCTTGGTTTTTTTCAGTTTACGCTTCTTTCCTCCCATATCTTGTGTATTTTTATCACTGTTCACAGAAAGCTCAGGACACCCTGCGATGCGAAGTCTCTGTCTGAAGTTCCCCATCTTAAACTTCAGGCTTATGGTCCATCCATAATAGCCATGAGCTGACCCTGGCTCCTTCAGGCAAGGATGCCTTTCCACTAATGCCTGTGCAACTGCTTGAAATTGAGAGCAAGTGGGATATGCAGTGTAGCTGTAGATCTTAGAAGCAAGTTTTTCCAAGACATCAGCCTTGATGTCCTTGGTCACAACCATCAGTGAACCATCTTCTTCAAACTTCTTATCTGCAGCTTCAAGTTTGAGGGCAATATAATGTCTGAACTTAGGTGTAATAAATTCTGCTGGCAAAGATCCAGATCTGTTTGACACAGATGATGAACACATGTTTGCAGAATCACCAGTAGGGGTATTAGCAGGATTATCTGAAGGATTCTCAGCTGGAATGGAAGCATTTCTGAACTTAAGCTGTAGTGTCGCTTTCTCTGGGGGAAGAAGACTAATGTTGGTCATGTTACAAAGTTCAAATCCAAACTCAGGATCTTGATATTGAATGACGAAGGCTCCTTGGATTCCAAGCTCTCTTGCCAGCACATTTTGTAGTTTGTCAACAGTTGCAGGAGCATTCATGAGGTCAAGATGTCTGATATCATCTTCAGCTATTATGACCCGCAACAACATCTTCACTTTGAACAGCAGCTGGGAAAAGAACAAGGAAAGAACATGTTAAACGAGGACACAAAGGTCATAAAACAAGGACACAAAGTAGAGGCATCCAAAGAAACATACGCATGTGGAATCCATCAGACAATGATACTAAATGACAGACGACTGGATATACCCTGTACAAAATTAGACTGTTGTGATGATCTGAAATAGTAATCAGGATCTGCAATTAAGAGTAGGTTAAAATTGTCCCCCAGGTTGCAAATGTCCCCCAGAACCTGCCAAAAAAAAAGACCGCAGCTATGACAAAAAAGATGAAAACATACCTAGAAAGTGAAACTGAAATATTTAAATGGCCATAAACCCAATGTACAGAGCTCTAGACTGCCCCTGAATGGGGACATGAGTCTGAGAGTCTGTTTCTCTGTGTGAATCTGTCAGTCTGTCTGTCAGTCTGTCTGTCTGTGAGTCTGTTTGTCACTGTGTGAGTCTGTCAGTCTGTCTGTGTGTGAGTCTGTTTGTCTCTGTGTGAGTCTGTCAGTCTGTCTGTGAGTCTGTTTGTCTCTGTGTGAGTCTGTCAGTCTGTCTGTCTGTGAGTCTGTTTGTCTCTGTGTGAGTCTGTCAGTCTGTCTCTGTGTGAGTCTGTCAGTCTGTCAGTCTGTCTCTGTGTGAGTCTGTCAGTCTGTCTCTGTGTGAGTCTGTCAGTCTGTCTGTGTGTCTGTCTGTCTCTGTGTGAGTCTGTCAGTCTGTCTGTCTGTAAGTCTGTTTGTCTCTGTGTGAGTCTGTCAGTCTGTCTGTCTGTGAGTCTGTTTGTCTCTGTGTGAGTCTGTCAGTCTGTCTGTCTGTGAGTCTGTTTGTCTGTGTGTGAATCTGTCAGTCTGTCTGTGTGTGAGTCTGTGTGTGAGTCTGAGAGTCTGTACAAAATTGTACAAAATTAGACCGTTGTGATGATTTGAGATAGTCATCAGGATCTGCGATTAAGAGTAGGTTAGTTATTTTGCAAATGTCCCCCAGAACCTGCAAGAAAAAAGACAGCAGCTATGACAAAAAAAATGAAAACACACCTGGAAAGTGAAATATGACAGAAATATTTAAATGGCCATAAACCCAATGTACAGGGCTCCAGACTGCCCCTGAATGGGGACATTTTGCCCCTGAAATTTGAGACAATAAATAAATTTTTCATCTACTTGCACATGTGCTTTTTTTAACACTAGTGAAATATAGAAAGGTCAATTCAAAGAATCTGTAATCTGTCATTACAGCTGACAGGCATCATGAATGAAAAGGACATTTTTAACAGTGTATCCAGAGAGAGGATGATGTCCATTCATTTCTTGAGTCTCGACCAGCTGAAGTGCTGCTGCTGGGTTTCTGACAAGTTCATAGCACCTCATATGTTCCAAGAAACACGCAAAGTAAGGCTGAACAACAAACACTGCCTTATTGTAGATAAGTATTATTTTTACAATTTGGCTAAAGTCAGGCAAACAACCTGTGTGTCCCTCGGAAATAAACATCCCTTCTTTATACTCTGTGCCATAAATGAATACTTTAGTTGCAACAGATACACTATCAAGCCCCAGGTATTTGGTCTGAATAGCCACTTTCAAACGCTGATCAAGACTCTCAATGGGAAATACAGCTAAATGTCCAACCTCAAGAGTTGGCTTGAATACTGATGGCATATCAAGAAGGTATGCTAGAGTTAACTGATGGTGGCTTGCCAAAGTCAACAGAATGTTCTTACAATTGTGTGCATCTCGTACAGTTTTTTTTAAAGAAGCTAGGTTTGGCTTCAAAACAAATTGTCCAAAAGTCAATCACTGGTCCAAAAGAACGGATGAGGTGTGAAAAGTGTTCGATGTAGTGATGTTTGGGACGAAGTCTCATGTCGGGAAATTCTTCTCTGAGCGGGTTCCTGTGTTCGGATATTTTTGAGTCCAGGTAGGACAAAGTCTGTTCAGTGAAACATGGAGATGCAAGGATCTCAACAATGTCTTTCAAAAGCATAAGGATATCCCAAGTCCTGTCATTCTCTGTAATCTTGTATCCAATTATCAAAGGCAAAAGTTAACAACGTCCAGTTTTCGTGGCCATTGCCCCCAAGTGACCGTTTCAACTGTATAGTCTGTTGTGGTTTATTTGTTTTGTCACCAAATTTGTATGGAAATGACTTAATTGCAAAATGAAGTTCCTCTAAGTTAATGTATTTCTTATAAATGAATGACCTAAAACACAAACTAAGTTCTACTGGTATGATACCTTCAAACAAATCGTGAAGGAGGTCAGGAGGAAAGCCTTTGATCGTCTCAAAATACTCAAGTCTATTAAGAACACATTCACCCTTTACACCATCTATGGCCTGCAGTGGTTCTCTTCTTTTAACCTGTTCAACAGTTCTATTGTGCTCCTGTACTGTTCTAAGGGGAAAACCCCTTGTCTCACCTCAAAAGTTTGTATGTCCTTACGGCTTGCGTGGCAAAATCGGCAGGGTTTATCAGCAATAAAACTCTCTTGAAAACCTGCTATCGAGTGGGCACCTAAATTGTCAGCAGACACATAAAGTACAGTCCCTTTAATGCTGTTGCCCAACTTCTCTATATACGTATAATCCCTGCTGCTCAAGAACCTGTAGATCTCTTTTTAATGGATCTAGATAGATTAATGGACATAGCCATATGTGCGCAGATCATCACTGTTACACGAGACTGCTAGATATATGGAAGAAAGTGTTGCACGAAATTTGTTCGGAAGATTTACAATAACCCAGTAAACACCACAAGCTTTATGTTTCTTCTGAGAGGTCCCTAGTGGGTTGCAAATTTCGAATTCATCTATATACAAGCTAGGGCTGCACGATTGTGGAAAAAATGTGAATCACGATTTTTTTTGCTTTGAATTGAGATCACGATTCTCTGGCATGATTTTTTCACAAAATGTTTATTGCACTTTATCTTTGGCTAGGTGATATGTGATAGCTGCTGTGATCGGCTTTCTAAAATGGAGGCATAATATTCCTCCTTTTCCAAAAGGTGGGGTAGGCGTAAACATGTGACGTGACGTAAAGCCCGAAGTTGGGCTGTGAACAGTTAACAACGAATTTGTCTATAAAATAAGAGCTTTAGATTGCACCCTATTGGAGTTCAGAACTGGGTTCTTAGCGGGGGGCTTTTAGTTTGAAGTAGCGGCCGTTCCTAGCTTGTGGCTACAACAACAAGCTAACACAACCATACAGCTAGAGATCCAGGAGACGCTAGCATCTCCCGGATCTCAGCGGCTGTCCAGTTGCACATCTAGCAGGCAAGGTGGAAATAAGTGTACCCTCTGAGGCAGCAAATCGGCGGACCAAAACAGACCCCATATTTGCCGCCCTCTGTCTAAAACCGCGGACCTAGCCGCCAAAAGGACGGCAAATTGGCGGCTTGCTGCCCCGTCTAACAATGGCTTCTCACTCACTCCTTCGAAACACTCAACTGCAGACGTGCTACCTCCACTGAATCACGTGTTGTAACCACAGGTTGTTACCACAGGTTGAGGGAGGAGGCAGCGGCAGTGCTGCGTTTGGGGACGCTTCAAAAAATCCAGGAGGAAAATAGGAACATTTGTTTGTGATTCAGCTCGAGATATAAAGTGCTTCAGAATCGCTGTGTGTAGAAATGAGATCACCTGTATGTGTGAATCGAGATCGCGATTTTTTTAACGATTTTTTGTGCAGCCCTAATACAAGCCAAGTGCCAGACTTTTAGGACAGGAACATAAATGAAGTATCTTTTGAGTGCAGGATTGAGAAAGTATTTAACAGGTTCTACAACAGAATAATGTGTTTTGAAATATGAATTTCTTTTATAAGTAGTGCTGAGATAGCCATCCACTGTCAGCAAATGGAGGGGATTTAACTTTTTGTAAACGTCAGTTATTGCAGTGACAATACTGCAGTCTGTGCTGCAATTGTGATTTTTTATTATGTCCTCAATAGCCTTTTTAAAAGCCTCTTTGGATTCTGTACCAATCTGGCCCAGTTCTTCTACAATGTCCTGCACAGCTGATTTGGACACATGTAAAATTGTTTGCATACAAAGAAATAGTGATCCAAATCTGCGTTCAAAAGACTCATCTATTTCTTCGTCAGCATCACTACCATGTGACACACTAACATCATTTGAACATGGTTCAGTTGTCTCTTCAATTTACAGGTGACAGACTGACCCTTGTGGTTAACTCTCCTCTTAAGCTGTCAACACTACATAACCGGTGAACTCTGTTCCTGTGTACAGAGCCCCCCTGGTGACATTGAATAAAAAAAAAAATAATGCGTGGCCACGCATTACTATCTCGTGGCCACAGGATAGTTAATGCGTGGCCACGAGTTATTATCTCGTGGCCATGAGCCCCCCTAGTGACATTGAATTAAAAAAATAATAATGCGTGGCCACGCATTATATATTTTTTTAATTCAATGTCACCAGGGGGGCTCCGTACCTGTGTGCCTTAAAAGTAGATACAACATTTGACTTAAAAGAACAGTCTTGTAAAGGACATTTTACAGTTTCACAGTTCCTCAAATGAAGGCCTAAATGAGAAAAAAAATCCTTGATATTGCAAGCTTCAGAAAAGTTGCAAAGCTCGCAACTGATAAAATCACAAAATTTAAAAAAAAAACAGTTGACCATTACACATTAAAGATATAGTTTTGCCATATACTCCAGTGACATTGATTTGTCACAGCAAATTACATAATATGTCTACTTAAAGCAGTAACACTAATAGCAGAAGAACCTCCCTAAAAAACAACTGTATTATGCCTTAAAGCTTGCATCTGTGTATTTTTAAAACTGCAACTCCATCCTTTGTAAACAAGCATTAAACATCAATGTGGAGCAAAACATAAATTTATTTTAAAAAATGCAACAGCACAGAGGTTACAGTCTCATTGTTGCTGTCATGGTAGATTATATAATGTAGAGGACTCATTTTACATGGTCGGAAGAAAAGACCACAAATAACTGCATTTTAGCCATTTAACCTTGAATTAAAAAGTATGAGACTGTATCATAAAACACCATTTCCATGTGCCCATAAAAGAATTAGCTCATAGGCCTCCTTGGTTACTGTTGCAATGTCTTTCGAGCTTTTACCCTGTCATGCTCCAAGCACAAGAACACGGAGCCCTGGAGGTGACATGGATGTTTTTTTTTTTATCTCGCGAGTGCGACTTAGTATCACGCACGCGCCAGTTACTATCTCGCACGCGCGACTTACTGTATCTCGCGCGCGCAAACCTTACATTGTGAAGTGGAAAACCAAAGCAGTAGGACTCGGTTGAATGCAGGCGTTTGGAATGGATCGAGACAGTCCGATCGTTTTCTTCTTCAATTTAGGCATGCAGCATAGAGAAATACTTAGAAGCATTGACTTACATGGTTTCATTTTAAGCAGGAGGCATCTCATCAGAATCCTGAGAGAAACCAGACTTTGTCGTCGACAATTTTCGGACTTGCAGGAAGTGATAGATTTTATCAGTGAGCAATTGAGAGGCCCTGGGAGACATCATGGTTACAGGACGATGTACGAAAAGTGTCTGGAACATGGACTTATGGTATGAAAAGAGGACGTGAGATTGATCTTGTCAGAGCTCGATCCTGTGAGTAGCAGAATGCGCCAGAGACGACGACTAAGCAGGAGGCGGTATTTTTCTCCAGGACCAAATTTTATTTGGCACATGGATTCCTATGACAAGCTGAAACCCTATGGCATCTGTATTAACGGGTGCATTGATGGGTTCTCAAGAAAGATCATCTGGTTGAAAGCAGCCCTAACAAGCAGTGATCCACATGTCATTGGAGGCTACTTTGTTGAAGCCATGGAACAAGTTGGAGGTGGCCCAAGGATTGTCCGCACAGATCAAGGAACAGAAAATGTCGTTGTTCTTGATATCCAGGTACAATGCTGGAGGAAATAGGCCTACTCATCTCCTATCAAAATAGGAAATAACTATATATAAGTAAAGTAAAAGCACCTTATAATTATAGTTAGTTTGGACAGCAGAGCAGCTGAACGAAGCTACATCGGAGGAGCAAGCACTGCTAATCAAAGAATTGAAAGTTGGTGGGGTGTCATGCGAAAGGAAGGCATTGAATACTGGTTCCAGCTTCTGGGAGAGCTTAAAGATCAAGGCCTTTTTGGGGGGGATTTCCTGGACAAAGCACTGTCACAGTTCTGTTTCATGAACATCATTCAGGTATGTCAATTCTTGATTTATTTGATGGATTGATTGATTGATTGATTGATTGATTGATTGATTGATTGATTGATTGATGCAGACTACTGTATGAAAGCGAAACTCTCGCCAAAAAGCAACCGAGGCTTTATTTGGGATTGAATATGAGTCAAACCTTCGTGTAAAAGCATAATTGCGACGAAAGAGGTACTTTTAAGATTTACCGTAGTTTCGGTTTTGGACACGTTCATTTTGAACGGGAGAGTTAGGGGCATGACATGCTAGCATCAAAATCGCTATTTTTAGAACACTAAGAAGGCTCGAAACAACATGAAAATTTGCTCGTAGCATCACCAGGGTCTCTAACTCATGAACACGAGCATTGAGGCACGCTTGAGGAGCGGTTCACCATTACTCTCCTGCCTGTCAGGTCGCACTCGGGGATCGACACTTTTTGCCTACCTTGACGGCGAAGCGCAGGAGATGCAGCAGCTAACGAGATTAGTTCAAAAACCTTATTTTTCATAAACTCTGTGCACACAAACAATGTTCTCAATGCTCGTGTTCATGAGTTAGAGACCCTGGTGATGCTACGAGCAAAGTTTCATGTTGTGTCGAGCCTTCTTAGTGTTCTAAAAATAGCGATTTTGATGCTAGCTTGTCATGCCCCGAGCACTCCCGTTCAAAATGAATGTGTCCAAAACCGAGACTACGGTAAATCTTTCTTAAAAGTGCCTCTTTCGTCGCAATTATGCTTTTACACGAAGGTTTGACTCATATTCAATCCCAAATAAAGCCTAGGTTGTTTTTTGGCGAGAGTTTCGCTTTAATCCTAGCCTGTCTTTTATTGTTTGTTTGTTTTGATTAGTTGGAATCCCATTAGCTAATAAACGGTTACGGTATCATTTACAGCAAGAAGAATATTACATTTGGATATGTAAAGTAGATCTACCTATCTATCTGACTGCAAGAGAACTGGGCCCTTACTCATGTGTATATCTGTATGTATCTTTGTCTTAAGCCTTAAGTTAAATTATTTGATTAATTCCAATATGTGTTAACCAAGTGTATATGTGGGACAGTGGCTTAAAAGGACACCCCCTAAATATTTGTTTAATTATTATTTACAACTAATTATTGTGGCTCAAAGGAAAAGATTACATTGTAATTCCAGAGTTTCACCACAAGAGGGAGTTTGTGGTTAAGGTTCGCTCTTGGTCAGCGCATGTCAATTCATGCATTGTGTTGTTCTGATGAAGCTCAGGCCCCGTCCTCACGGACGAAAATGATCTTTTTTTCCCTCCGTCTTGCTCGGCATTGTTTCAAGAATATTTGCGTCCACACGGATCCACTGAAAATGACCGTAAACGCTGTAGTTCATATTCCAGGCCTATAGGTGGCACTTGACATTCATCAAAAAAACAGCATGCGCGCTGTAAACAAACAGACAGTAGATGGAGAAACCGAATACAACAAGAAGAAGATGAAAACGGCTAGTGCAAGGAAACCAGAATCGTTTGTGTAGACCATTAATGAGGTCGAACTGCTGCTGTGACTCACACTCAACTACAAGGAGAGTAAGTTGCAAAAAACACGAACAGAAGCAGTAGTCCGCCACTGTTGTGAAAACGGGTCTCAGGGTGGAAAAATCCGAAAACGCAGCCCTCCCGTTTTCTTGTGGACAGCAAATCTGCATACTTTCCCAAACGATGACGCCATTGCCCCACCCCGCGACCTCTTGCATCCGACCTCTGAACCCTGCAACATCTCATAACAACAACAACAATGGCGGATTGCGGAACATGCTCATGTTCGTGCTGCAGAAGATATTGAGCTTTCTTGCAACTTACTCACCTTGTAGTTGAGTGTGTGTCGCAGCAGCAGTTCGACCTCATTAACGGTCCACACAAACGATTCTGGTTTCCTTGCACTAGCCGTTTTCATCTTCTTCTTGTTGTGTTCGGTTTCTGTTTGTATCTATTTGTATATAGCGAAAGCTTTCTGTCTTCTTCTCCGTTTTTGGTGAATGTCAAGCGCCACCTATAGGTCTGGAATATGAACTACAGCGTTTACGGTCGTTTTCAGTGAATCCGTCTGGACGCAAATATTCTTGAAACGATGCTGAGGAAGACGGAGAAGAAAAGATTGTTTTTGTTGCTTGAAAATAAACTTTGACCTGTAATCCATGTAATGTGTATGTATATGTAAAATCTATATTTAACGTGTAATACTGTTTAGTTCTCCTGCACTCTCTCTCTCTCTCACTCAGTCACTCTCTCTCTCGCTCTCTCTCTTTAAGAGTAATGTATAACCTCCATCTCTTATTTTTCCAGGAGCAGCTCAATGAGATAAAAAATGTCTGGAACACACATCGTATCCGACCATCTAGGAACCCATCTGTGCCCAGTGGGATACCTAACATCATGTTTTCAGCACCTCATTTGTGGGGTGCAGATGACCACCTAGTCCATGTCAATGCCATTGACCTGGCTACAGCCAAGCAGACCTGCAAGTTCCTGACAACCATCCTATGTGATGAGGACATTTTTGATCTCTGTACCATTACCATGGAAGAATCAGGGTTAGACTTTCCAAACAACACATCAGAGGTACTGGAGTGTTTTGTGTTGTGTCTCTCTGTCTTTGTGACAGTGCACCTCCCCCCATCCCACCATGTCCATCGAGAGAGGAGTGGACACTGGCGTGCCCCTCTCTCAAATCATACCTTGCCTGGAATCATTTGAATAACATTTTTGTAAACGTTTTGTAGTTTTAGAAATATTGTATACAACATTCAATTATTTACGTACCTTGTAACTTGTGCGAAAATGTACATGTCTTTGCATCTCTCTTAACTGACTGAATATTTCCCTGCAAATGTTGCAGAGGTACAGTTTCTCTCCTTGTGAGTTCTCATGTAATTCCTAAGTATTCAGTAGTAGTATTTTTTTGTTGTTTGAGTGAAACATTGTCCGTTCAGAATAGTCTATTTGTCATAAATACAGTCTTTAATAAGTTCTGATCAGTATAGGTGAGGAATACAGTAAGTACATTTGTAAACCATTGGTTTGTGAATGTGTAGCGTGACATTTGGTTGCTGAATGTTGTCTATAGCAGATTTTAAGGAAATATAAAAAAAATGCGAACAATGAAGGCTAATGGTAATTTCATTTATTCAAGTACTTTCCTTGAAAAGCAACTGCTGCTTCAATTGCTGACTTTACACCTGTTATATGTAGCTATGTATGACTGTAAGACCTTGAGGTGACTTGTTTATTAGTGTCTTTCTCTGAGTTTGTCACTGTATAATGTGTTTAAAACTGAAATCAGAGACTTTTTATTTTATGAATAAAACATGGCATGTAATTACCATACATGTTTACCATTACCATACCTTACCTGTTTGTAATCCATTTGGTTCTATTTCTACACTCTAGAGGTACAGAAAAATAGCTTTTAGTCAACTTGATACTTTATCTTCTTAGGAGACACCTCCAAACACTGCAGATGTGCTAGTTATATCGTATTAACACACTCTACCATTCAGACCGGTTGAAATAACATTTAATTCAAAAAGCTTAACTCAAAGCCAAGTTAAATAACAGACTATTGAGCTGAGTAGAACATGCATGCCAAACATAAAAAACAATGAATTTGACAATGAATGATCAACGATCTTTCTCCAGACTGCATTCAAAGCACTCTCTACATGCATTTATCTCTCTGTTGGTCTCAGAATCAGTGGCGTGCACAGACTTTTTGAAGGGCAGGGGCGAAAAGAAAAAAAACACATACAGCGCGTTCTTGCCACTGAAGAGGGCACTAAGTTCTGTGTGTTGCCGAGGGCACTTTAGACATGTTTATATGTTATACAAATGGCACATTATATAGCCTTAAAACAGATTACTACAGACTACTCAAGCTAATTTGTAGTTAGGATCAGCATCCACGAGAACTGTGTAGATTCAACATTGCACTGTGAAGAACACACAGAGACATTGATGTATTTTTTTTTTTATTAACCTTTATTTATACAGGTAAAATCTCATTGAGACCCAGGGTCTCATTTACAAGAGAGACCTGTTCCAGGTAGGAGTAGGTGTATGAAGGAAATAAAAACCTAGGGGGTCTGGGGGTCCTCCCCCAGAACATTTTCAATTAAGTAGATGCCATTTCCTGTATTCTAGTGCATTTTAACACCAAATTAGCACCTATTAATCCAAACTGGTTCTGTGAGATATAGTTCTGGCTCAATATAAATCAAAAAGGGGCCCAACATAAAAGTCATTGCAACAGTAATGTTTCAAAGTATTTCTTGGTCTTAATAGTCTTCTGGAGTTTAGTGTGTTTTCTTCACCCAATAGGGCCCTGTGATAAAAACACAGGGAACAATACACATTTAAAATATTTATTTGACACCTCAAAAGAAACTATGATGAAGCATGGACATACAGTGGCTTGCAAAAGTATTCACCCCCCTTGAACTTTTCCACATTTTGTCATGTTACAACCACAAATGTAAATGCATTTTAATGGTGTTTTATATGACAGACCAACACAAAGTGGTGCATAATTGTGAAGTGGACGGAAAATGATACATGGTTTTTAAACATTTTTAAAAATAAAAAACAGAAAAGTGTGGTGTGCAAAAGTATTCACCCCCCTGAGTCAATACTTTGTAGAACCACCTTTCCTTGCAATGACAGCTGCAAGTCTTTTGGGGTAAGTCTCTACCAGCGATGCACATATAGAGACTGAAATATTTGCCCATTCCTTCTTGCAAAATAGCTCAAGCGTAGTCTGATTGGATGGAGAGTGTCTGTGAACAGCAATTTTCAAGTCTTGCCACAGATTCTCACTTGGATTTAGGTCTGGACTTTGACTGGGCCGTTCTAACATATGAATATTCTTTGATCTAAACCAGGGGTCACCAACCTTTTTGAAACTGAGAGCTACTTCATGGGTACAGAGTCATACGAAGGGCTACCAGTTTGATACACTCTTCTGAAATAACAAATTTGCTCAGTTTGCCTTTAGTTATATATGATTATTGATGATTAATGATATTCATCTATGTGAAGACACTGATCACGTTTATGATTTCTCACAATATTTATCAACAATGGCTTAACAAGGTGGGAAACAGATAATATCAATATTCAGTTTTCATTTTTAGAACAGGCCTGAGGGCTACTCATGTGGTCCTTGGGGCAACCTGGTGCCCGCGGGCACCATGTTGGTGACCCCTGATCTAAACCATTCAATTGTAGCTCTGGCTGTATGTTTAGGCTTGTTGTCCAGCTGGAAGGTGAACCTCTGCCCCAGTCTCAAGTCTTCTGCAGACTCTAACAGGTTTTCTTCCAAGATTGTCCTGTATTAGGCTCCATCCATCTTCCCATCCCATGGATTGAACAGTGCTCTGTGAGATATTCAAAGTTTGGGATATTTTTCCATATCCTAACCATGCTTTAATTTTCTCCACAACTTTATCCCTGACCTGTCTGGTGTGTTCCTTGGGCTTCATGATGCTGTTTGTTCAACAATGTTCTCTAACAAACCTCTGAGGCCTTCACAGAACAGCTGTATTACACTGAGTTTAGATTACACACAGGTGGACTCCATTTACTAATCAGGTGACTTCTGAAGGCAACTGGTTGCACTGGATTTTATTTAAGTGGATCAGAGTAAAGTGGGGTGAATACTTTTGCACACCACATTTTTCAGTTTTCTATTTTTTTTAAAATGTTTGAAAACCTTGTCATTTTCCTTCTACTTCAGAATTATGCACTACTTTGTGTTGGTCTATCACATGAAATCCCATTAAAATACAATTACGTTTGTGGTTGTAACGTGACAAAATGTGGAAAAGTTCAAGGGGGGTGAATACTTTTGCAAGCCACTATATAGGTTTCCAACTGAGCTGTGCACTTAAAAAGGCATTTTAAAGAAAAGCATTTTTAAAAATTGAAATAGAATAAAAAATCCCAAATGCTTAGCCTGGCGGGGGGTCAACCTTAAACCTGGCGGAAACCCTGATATGCAATGCAAAAGCACTTCCAGGCTACATACACTAGTATTTAGTAATGCAAAATTGGTAACTTAATAGACAGCTTGCTATATTAGCTACCTACCTCACACAGCAGTAGGATGCCAGGTTGCACCTCAGTCAGTATAAAGTCCCCACTGACGTGACCATTTGAGAGAGAGTGTGTCTAAAATTGAATACTTAAATGGATGGAATGGACTTATTTTAACAACGGGAATGTGTTCTTAAAATTTAAGTTACCATCTATCTAGCTGCTATCAATTTATTCCATCATTTACTAAATACAATGAATCTAACTGACCTAGCCTAAATTGTAAATTGAAAATAAAATCTAGAAAGTTTATTAGCCCATCGGCCGTTTGCAAAAAAGAAATTAATTAATTAATTTAAAAAAACAGAAAATATGGGCTAATTGCTATAGAGAGCGTATTGAACATAAACAAGGTTTAACTTGTTGAGACCATAAAATGTATCTGGGAAAGCTTGCATGCCTTAATTGGAATCAATATTCTCCATCCAATGGCAGCAGTTTAGTGTGTTTTTCCACCCAAGAGAGCACTTGTGTTTTACCAACCACGAGGGAACTTAAGCATGCGTTTATACCACCCAAGACTAGAGGGCAGGTTATCATGTTTTGCTAACTAGGAGTGTGCTTAAACTTGTTTTAACCACCCAAGAGAGCAATTAAGTGTTTTATTTTCACCTAAGAGGGCAGTTTAGTGTGTTTTGCTAATGAGGAGGGCACTTAAAGACGCCCTTTTGCCACTCAAGTGGACAGTTTATCATGTTTAGTGTTTGTTCCACCCAAGAACACCCAAGAGGGCAGTTTAGTGTGTTTTGCCAACCAGGAGGGCACTTTAGCACGTGTTTTTGCCTCCCAAGAGGGCATTTTTGCATGCGTTTTTGCCACCCAACAGGGCACATTAGCAAGTGTTTTTGCCACACGAGAGGGCACATTTGCATGTGTTTTTGCCACCCAAGAGGGCACTTTAGCACACGTTTTTGCCAACCAAGAGGGCACTTTAGCACACATTTTTGCCTCCCAAGAGGGCACTTTAGCACGCGTTTTGGCTACCAAGAGGGCACTTTAGCACGTGTTTTGGCTACCAAGAGGGCACTTTAGTGCGCGTTTTTCAACAACTGGGCCACAAGGGGGGGCGACCGCCCCCCTTGCCCCCCCCTTGTGCACATCACTGCTCAGAATCAAAATACTTTTCTTAGAAAAATATATTTTACTACATGTACCAACTGCTGAAGCTTATTGAAGCTTATGAATGTTGTTTTTTTGTTGAAAAAAACAAACAACTTAGATCATTTTAAATTACACTTTGCCAAAGCCCAGTGACCCACAAACTGCATCTGTGAGGTTGTCTGTCAGTTCTTCCTCAGACTGAACACCTCTTGGAAGGGAAAGGGTCAAAGCGCAAGTTGAGGTGAATGGAAAGCATTTGGTACCGTCCTCCTGATCAAAGAATTGGATCTCCACCACATACAAATATTCCCTTTTGTACTGTACTGCTCCATCATATTGAACTGTGTGTCTATCCCAGGTTCATATTTGATTGTTTTAATCACACAACAAAGAACACACCTTCAATTGTGTTGAGGAGACTTTCCCATGAAAACATTGTTTCTTCCTCAGCATCTCTGCGGTTTGTCCCCTCATCACTCCACTGAACTGAGAATAATTCCCGGAATGCTGATCTTGTCAGTGGTCCCTCTTCCTGCGTGAACACCTTCTGGAAAGCCTTCCGGTGTCTCTTCACTGTGTCCCATAGTCTTCCACACGAGTTCATACCTTCTATGAACTGGTTCATCATGTTAGCTGATCTAAGAGCAAACAGGTGTTATTATGTAAATACAATCAGGTGGACACCAGTGTTCATGCACACAATTATGAGCACTAAGCCATACAGAAGCCTTTGTCTGCATCCATCTGAACTATCACAGTAAAACTGTAAAGAAACCAAATTTTGGAGTCAAACACTAATTCAAATCTTTTCTAATTTTTGCTCCTTTTCGTCCAATTTGTCCACTTCTCACATGTTTAAGGAACACGCAATCCTACCTAGTAGTACCTAATCAGTTTAGATAGATGATGAACACAAAAACACAGGTGGTTACAGCATAAAAAAAAAATCTGCTGAAGATTTTGGACATGAGCTCCATAGACTTCTGGTACTCCACAGTCAGCTATCCAGTCCTCCAAAGTTGGACGAAGACAGATCCAGTCTTTGTCTGTGCTGCACTGTTGGATCTAAGAAAAAATGTCAATGAACTTCAGAACAGGAAAACAGCTAAGACTCAAGCGTTAACATCTGGTGATGGTGTCTGTTCACTACCTCAACAAACATATCAAGTATGACAGAACACTGTCAATGTAAAAAAAAAAAAAATACCTTCAGGAGTTTTTCCTGGACATCCCTGTCAGGCAATACCTCACACTGGAAGTTTTGCACATCAGCATCCAGCCCACACATCATCTTAAACAATGTGGGGTGTAATGACCTGATACCTGGACCACCACGCACAAGAGACCAGGCAGTCAGTCTTCCTGCTGTGTAATAACATTTCTTATCTAAGGCAGACTGATTATATGTGAAGAAGAGGTTTCCTTCCTGTCCCTCAAAGACTCCCATGGACCGGACCTCTTTCATCAGAAGCCTTTTACGCAAAAAGAATAATAAAGTTTTGGTTACTAACAAGGTATCTACCAGTAGTCTACTTCTTAAAGGCAGAATGGGGAGGAATTGCTTTGAATTGCTTTTCTTCTTATATTTTATGTTTTTGGAAGAGTGTGTATGTGTACAAAAAAAGTCATAATCATACCTGAAAAATTCTCTCGTTGGCGCACCATGGTCTTCTGCCTGTTCCCCCACAAACTCAATTTTTGGGCGCTTGTGCCAATCAAAGTAACCTTTACCTGAAAAAAGACAATGATGGTGTATTCTTACCCACAGTGACTGCATAATCAATCTGAAAGGTAGCAATCATAAATAAATGACCCTATACTCTTTATCAATTTAGCTTGTGTCACGGTGCTTCTGTGGCAGCCTGTTTGTGTAGTCTATGTTTTGCCTTTCCCCCCTCCTTTCTCCCGCACCAGAGGGGTGTTTTGCGAAGCCAGTTTAGTGGGTTAGCGAGGTATGTTGAGTCTAAAGCCAGGCTTCCCTGTACTACGAAGGTGGCTCTCTTTTAACCCGGCTAGATCACCATGGTAACTTATGCTTAGCTCATAACCTGGTCCCGACCAGGTTATATTCAGAGTTTCAGCTTAAAAGCGCCGCTGGTTCACTGTGTAACTCATTCGGAGATGGCGTCACCATTCATTAAGAACCCGGTGGACCTGGGAGCAAGAACAATTCGGGCAGCACTACGACGTGAGCGGCTTCTTCGAGATCGCGCTGATCCGCTGGCATTTCCTGATGAATTTCTCTATGAGCGATATAGATCTTCAGCCGAGGGAATACGGTACATTTGCTCACTTATTGAGCCGAGTGTCAGGATGCCACTGAAGAAGCTGTGCGCTCACTGTCCGGCAAACTACTTACATTCAGTTGGTGATGCAGAAAATCTGAGCAAGGACACTGCGTGTTGCGCCATCCACAAAGTGGTTCTTGCTCTTACTGAGAATCTGCAATCTTAAGATAGTGATGATATTAAAATAAAATGGGATACAGTATATTATCCACACACTTGCTGCCATGTCCGACTGCTGCTTCCACATCTTAATAACATGCAATATGAAATATTAATTAGGCCAACCTAGTATTTATTTGTCACAGATGATGAGTAAAGTTAATTATTTCTTTGATGTGGCCATGAATAAACTGATGAACTGATCCATGTTTCACCCGTTGTAGGGCAGTGTAGCCCAAACACAAATCTTACGGACTTGAGCTATTTTCACTGTCAAAAAGGTCTTTACTGTCATTGTACAGGGACAGAAGCTACAGTTGCTTGTTCATCCCGACACAGTAATACAAAAAAAAAACACTGAACATTTATAGCCTGCGCACACTCAGCCTCGCTTTCAATAAAACACATGCGCACATTCCATGACTGAGATCAGTAAAATGTGAAAACAATATAGACATCATTCAAAAATGAAAAAAAAAGATAGTTGTTGCTTCAGTTTATTTATTTTTTAAATGGATGAGGGTTAATATGTAAAAGTTGCACAATGCTGAGCTTTCAGAAATTAAAACACTAAGGGCTTAATATAATATTGATCATAATATTAATCATTGTTAACTTACGCATTTACACGGTCAGCAATTTTCTGCCAGCAACCCTCCCTCGCTCTGTTGGCAGCGACAGTGTTACTTTTTGCCATGATGGTTTCTTTGAATTCTTCATGGCTTTGCATAATAAGAATCTGCTCGTCTTGAGTAAAGTATGTGGCCCGGGATCGATCCATTTTCGCACGGAAGTAGAATAATATGACGTCAAACGCCCCCTTTTATGTGAACGCGCGCAAAGCACAAAGCAGAGACCCGGACTTAACAAATTAAGTTGATAACCACCGTCGCAGAACCGTTTAACTCTGTTTGGGGACTTGGGGCTTTGTTGAGCTGGGGCTGGAGCTGTATACGGTGAGTTGTTGGTGCTGCTACTTAGTGTTTTCTGCGTTCTTGCATTTGTGCTCATGCCTTTTCTCTTTATTGCATTCAACAGAGGTCTCCAGCGCCGTTCCACTCTGCTCTGCTTGTGTTCTCATGAGTCCCTCCACCCTCCTCTATTCGACCCTCCTTCCCTGCCTGCCTGCCTGCAAGCCCCTCATCTCGTCCACTTAACCCTCTAGCACCAGTTTGTCCAATAAATCTTCACTTCACTACTTCCTGTCTCCGTTGTCTGCATTTGAGTCCGAAAACACAATCTCAACCCCAACAGCTTGATGCCATTGGCGACCAATCTAAAGGTAAAGAGGATTATCCATACCTAAACTGAAAAGAATTATAGGAACATTACCTAGTGCAGTAATGGCACTTTGAAAAATGTGCTTTCTTCTGACCACCACTGTCAAAGTAGAATATTCACAGGTGTTGTCTCGTCTGAAGTCAAGGTCATTAAGAGCCTTTAGATGAGGAGTTAAAAAACATAATTACTTTCTCTGGATCATCCAACCACTAATAATTAGGTGACTGTGAACATACAATTCATATAAGATACAGCTGTAAAATTGGTTTCTAATTCCAACTGCTCCGGTCACCCCCTCGACAACTTGAACACAAACAGAAACATGTGCTACTATTAATTTAGATTGTCATTACTCACACTGACTGGACTGTCAGGGCGAGGAGATGATATCATTTCAATTTCTTCCTCAGGATCACTGTCTTCTAAAATGTCACTACCAAATCAAGTTCAGAGTGAAAGGCAAATAAAAATAAGTTAATTAAGTCAATAAGGACAAAATAAGCAGGAATATTTATTTCTTAGTTATAACTGAAACCCAATGTAGATAGTATACCTCAGTGATGTGTAGGTCGGGCCATCTTCTGGTCTGTCCGCTGATGTCTCTGCTCTCTAGCCTGCTAATATACAATAAGTGGGCCTGTGTCACCAACAGTGATTAAAACACTCATCTGAAGTTATTTATTTCAATAAACATTTAAAGGGATAGTTTGTGTTTTTTGATATGAATCTGTATGGCATCCCCGTCAGCAGTGTCGTGCATCAACACTGACTTACCCCGAACAGTGTCCTGTGCGCCGAGTTCTTGCCCGGTTTTGGTGCTGACGAAAGTAGTCTGGCAAGTTGTCTGGGGTCATGAAAATAAAGCCTTTTTTCTTCTCAAAACAAATGTGTTCAAAAGAGTGATTCATTCGCATCTCAAAACAGTTGTCCACGAAAAAGTCAGACCTCATAATCGCCGCCAGCTGACAGCCACGCACGAATCCAACACTGTTTTCAGTTGTTTGGCAATGTTTTACGTGCTCGGACCAACGACCACAGCGACGCGAGAGAGCTAACGTGAGAGCTATCTAGCGATAAGTTTATAAGCTTATATAAGCTATATAAGACCATTTGTCTGTCAACCGGTCTCTCACAGCTCCAGCTGTGGCTCTAGTTTCAACTTGTACCACTTCTGTGTCCCTCCTCTCTCTCTCTGCCCGTTCTAACTCCATCTGGCGAATTTCAGCATCAGTGTATTTGGGTTCATAAAGACACCCCCTTGGCTCTGTGCTAAAGTCGAAGTCTTCATGATCGTCGGTGTCGTAGTCAGACATGTTGTTAACTTTCTGAGAAGTAAACACAGTGAAACAGGCTGACATCAGCAGCAGCGCGCAGTGATACGAATCGAGATAAAATAGCACCAAGCGATTATGAGGTCTGACTTTTTCGTGGACAACGGTTTTGAGATGCAAATGAATCACTCTTTTGAACACATTTGTTTTGAGAAGAAAAAAGGCTTTATTTTCATGACCCCAGACAACTTGCTGTACTACTTTCGTCAGCACCAAAACCGGGCAAGAACTCGGCGCACAGAACACTGTCGGGGGTAAGTCAGTGTTGATGCACGACACTGCTGACGGGGAGGCCATACAGATTCATATCAAAAAACCCGAACTATCCCTTTAAGGTACAAAGACATTAAAGACTGAGTACTGTAGATAATACAGTACTTTGATTAATTCTATTCATTTGTAAAAGAAAACGTACAAAGGAGGATGTACTTACATGCTGTGGTGTAGTTGGATTACTACATTGAGAAATAACTGGCAGTGTGTCATCCAAATTGCTCTCCAGCTCAGTACTGTATGGAGCATGTTCATAAAATTACATTGGGAATAGACAACTGTATTTGCATAACGGTTCATCAAGAATGTTTTTCATCCCGGTCAACATGGCAGCTTTGCAAGATAAATCACTCTATTTAGCAGTAGTGGAAAGTAACTAAGTGCACCTACTCGAGTACAATTTTGAGGTACTTTTACTTTACTTATACTTTAGTAAAACATTTATTGCAGGACTTTTGCTTGTAACATAGTAAGCCACAAATGATCTATGATTATTGTAGCCTGGCAACAAACACTGGGAGTTACGAAATACCTGTTTATTGTTGACGTGTTGACAAAACGCCTGTAGGATACCTGAAAAAATAAATCATCCATATCTTTAGAAGAGAACATTGAAATTATGTGAGTTGAATTCAACAGAAACGTCTGGGTTGTCAGGACATTATGCAAAAGTAATTAATATACCTCTGGGGTGCCAGCATTTATGGACACATGCGACTCGAGGGCAGAGTGGGGTGAGGCAGGTGGCTCGAAGACCAAACATTGGGAGGTAGGTGGCTCAAGGGCACAGTGCTGTGCGGTAGGTGGCTCAAGGGTACAGTGCTGTGCGGTAGGTGGCTCGAGGGCAGAGTGCTGTGTGGTAGGTGGCTCAAAGACCAAACATTGGGAGGTAGATGGCTCAAGGGCACAGTGCTGTGCTGTAGGTGGCTCGAGGGCACAGTGCTGTGCGGTAGGTGGCTCGAGGGCACAGTGCTGTGTGGTAGGTGGCTCGAGGGCACAGTGCTGTGCGGTAGGTGGCTCGAGGGCACAGTGCTGTGCGTTAGGTGGCTCGAGGGCACAGTGCTGTGAGGCAGGTGACTCAAAGACCAAGTATTGGGAGGTAGATCGCTCGAGGGCACATTGCTGTGCGGTAGGTGGCTCGAGGGCACAGTGCTGTGAGGTAGGTGGCTCGAAGACATAGTATTGTAAAGTAGGTGGCTCGAGGACAAAATGCTGTGAGGCAGGTGGCTCGAGTGCATAGCATTATGTGGCAGGAGATTCGGATGCAGAAGAGTTTGAGGGCTGGTCTGCGTCTTTGGTGAGTTTTGTGCAAAGATATAATCTTAGTAGATGAACTTTAGTATGACCATAAATCGCCTCCGATGTGCTGGAAGAGTCAAGCTGACGCTGTGCAAAGTCTCTGAGTTCTGTCTGATAGTCAGACAGCTTTTTTCTTTTAGAATGTCCATTGGGGAAATAAATGGCTTCTGCCATTACTCTGATTTCACCAACAGTTTTAGTTTTTTCAATTGTCAAGGATCTTGTACCTCCTCCTTTAACAGCTCGTACCTGCTTAAATCGCTGCTCTGCAGAATCATAGTCCATCCACCCTAATTCTAACCTCCTCTGTTTTTTCTCTCCATTTTTGTTACCAAGCCTCAGAACTACCTTAATGCGAGTGGATGTCGATGGTGCTGCTCTCTGAGTACCCTGAGCTTCTCCCAAAAACCTGCCTCTAATTCTGTCAATGATTTCTGCCTTTCTTGAGTCTTTATCCCTTTTTCAGCAGAAGGCTATCACAGCAACCCTATCCCCATAACTGGGGAGGAATAACTGAGGCATCAATCAGCAACACAAAATATTAGATCACTATAAGAATAGTGAAAAGGGATTATTTTCCCAGGCTTGCTGTGTCTGTCTATATCACAGCAGTTCTATATCACATCATATAAAAATCAAAACCAGTCATAAAGCAGCCTGATGTCAACTAATAAGTTGAAAGAGGAATACAAAAGTACACAAATACACGTTCACACATGGCATAGTTTGAATCACAAACATTGAAAAACTATGCTCAACTGAGGTACCAGAAGTGAAAATCCTGTTCTTTTTCTCCGTACAGGATTTGATTATTAGCAATATTAATGTCATAACCATTCATGGTAAACGCGAGCTAACTGTGTGTGAAACAACAGTACACGCTCCTGTAGAACTTGGTACACAGTGCCTATAGAAACAAGCAAAAGATACTTGTTTCTATAGGCACTGTGTACCAAGTTCTACAGGCGCATGTACTGTTACATGTATGAATAATCAAATTAATTCAAACACAAACTTCAATTTACCTTGTCTTTTTCCATCTTTTCAATGGTTTCCTCTGCTACCAGACGTTGCTGCAGGAAAGTCTGGAGGTTATCATCCATCTTTTTGGAGAACAGTAAATTAATAATCACTCCATTGAAGTGTTCAACAGACGTTAATAAGTAAGGGATAACGTATAGAACGGCGGTCATTATCGGCAAAAATAAGTCCCGACAGGACGAACCGGACTGATCCGGTCTGATCCATCCTGAAGGAAGTAGACTGAAGTAGACTACAGTAGACTTATCTGATGTAGACTACAGATCAGCTGACGTCGCTTAGCAACCGAAGACGCTGGGGTGATGAGTGACCGGACCACTTGCGGAGCAAAGATTTTAGAGTGCGGAGTGATACGAAATACGTGAATCAGAGGCAAAAAGGCCACTCTCCTTGACAACGGTCAAATATGCTTAGCAGCGGTCAGTTATACGAAAATAATTGACTGCTGAACGTGGGGAAGCCCCATTTAAGTGATTCGAGCATTCTACAGCACTAAGAAGAAAATAAAGTGTATTATTGTGTAATGCTTTTAGCGATTAAGCTAGCCATGATGATGGACGAGTTGTCAAAAAACGTTGCAGCATTGACTACTGTCAATCAGGACAAACAACTAACAATAGATGTGTGTATATAACGTTATAGTATCATATAAAACGACATTTACTAAAATACCTTCAGTTTACCTTTCACAGTGGCACTTTCTCCAATCCAATCGAGCCAGAGTGCAAGTGAGGTAACGAGTATCTCGCGCGTGCGAGATAGTAACTGGCGCGTGCGATAGTAAGTCCCACTCGTGAGATAAAAAAAAAAACATCCATGTCACCTCCAGGGCTCCTGTTGACACCGTAAGCTCGACTATGAAACCTCTGGGGCAGACCCAAAGTCCGTGATCAATTTTTTTTTTTTCCTTTTTTTTCCCATCGACAATTCTTACATTGAAATGAGTAGGCTACTTGGTATCCTGGAAACCTGCCTGATAACATGTAGTGTTTGTTTGCCATACATTCACTATGTCCGCCACGCACTCCCTCCCCCTCCCCGCAGACAGACATTGCGCGACTCCCACCGCTCACAGTAACATTAGCTTAACGTTAGCCGCTCACATTAGCACAAAACTACATCGAAGTCACAGCAATGCTAACTGGATAAACAATTAAATAATGTTTAGAGGATCTTGTTAAATCATGTATGTGTCAGTTGCCACTCACTAGGAGCAAGCTGATGATGATTACCCCTGACTTACGGGTCAAAAGTTGTAATTGACACTAGCTTGATATCGAAGTTAATAAGACTCAAGTAACGTAACTCACCCTCTTTGTGTCCGTAAATCTGTTAATCCGTGTGTCAGTCGTCCATGTCAGTGTCCCTGTGCTACTGCCAGAGACCTTAGCTCTGACGTTAGTTAAATGATGCCAGGGTTCAACCTGCAGGGGCTTTGCACATACAGGTTCAACCTGCAGGGGCTGTCAATCATTTTCATACCACGTGACCTGTCAGAACTTGACAGAAGTTCTCAAAACTTGAAAAAATACTTGTGGAAAATCAAGTTCTGGCAACTAGCCATTACAATCGTCAGAACAACATAATATTTCAAGTTCCATTAATATATACTAGTGCAGTGCCCGTAAGAAAATATGTGCTCCTATAGAAAAGTGGGAGGTTAAAAAGCTTTTTCATTGATGGCCAAATGAGGCTGTGTTTGAAGGTGGAACGTCAGGGATATTTAGGTTTGCTGTGAAATCCGATATTCCAGGGTATAATTGGCCATTTTTGACTATTTTTGATTTTGCCATTATATTTCACCTTAAAAACTATTTACTTGGTGTCATTATTTTCAGCACAACCTCACATGTGTGACTGTACAGTTATTTTTTCATTTTGACATACTGTATTAACACAATGGACCTAAAATCCAAACAAAAAAAATAAAATCCGATTAGAAAAAGTTAGATTTTTTTACTGTGAAAACCACAAATATGTTTAACAAACCATTTTTATAACTTATAGTGCAAATATAAATTGTTGTTTGCTGAATATGTGCATATATTTTAAAAATTTACAAAGTTTTGTGTAACTATTTGCATTTAAATGCAGGCAATGCTCAGGTCTGCCTGAGCTCCTTCCAGCTGAATGAAGAGCTGCACTGCCTGCTCCACATTCAGCTTCTCCTTTTTGTTTTGACTCATTAAACAAAAAAACGACTCCACTACACACTTAACACACTACACCAAACACTACATAACACACTAACTATACACTCCAAACACAATATATGTCGCAAATCTCTCAACTCTCAATATCGCTGTCTGTACACCGACCGTCGTTGCCTGTCACTCATCAACCGACGTCCCTACCACAACTTCCTGTTCCTCAACAACCAAACTTGCTGCTTGGACACTTTCGTGACAAAGCCCGTTTTTACAGTTTCTTCTGCACCAGACACAAAGCAAACGTGACGGCAATGTTCGTGAATAAGTGTGGCAGACATTATTTACCCGAAGTCCGGTTTTGGACGTGCCGCTGCGTCCGGTCCGTCAACTCGGGAGGTGGGCCGTGTAGGCTAGCGGCTAGCAGCTAGCAGCTAGCTACACATGAACATCCACAGACTCCGATTCCACTTTGTTGTCCGCGCGTCTCCGCATCTCCTCAGACCCGAACAGACTCGGTCCGTACTCGTTTAGTCTCAGTAATCCACAACAGTCAGTTCAGATGCACAGAATGGGACCGAACCGCCGGCTAACTCCCGGTCCAGCTCGCGCCGCCGCAGGTATAAATCCGCTCTCCTCAGACCCGAACAGACTTGGTCCGGTCTCATTTAGTCTCATTAATCCACAACAGTCAGTTTAGATGCACAGAACAGAACGGCACGGGACTGAACCGCCGGCAAAATCCCGGTCCAGCTCGCGCCGCTGCAGGTATAAATCTGCTTGTTTCTTATGGTATGTCGTGGCTTGAGCTCTGCAGTGATTGGCTCCGGTGCGCACGTGGCTGTGGTGGCTCCGATGGACAATGCTTGGAATATGTAAAGTATTTATGAAATAATTCATTAACGGTATCATTGTAGTCCAAACAAATCCGCATGGCACACCCTTGAACCAAGCAGCAGCTATGTTGAAACTCTCAGGTCAGTCTGATCCTGATCCGCAGAGATATTTTAGGCACAGAAACACACACACACACAGACAGACAGAGATTCCTTGCTTTTATAGAGAGATGTATTTTCAGTTGACACAACAGAACATATGTATTGCTGACAAAAAATAAAAAAACTTTTTTACAGTGTGCACAGGCTTACCTAGGCTGCAGTCTAGGGGCCCCACGTGTGGAGGGGTCCTTCAATTGGTCAGATTATTTTTTTGAAATTTAAATACACTTTAATGGAAAAATTCATTGACCTCTATGAAACAAACAAAACAGCACTGATTGGGCAGACATGGGTCACCTCATCCAATCAAGCTCATCGATGCGAGTTGACCTATCTACGTCACCGGCCGTTACCCGTCAACCAAAATTTTGCAGTGTCAAAATGTCTGACAAAAACCCCAGCGGGGCAAAGAAGAGAAAAGTGCAGCGGGAGAAAGTAAAAAGGGACAAAGAACTGTTAGGGAAGATTCCCAAATTAACAAGATATTTTAAGGCTGCTGGTTGTAACGTTCGGGGTCAAGAAGATGGGGAGGTGGAGGACATTGACCGCGACCACCGCAGCTTGTCATCTACTCAAGCTAGTGAGGAGGGTGAACCAGCGGACTCGTCCACTACAGAGCCAGCGGACACGTCTTCTACACTCAAAAAAATGATTCTTGCCCCCAATAAACATAAAGAAATAAGTTTAATTAAACTGTAACTGAAATATGAAAATGTAAAGTTTATTAATTCAAACAAATAAACATGAAGTTAAAATGGTTAGTTTCAACTGAATGTTAATAAATTGAGTAAACTTTATTTGACTTGAACACGGATGTATGCGCTCAAAAAAATGATTCTTGCCCCCAATAAACATAAAGAAATAAGTTTAATTAAACTGTAACTGAAATATGAAAATGTAAAGTTTATTAATTCAAACAAATAAACATGAAGTTAAAATGGTTAGTTTCAACTGAATGTTAACAAATTGAGTAAACTTTATTTGACTTGATCACGGATGTATGGACTCGATCCTATAAGGCGGCTATGCACGTGTGCGAGTATCAAAGGAAACGTCATTCCGTCACCGAAGTCAGCCGACACTGGACTTGGAATACTGAGCGGGAACAGAACAAATGCGGAGTGAAAGTTAAAAGGTAAGTAATGTTATATATGAAATATGTTAACTTTAAATGTGACGAAGACCAAGCTAGCAGCACTGCGTCGTCAGCGGTGAACATAACGTTAGTCATGCTAGTTGTGAAATGCGGCAATAGAGCTCAACAGTGAGGTTCCGAAAGTGAAAATGCCATTCATATTCTGCATATAGATTTTGATTATTGGCCATAATGTCGTAACCATCCAAAGTAGACTCACCACGAGCTATCAGATTGTCAAACAATGATATATGATCCTGTAGAAGCCACAAGTCTGTATGATATCAATCTTTTTTTGAGAAAAAAAATGTTTTATTTCGCGATGTCATGGAGAAGTACTACACTACCCACAATCCAACAAGCAACTACTCATCCCATAAACCATTGCGAATGTAACAGCGACGTCTCTGATTGGTGGAGCTCGCTGTTACCATGGAAACGTTTACCAAACCCGCGAATTTCATGTTAGCAAGTTACTGCTAACACTGAACTCTACGATCGTTTACCACAGAGCGACCATGATTTCACTTTCTGACCTACTGCGTTCATTTAGTGATGAGGAAAAGAGTTTTTTAAGGGTTCAGCCGAACATGAAATTAGCGGGTTTGGTAAACATTTACATGGTAACAGCGAGCTCCACCAATCAGAGACGTCGCTGTTACATTCGCAATGGTTTATGGGATGAGTAGTCGCTTTACTCTTACGACGATTATGTACACAGTCTTGTACCTTTGCTTTTTTCTCCGTTTTCCAACATTTTCTTTGCGCCGAATTAAATGATTTATGGTCACGATTCATCTGCTAGCTGATTGGCTTGGTTCCAGGCCTAAAACTCTTTATATAAGGATTTTATGAAACGTCAATGGAGTTTTTTTTTTTTTTTTTCCTCATATATAAAAATGTATATTGTATTGGAAAGCCTTTTGAATATTTCAGTTGTTTCCCAAAAGTTGTAAGGTGTTTTTTATTTTATAGATTGGAATTTGTCATTGTTAAAATGGATTTCTATCTGAGAAATATGAAGTTACTGTAATGTGGTAAGCCTTACTACTTTTGTTCTACGTTATACAGATTATGTTTGAGTAGTAGTAGTAACATAGTGAACAATAAACAGAGATACGTCTCTTGGCAATGCATCAGTGTCCGTTGTTGTTGTTGTTGTTGTTATTATACAAATTGATTCCAGGACGAGGACCAGCTTGTCAAAGAAAGGCAAGAATGTGGTGCTCATGAGTACGCTGCAGAGGGATGGCAGAATCTGTGGCCAGGAGCAACAGATCTGAATGGGTTACATTTCTAATTAAGTTCAAATAAAGTTAAATCAATAGTTATGTAAAACTTTTCTTAATTTGTTAAATTGCTTCATTTATATCTTGATTATAACTGATTTATTTTTATTACTGAAAAACAACCAAAAAAATAATAGCACTTTTACTCATAAAAGAGATCTTACAAAGGTAATTAACCAAATGACCAAATATTAACCATATCTGTTGTTTATATTGCTTGTAATTGGGATGAAGTAAACATCTGTTAAATATTTTAACATAAAATAGTTTGATTGTGTTTAATTATAGGCCCAAAAATGCAGCGGGTCCACCAGACCCATGAACACTGGCTGAGTAACCAAAATGTGAACACCAAACAAGGGTTAAAGTGTTCATAATTTCACTGCATGAAAAGGGAGATTTTTGTCCGTAAGCAGCACTGTAGATTGTCGTGGAAGTTCAGGTTTATGACTGTACACGGCAATTTGCAGGCAATACCGAAAACTGCCGTGAATTGTAGGAAATTGACGTGGGCCTTGCTTGGCAGTTGTCCCCCCATGACCCTCCTCCCCTAATTGTAGGGGAGGCTATAACATGTAAATGAAAATGCTGTGAACTATACAAATGCAAATCAGGGTAGCAGGGGGAGTTATACCTCAGGTGACATTTTTCTAAAAGGTATTAACTTCATTTTAAGAAAATCTCTGGTATAAATAGATCAGGCTCAGTATAGCCTAATTATAGACTCTTACATTTTAGCTTGAATTGATTTATTTAATGTAAGTATTAGATTAATTACTGTGTGTGTCATTAGCAGTGGCCAATGTTATGTAAAAAAGATACACATAATGAGCTCTCTCTCTCTCTCTCTCTCTCTCTCTCTCCTGAGACCAAGTAAGTTAAAGATAACACGCCAGTTGGTAAGAAGTTAAAATGTGCATGAAATATTTTGAGATAAGCAAGATCAAAATGTATTTAAAAAATATGTTTAAATGTGCGCTTTTCATGGGTTCTGAATGTTTAAAGGAAGTTAAAAGCTATTCTTATTACGTGTGAGAGTTCATGACCTTTAAGAGATTTTACACTTCCGGGTTGACCGGAGCGTGAAGAAGAAGAAGCCGAGAGTCAATGGCGTCGAGCAGCTAACAGTGGACTGTGTGGACTGTTTTATCACAAACTAACGGACTGTGAACTGTTGTCGGACGACGTGCTGTGAGTTTGTGAGTTGGACTCTCCATCGCAGTCGAAGTGTTTGTGTTTTATTGGACACGAAGCAAGTTCGGCTAAGCTAGGTAGCCGGAGCTAAGCTAGCTAGCTAGCTAGCAGGAGATAAGCTAGGCTAGCGGCCCGGCCACTGTCGAGAGGAGGCCTGCGCTGACGGGAGGAGCTTTGCCGAGTCGCCACGGAGAGTGTAGCTGACGGATGTCGCTTCGCTGCTGCATAGGGACACGGAGGTTTATCGCTGTGAGCATTTCTTTTCCACAGACTAACCTCGCCTCACACCGAGGCCGTGACCTCCTATTTGATCGGAGCTATGTCTGCAAGTCTAGATTTAACGTTACATGATGCCGATAATGACGCCATCGTTTGTAAGTAACTTTGTTCCGTTTTCTCCTTCCTTGTTTAATTTTACTGTGACTTACGTTTCATTCATATCACTACAAACAACCAGATCTTCCATCGCAGGCTGAAGCTGTGAGGAGTTCAGCTCGGAGTCGATCGAGAACAAAGAGGGTAAGACTTGTGAGATTAGATCCGTTTTTGGTCAATGTGACTATTTTTCAGGTGCATTAATAGATGTGTTCTGTCCATACGCAGTGCATCGCGCAGTACTGATCGTCTTTATTGATTGTTTTTACAGCTGCTGGAAGCGAGACAGAGTGTCCTAGCTAAGGATGAGGTGGAACTTTGGAAGTGCGCCACCATGGACCTGATGGTGAGGAAGACGGCGGGGTGTCTGGATGGATTGTGCGACCTCCGAGCTCTGTGCCGTGCTACAGCCGAGATTAGAGGCGATTCCGAAGTACAGGGCAAGGCACCACAGACGTCTGCAAAATGGACCGAATTCAGACAGAAGACCGGCGGTTACCTCCAGCTCCGAGGCGGCAGACATACACTTCACGGTGCTGCAGGATTTTGGGCTTCTCGTGGGCTTCCCATTCGTTGTGTGGGCAGATTATGTTTTGTACATAGTTGTGTGTTTGTGTTTGTGCTAATAAAGCTCTTTCTTTGAATAAACACGTTCCTGGCAAATTGTGCTTTCCTCAAATTCATTAACGTCTTTGATTATATAATAAAAAATAAATAATAATAATAATAAAATGTTATATATTTAGACATTTAAATATAGATGTGTATGTATGTATGTATGTATGTATATATATATATATATATATATATATGTATGTATGTATGTATATGTATGTATGTATGTATGTATATGTATGTATGTATGTATGTGTATATATATATATATATATATATATATATATATATATATATATATATATATATATATGTTTCACTGCTATTCATATGCTAATTAGAGATTTTCGCACCTGGCGAGCTTTTATATACAATAACCAATTTGGAATACATAACTTTTATGTAGAAATTCCCCTTAACTTCAACTGAATAAACGCATAAGGTTTATGTGAAAGTTTGCATTGATTTAATTTAATCAAATCTCACCAAGTTATTTAATTTATTCACATTAACTCAATGCGATATAAAAACATTGCATTTAATGCAACACTTTACACTGAACTTATGTAATAAAATTAGATGGAAAATGTAATAAATACATAAGGTTTATGTGAAAGTTTGCATTGATTTAATTTAATCAAATCTCACCAAGTTATTTAATTTATTCACATTAACTCAATGCGATATAAAAACATTGCATTTAATGCAACACTTTACACTGAACTTATGTAATAAAATTAGATGGAAAATGTAATAAATACATAAGGTTTATGTGAAAGTTTGCATTGATTTAATTTAATCAAATCTCACCAAGTTATTTAATTTATTCACATTAACTCAATGCGATATAAAAACATTGCATTTAATGCAACACTTTACACTAAACTTATGTAATAAAATTAGATGGAAAATTTACATGTAATTAAAATACATAAAGTCAACGTTTTGGGCTTGATTATTTTTTTGAGTGTACAGAGCAAGCCAACACGTCCACTCGGAGCCGCCGACACGTCCACTGCAGAGCCCATCGACACGTCTTCTACAGAGCCAGCAGACATGTCCACTGCAGAGCCCGCCGACATGTCCACTCGGAGCCCGCCGACACGTCCCAGATAGCAAAAACCTTTCGGCTTCAGTTTGGCCCAAATCTGGCTGGTCATTTTGGCAAGGTTATGGTTGGGCTTCTGGGCCCTAAATGGCCCAAATTAGGCAAGCCAAAATCACACCAAAAGGTAGCCAAACTTCACCCAAAACTAATTGTGGACTTCCAAAATAGAGCCATAATTATCCCAGAAGAGCCCCACAACCCAGCCAAAAAGTAGCCAAAACTGGCCCAAAAAGAGGCCAAAAGGGGGCCAAAATTCACTCAGAACTAAGTGTGGACTTCCAATATAGAGCCATAATTGCTCCAGAAGAGCCCCAAATCCCCACAACCCAGCCAAAAAGTAGCCAATGCCAAAGCCCCCCCCCCCCCCCCCCATGTCATATGCTGTATTGGAAAAACAAATACGAACATTTAAATCATTTCATAATTTTTTATTAACTGCATGGCCCTGTGAATGCAAGCAAAAAACAGACAACAGTTATAAATATGTATTAGAACATATAACAGGCTATATACAGTAATTGCCTCCATTTAATGCGCTCCTGGCTGGGTGCGGGCTGGGCTCTGGTTGGGTCCTGGCTTGGTCCTTGCATTCTGGCGCTTCCTCCTCCCGCCGTCTCTATCCCCAGCCCAGTAAAACAATTTTTTGATTGCTTTTGCAATTTCACTATCAGTGGCTGAAGAGCAGGCCGGGTTTCTTCTCACAGCGTCTAAAAGTGATAGCATATACAAAGACAAAATAAATCGACTTATTACTAAATCTACTATAACCTTCGAATGCTTCATTAAAAGCTTTAATACAGTTATTAAACTTACCCACTACCACTGCTTTTAGCTGAAGCCTTTCAAAGGCCAGCTTTCCATTCACACCACACCAGGTTACTTTTATAGCCAGATCATTACTCATAGCTCATTTGAGGATGCCCCAAACTGTTTCCTTCACAGCTGCACCACCAGCAAGTCCTAGAGAGGTGACCTGAAATAGCGAAAGAGAATTACCGGCATTGATTTGTATTGAACTACCATTACATTACCCTACACCAGGGGTTTCAAACTCAAATACACCGTAGGCCGAAATTAAAAATTTGGTGCAAGTTGAGGGCCAGACTGGTTCAATGTTCAAGAAGGATGGCTGCTCTCTGCAGCCGGTTCACCTGTAGCTCACCTACAGGTCCGCAGAGGAGCTGTCAGAGGAGCCTCTGCTGTTCCTCTGGATTTGGATTTTGGCCAGATTTGGCCTGCGGGCCTTGAGTTTGACATATGTGTCCTACACGAATCAAAGGCAGTTTACCAGTTCCTTTTTCAGTCCAGGGAGAGACTGCAGGTCTCCTTCCAGGGACATGAGCTGGTCGATACTGCAGAGGGGGAAATAAGAATGGTGCCTTTCCATGTTAGTTGACCCATATGTCATGTTGTGCATGGCTGCATGAAGGTCTTGCACCATTCTTATTATGTTCTGCTGCTGCTCAATTATGATTTCTTGCTTCACCAGCAAGTCATGAAGCAAAGGAAGTGCCCTTTTTTTTGGGACGAAGGCATCCTCCTCACTTTCAAAGCCATCCATGTACCTAGTTGGCCTTTGGAGACAAATATGCAATAAATACAACAGAGGACAAAGAAGTAAGTTTAAACAAGTACACAGCTTACATTACATGTTTGAACATCAAAGTATGTGGCATGCCCATTGCTTTGGCAAAGTAATAATTGATTGTGTATATCCAGTATTTCCTATTATTGTAACTAGGCTTCCCATAAAATAAGACATGAACAACCAACAATTTAACATGTATAAATTACCTCGAGATGCAAGGATATGTGCAATAAATGGGAGAAAAGTGCAGTGCTGAGAAGTTGCAGTAACACTAAAACACTTAGAACATTTAGATTCACAAAATTCTTACTTGATCTTTCTTTTTGGTGGCCTTCCAGAGTCAGTCTCAGCATCTGACTGAAGGTCAGTTTGCTGCTCTGCAAGTGGCAGCTTTCGTCTTGCCTCATGATAATCCACTGTTTATAACATAGCTCAATTTAATATTATGTCATTATTTTATCACAAATCAGTTTATTAAAGAAGTATATTTGCACATACTTGCTGTGAATAACACCCTTGCATTGTACAGGGCCCAGGTGGGATCAGGTTCCTGCTGATTTTTGATGGCCCTCTGTACACCAACTATTTTGAAGGGGGGCCACTGGCAGACACCATCATTGACCCACAAGGCCGGCACCACCTCTATTTCGCTGTTTCCTCATAACAAACGATATGATACATTTTCTCTGCAATTAAGAAAAAAAACTGTCATTAACCTGTGTAACCCCTTGCTGGAGAAGGGGCTTAAGTCTTCAGTAAATCTATCTCCTCACCTCCCTGTTGCCATCAGGCACTGGTAAGGTGAAGCTTGGCACTGGTGACCCCAGCCATGTCAAAACCTGTGTGTCTCTAGATACACCTAGTGCTCCTCTTTGTGAACCCACAGCCCTCCCTTATAACCAGGCTGAAGTGTAATCTTCTATGCACACCCATGAGGATTAACACCCATCATCTGGCGCTGCATGTTCAGCTCCTCCAGATTCAGGATGGCTCACCTCTGGGGCGCACCATGGACTTTCTCGCACTGCTTAATAACAAGGACTCTCTTTCTCTGCCTACCAGCACTAGTTGATATCTAACTGCAGCATATGGTACAACAATAACTTCCTCTACTTCAACATCTCATAAACACAACACAACACTAACTGTTGTAACACAGGGAACTGCTTATAAACTTTGGTGTAACTCACACATCACATTTTTAGAAAGAAACATATTGGTCAGTTGGTCATATGAGGCCAGTATTCCCTCCTATGGTCATATCTACGTGTAGGAGAGTCCACCTCACGAAGAGCTTTGTCCCTTCTGCTCTGAAGTTTAATGTTTATTGTAGGGGTGCACCGATCCGATATTAAGATCGGATATCAGCTCCGATATTGACAAAACGGCAGTTTTTTTTTTCCACCGTCGCAGCATATACTACGTCATTCGTCAGCGTTGGTGTGTCGCATGCTGGAAGAGCGCAAGTTGTTGTTTGACCAACTCTTTATTAGTTTATTCTCAGGTTCAGCTGCTATGTTTTATTTTGTGTTCCTGTTTGCAGGACGTTACACGTACTCATGTCACATTTCTCGCTGATTAGCTAGTCGCCCCGCCATTAGTTGTTAGCCTCACCGGTCAGCTGTTAGCCTAGCAACGCTAACTTTCAAACCGACGTACTCAATACTATGTGGGCTGTCCATCGTTGCTCCGTTGGTCCTCCCTCCACCACAACCTCAGGGTTATTCACCGCCGGGCTGCTTTGTCTCCTCCTCTGCTGCTGCAGTCTCCCCGGCTCGCAGCGATGCTGGATGGTCGCCCCGCTGTGTGCACGGAGCCTCCAGATGCTAGTTTGTTTACAGACGGTGCTACTGACTTTGGTGCTAGTGTTCCCTCCGTGCTGACTGACAGGCGCTCCATTAATTCTTTAATTTGTTTGTTCCACTTTGTTGCATGGGTCCTTGGGTACCCTGACAGGCGCTATATAAATTAAATGTATTATTATTATTATTATTATTATTAATAATAATAATAATAATAATAATGTTACATATGTTTACAATGTTCAGTAACTGTTTGATTATTTTGTCTTAGTTAGGAAAGTCTGGTGCCTTTAGTCCCTTTCACATGGTGGAAGGTATACAGTTTATTATTAATTCAACAACGGCATCGGATTGGTATCGGGTATCGGCCGATACGCTCAGTCCAGGTATCGGTATCGGGATTGGATCGGAAAAAACTGGATCGGTGCATCTCTAGTTTATTGAACTATCTTGTACACCAAACTGTGAAAATGATTTTCCTCTGTGAGGTAAATAAACTACCTAACCTACTGAAACCTTGGGGTTTAACCCTCTGGTACTGTTGGGGATGTTGTTGTTCTCTAGGAGGTATTTTTCACTCATTATTTTAAAAAAAAAGAAAGAAATAAAAAAAAAAATCTCATTATATGGCCATAACTTTCACTGTGTAACAAGAAATGGGATTATTTTTGGTGATGAATCTTAATTTTATAAAGGTCAAAAATACACTAGGGGAAAAAAATGTTAGGGACAAAAACATCTTCTAAAAACAACAGCTGTAAAAATGTATAAGATTAATATTTTTCTTTCAATCAACCTCAGTCCTTATCAAAACTACTAAATGTTTTGTTTTTTTAGGATATTAATATTTTAAATGCCAATTTCATAAAGGGTGTAACTGATTTTTGAAAAAAACAACACAAAATGACGAATTTTCGATATAAAAAATGATAGGAGACCGGAGATTTTTTTAATGTGTTATCACAGTCTTAGATATGTCAGAAATTAGTAAAAAATAAATAAATAATAATTATTCTGATGCATCATTTGTTTTTGTTTATTATCAGATTTGAACTTTTTTACTTTAATTTGCTGCTAAGTAAATTGCAATGGCATAGACGGTGGTTAGGGTTAGGGTCGGTGGTCCCCCTCGTTGGAAAGAGGTAAAATTTGTCATTTTTACTGTCAATCATCAGACATGTGTGTGTCTGTGTGTGTGTGAACTACAGACAGTCCGCAGTGTGTAAACAAAAAAACAAAATAAAGGAATTTATGCATGCATAAATGCATGTAGCCTGCAGCTGGGTCACTGATCGTGAGAAGAGTAACGACTGACATGAGAGACAGATCCACCTGCACAGAGGCTGTAAGACTGACTCCTCTGAACAGGTGGATCTGTCTGTTTCCCAGAAATATAGGCTTGCTTTGCATGGGACTGGAAAGTAGGTAAATGACGTCATCTTTACCTCTTTCCAACGAGGGGGACCACCGACACTGCAGAATGTATGATTATATCCTTTTATGATCGTGCAATCAATCATGCAGTTATAATGGCAATCTATGGGACAAAAATGTCCTCTAACAGCAAATTAAGGTGAAAAAGTTCGAATCTAATACTACACAAAAATGAATAATGCATCAAATTTTTTTTTCTTTTTTTTACTCATCTTTGACATATCCAAGACTGTCATAACACCAAAAAAATCTCCGGTATATTAATCTGATATATTTCTACAGCCGTCGTTTTTAGAGGACGTTTTCGTCCCTAACAGTACATTAGGGAGTTTGTTTTTTTTTAACGATACCAGAAGGTTAAACAAATTAATCAAGGTGGAGTAGAGGGAAAACAACAAAGCTGCCCCTAGTCTCAAGTGGAATCCTAATATATTTTCTTATATTACTGTCAAGCCTTGCACATTTTAAGTCTGATGACAGACCTGAAACAACAAGGATGCCAAAGTAAAAAGAGTCTGAAGGATACGTGAAAAAAATCGGTAACACTTTATAATATCGATCATTAGTAAGTCCATTATAAGACAAGAGTTAATGATGAACAAATGATGAACAAAACATTAATAAACCTTTGTAAATGATTAGTTAATACTAATTTAACGTATCACAAATATGTTGTAAGTCACCTGCAAATGATTTGTTAACCATGAAATATTCATGAACTAATCATTAGTAAATGATTACTTAATGATTTGTTGATACATTATGAGTGACTTGTGAGCCAAAGTGATTATAAGAAATTACTATTAATGCAAGTTGTTAACATATCACAAATATGTTGTAAGTCATCTACAACTGATTAGTTCATTGTGAAATATTCATGAACTAATCATTAGTAAATGTTTACCTAATGATTTGTTATATAATGAAAGGGGCCTGTTCTTCATATTTTATAACTCATGTGTAAATGTATTACTGAATCATCTATAAGTCAGTTACAAGTGCTTTTGCATCCCCCTAATCTAAAGTGTAAACACTTCATCACCAGAGAATGTGTTCATATCATTTCTAGTTCTTCCTTACCTGTTGCCAGTAATGACTGGTAATCTGGAATTTGGGCAGATGCCAGGGGGGCCGCCGGGAGAAAGACAGAACAGTGAGGAATATGAGCAAGAGGAGGATGAAGAGGTAGACATGGATAACTGCGTGACGGTAAGACACGTTTTTATTATGGAGTGGCTGGCCGAAGATTAGGGCTGGGTATCGGTACTCAATACTTTTCAGGTACCGACCGAAACAACCCAGTACCAAGTAGACTGTAAAAAAAATTCCGTAGAATTTACGGTAAAATACTGGCAGCTGTGGTTGCCAGAATTTTACCGTAGAAAATACGGTCACAATGTATGAGACACTACGGTGTGCTGTTTTGGCAACCGTAAATTTCACAATAGAGAACCGTTATTTGTTTATGGTAATTTGCTGTAAAAATAACAGTTATAGAGTAAAACTGTTTACGGTAATTTGCTGTAAAAATAACAGTTCCAGAATAAAACTGTTTACGGTAATTTGCTGTAAAAATAACAGTTATTATATAAACCTGTTTACGGTCAATTCTTTTAAAAATAACAGATACACTGTAAACCTAATTACAGTCCATCAGTGAAAAAACACGGTAAAACTGTAAGATATAGTACGGTACTTTATTGCAAACTTCAACTTTACGGTAAAATACTGGCAGCTGTGGTTGCCAGAATTTCCCCGTAAAAAATACGGTACAACACATATGGAATTACAGTTTGTTGGCGTCGATTTTACAGTCGGCAAATGGAAATGGTAAATTATAAAGGAAATGACCAATTAAGCCCATTGTAAACCAAAGTACAGACTATAATTTATAAACTTTAAGAACCTCTCTTTGCATATACACATTCTCTGTGAAAAACAGAACTTATCCAGTATACTCACAAGGCAGTGTTGACATCTTGAAAAGACAGTGTGTGTCCATACATATGAAGGGATAGTCCATGGTAGAAGAAATAAACATGAAAAAAGAGCCACTTGCCCTGTGTTGATCAACACTAATGAGTCACTGAGTCCAGACTTGGCTGAAGAGGGCTCTTAACATGGACATGGTGTTCAAGAAACTGGAACTTAAAGCATTCAGCAGTCACCAGTTCTGCTTGAAGACTCATATGTTGTCCATCTGGTATCCACTGTAGACTGGCATGATCCTCTCTGCAGCCAGAAAACAGAAACAAAGCAAAGGTTAGATTGGTGCAGTGCTTGAGTATGATGCCTACAGAGATAAATTCAGCCTTCTGTTGTTAAACTGAGCTCCAATTTTGCAGGTCATCAGGAGTATTATTTATTTTATTGTATTAGTGTGAAAGGTAGAAACAGTCACTTTTCAGGACTAAGTGATAATCAGTATTTGTTTCACCCTCGTCGAATTGCAGCCTTAATCATGAATCCTGTCCATAATACTGATTTTTTTTCTACTGTATGTTTGTATGAAGCTGTTGGCACCGTGCACTTGAGGGAGATCGATTGAGTGAAGTTTGAGTTGCGCTTGCATCTACTCATTTGCTACACTGACATAAACCATTGCTTACCTCTAATTAGCCTTGACAAGACTGGTGTTTGAGTCATTGGGTCCAGACTTGACTGAAGACAGGTGGGACAGAGTCTCATACAGACATGGTACAATGTTAAGGAAACTGGAACTTTGGGCAGGTGTTGTCATCATTCCTGCCTGAAAATTCACCAGCAGTCTTCAATCAGGTGTTTACTGTGGACTGTCATGACTCTCTCTGCAACCAGTCAAAGAAAGACAACAAAGAAAAAATTGTTAATGATAATAATTGTTGGAGCTATTCATTATTTTGTAATATAATTTCAGCATTTATTTATTTTGTTAATGTCTTGATGAGTATAAGTTAGTTAATTAGTTTGATTACAATATTAGTAGCATTGTTTTTGTGATTTTTGAATATTTGATTAGGCTTTTGTTTTGAAGGCACTGGCACGGGTGAATCTATATATATGACTAGGCAGGTGGTGGGAGGCAGGCACTGGGAAGGGTTCACGGTTTTTTACCAGGGTGACAGGGCAAAAAAGACACAGATGGCGTTGTCAATTGTTTGCCACCCAAATTGAAAAATAAACCGCAAAACCGTCCCCAATGGCTGGAAAACTGTTTTGTTACACACAACCTGCGTAAGATTCACTTTTTTCAGTGGCTCAGTGGCCTTTTGATTTTGAATTTGTTAATAATGTTTTTATTTGGACAAAGGGCATTATTATTTAGAATAAATCTGCCACTACAATAATGATACACTTACACTGTTGCAAAGTGCTTCCCGCAACAACAACAACAAAAAACAAAACATTAATTAAAGAAGTTGGAACAGAAAAAAAATGAAATGGTGAATGAAGAGTAGGTTTAGAAAATCTCATAAAAAGGCCAACCTATAAATATGATTTCAGGAGGCGCTTAAAACAGTTAAAGGGATATTCCGGTGTTAATTTAATCCATGGTCTAACACACTGTGAAACTGTGTTAGACTCCCTCTGAAGAGATCAAGTTAGCAGACCGCTAATTTACGGAGTTTTATAAACCTCAGAAACGACCGCACGACAGCAATACATTGCAGTAAATGGATCCAAATTATAAACCACCACCAAAAAGCCACAAATAATGCTCAGAACAGCACCACACTTCAGCAACAGTACAAATAGGGTCTCAGCACATAGTCTGGGGCATCTAACCTCCGCTAGCTTAGCTAGGGAAGCTATTGGGATGCTAAAATCAGAGTTGACCTCTCCTCCATCAGCTTCCGGGTCGACGAAGTCCCGATGTGATGATTACTGAGTGCGATTAGAAATGCCCAATTCTGTTCTTTTCCCTGTCCGCTCTCAATAATAACTGTTATAAACTGGCAGGTAAGACACATATGAACTTTGATTGCTTTTCCATGGAGTCATAATCATACATTTTCTTCCATGCACCGCGAAACTCTACTGCACTCGGTAATCATCGCGTTGGGACTTTCCCATGCGATCATAATCAACAACTATACATAGTGATTTGTTCTAAAGGAGGAAATTAAAAAAAATATTTCTTTACCTCTGAAGGAACTCAGGTGTGGAGCCCAGATCCACGGGATAGTGAATAGCTTCCGAGCATGAGGCAGACGGCAGTGATGAAGGTGGGGATGTGGTCATTCACAACCCTGCGGTCTACGGCAAACATGAACCGCCTTGAAGCATAGCAAGAGGTTCCTGTAAAAGCAGAAAAGAATTAACAGCACATTAGTCATTACCATTCAAAAGTGTTGCATGATATACAGAAATTAAGATACTTCAGATTCAAAACGATCAATTACAATTTCCCATTGTTCGGTACCTCAACATCCTTTACCAAACTAACAAAGGAAAAGGCATGACATTGCACTGTTTTCATACATCATCTTGTGCTAACTCTGCTAACAACTTCTTACTTCCAGCTCACTTGTTTTTTGCCACCTTGGGGCCTGTATGAGTCACTGTTCACAACATTTTAACTGCCAAAATGGCTGCTTCGCACTAGGCCCCTCTAGCATCACATGCTAGTCTGTGCGGGGCACTGTCTCACTAATTACCAAAAATAAATAAATTACTCTTTTGTAAATATTTTACTCTTTTTAACCTTTTTAACTAAAAAAGTAATTACTTACTGCATGAATTAGCCTACCTATTATATGAATTATTGTGTCAATAAAATAAAGACAGAACAGTATGAGAAACACAAAGCTTGTCTGTTAGTGAGAGGTGTAACTCGGGTTGATATTTATTGGCCAAACTGAATTGAGTATCAAACTGTGTAAACAGTAATTGAATGAATTTTAGACCAATAAAACTTGTCTAACTGTGCACCTGTGCTACTACATTTCCTTTGTGCTGCTGAAATCTTGAGCTTGCTAGCACCAGTGCTAACACCTAATAAAGTGATCATACAGCCCTGTGTAATAACATTGAAGTGAAAATGGCATGCTGGTGCACTTAAATAAACAACGTGGTTCATTTCTATGGAGTTTGCAATGAAGCACATAACCCCTCAAAGTCTTAACCGACTTGCTACAGAAGTTACAGCTAAACATTTTTCTAGCATTAGCAACGTTAGCTGTAGCTAGCGACTTCTCAGAGCCCTTAAGTGACTCTTCTATTCTGCAAAAAGCAGATAGTAACATGTCCAGCAACTTTTAAGATATGGCTACCTGAACTCCTCTGCTTGAAAGTCAACGAATAAGAGCTAATGTGGCTCTGTGGCTAGCTAACGTTAATTGGACAGTCTGAATGAGTTGTGAATGTGCTTACCTGAAGAAGAGACTCTGCTCCTGTGGGCACGAAGAAATGGCGGTGAACTGAAATTTCTAGCTTCCGTTAACTCCGTGGTCCTCTCTCTCTCTCTCTCTCTCTCTCTCTCTCTCTCTCTCTCTCTCTCTCTTTCTCTCTGTCTGTCGGTCTCTGTCTGTCGGTCTCTCTCTCTCTCTCTCTCTATCTGTTGGTCTGTCTGTCTGTCTTATGCCTGCTCCTGTGGGCGCGAAGAAATGGCGGTGAACTGAAATTCAAAATTTCTAGCTTCCGTTAACTTCGCCGTCATCTCTCTCTCTCTCTCGCTCTGTCTGTCTCTCTGTCTCTCTCTCTCTCTCTCTCTCTCTGTCTGTCTCTGTGTCTCTCTGTCTCTCTCTCTCTCTCCTCAATTCAATAAAGCTTTATTGACACGGAACAACAACAAACACAACAACGTTTTCATTGTCATGTTTTACATATAATAAAAAATGTACATGTACAAGAATAAAATAAAAATATAAATTGTGTTTTCACTGTACAAAAGACAGATATAAAAAAAATAATATTATTTTATGGAAGCCCATTTCCGCCACTTGACAAGAATTATTAGATACTTTGACTTAGTATCTCATAATTTTGACTTAGTATCACATAAGTATGACACAGTATTTCATAATTTTTTTTCATCAAGTGGCGGAAATGGGCTTTCATATTATTTAAAAAGGATGTGTTAACAATGTTGCAATAAAACTCTATATGATAAACTCTAATGATTGTTGTAGGCCTATGTTTTCCTGTGGGACAACAAAGTTAATCTTATCTTAATTCACTGTGTTTTGACAATAATACAACATGTATAGTTTTCTATTGCATTAAGTGCTTTGTGTTGGCCCGAACAATGCCCCTTAACTGTGATATAATAAGCACATACCACAGCCTGTCCTGATGTATTGCTTAAACATACCATACTTTTTAAAATTCTACTTTCTATAGAAATGATGGTATGATTTAATGGTTGTGTACCGTAAATTTAAACGTAAACACCAGCAAAATCTGTAATTCAGACAGAATGATACCGTCAATTTTAGGGTAATTACACGCTTGTGACATTACGGTATTTTACTGTGAATTTTGCAAACTTTTTATAACCTTCACAGTAAAATTCCGTATTTTCTACTTAGTAAGACCGTAAAATTTAAAGTTAATCACTGTTTCTTGATTTACGGTAATTCAATGTATTTACTACAGTGATATACTATTTTTGATTTTACGGTATTTTACTGTTGCTATTTGACAGTTTTTTACCGTAATTTCTACGGACATTTTTTACAGTGTAGTATCGAAACTGCGCCTCAAACGATACCTCCAATCGATTCCTTTGTTTCCAGATAAAGAAAAAAATGGCTGTTTGTATGGTTTTGCTCGCAGCCAGTCACCGCAAGTGTTCTTCGATTCGTTCTTCGATTCGTTCTTCGATTCGTTCTTCGATTCGTTCTTCGATTCGTTCTTCGATTCGTTCTTCGAGCCTGGTATAAAGGCTTTCAAACTGATCAGTTTTTCTGATATGACACTGCACTGACCAGCAGATATGCGGCAACATAGAGGTCCAGCACTTCCCATCCATAGATCTAAAAGCCTGGGTACTACACCAAGACACACCAAATGCATATAGTCATGGGGGAAACAGCTCACCATGCCAATATTCAATTCAGTAAAAGGCGAGTGCCCCACATGATGATCTTCATCACTACAGCTTTGAAAAGCTCGTCAGTCCTAGGAGCAGCATGCATATCTGGGAAAGTCATACGATGGTTCATGTAAAGACCTGACTGAATACATTTGTCACATCCAGAATACCCTGTGTGAGACTTAATGGCTTTAATGTAAGATCTAGCTGGAGCATCACATATAACTGAACTCACTTTCACAAAAAAAGTCTTTGCACCAATGAGAAATCCATCTTTCAACTGTTTAATCTCATTTACAAGAGCACCCAGGTACTCAGGCAAAGAAATTGATTTGGATACACCACAGAACAATGCAATCAATATAGGTCTTTTCACACAGCCATGTTGTAACATGCCCAAGATGGGCCAGAACTGCACAGAGAAGCTTTTAAAAGGTGGTAGACCATCAATGTTCAGCTGTAATTTGAACACATGTCTTTCTTTGGACTTTGCTTGACAGTTGCTCAAAAGTTTTCCTAAGTGCATTCATGACACCAAAATAGTGAAAAGAGCCAACTGCTAAATTTTCCACCACATAATGTGTCTTAGTTTTCAGCAAAGACCGACCATCCTTTGGGAGGCTAGGATGGTAAACCCTGAGAATGGACAGCAGCGTTGAAAGCGCAACTAAAGAGACACCATACTTAATGGCCCAGTCTGATAACACAGATGCCAAGCTGGGATGAGAATCATTGTCATCATCGGAACTTTCATCAGTTCCCCTTTCACTGCTTAAATTCTCCTCCTCAGACATGCCCATATTACAATGAGAACTGTCAGCTGTACAGTGTGCCACATCATTGTCCTGAGCTAGCTCTATCCCAGAATTTCCAGGCATTTCACTTTCCACGAAGCTGAGCTTAAGATCGACTCTTTTCAGGGCCCTCTTGTGAATGTTATACGCATCACTGTATGCCATTTTGCACTGAAAACAAAAAAAAGCAAAATAAAGGGAAGACATAATTAGTTTTATTGAAGGAAAAACAAACAAATTAAATAAACATGAATCCATGAACAATGCCAAAAAGTATAGAAGATATATAATCTGCTCAGCACATGTGCTCCTAAATAATGGAGAGAATTAAAAGCAAAGCAGTTTGGTAGCAAAATGAAAATTGTATAACACTTTTAACCCTTAAATAAAGATGAGAGTCAAACCTGACACATTTTTTACATTTGAGAAGCAAAAACATTCCTAACCATTAACAAATAATCAACATTGAAAATCAGAGGAGTGCTGTAGGTTACAGTATGCAATAATTAAAAGGACTACGAGGAGTTTTGGAAAGTTTTCACACCTTGCGAGCCTCCGCGCGCACGGTGAAATTCTTGGACCGGCGCAAGATGACAAGACAAGATTCATCCACATTTATATGAGACTCTTTTATAACAACAACAACAACAAAAACTCCTCGGTGTGTGTTTAAGAGAGAGGAGAGACAGCGCGAAGGGAAACCGGATCTCAGACAACATCTGTCTGGCACAACACTGGAGGGAACCGTGCCTGTCCGCGACGCACAGATGCACGGACGAGTAATGTTGAACAGTAATTCGACTTCAGAAAGGCAAAGTCACACGTTGTTTACATTTCAATCTGACTTTATACATGGTTGTTATCACGTTAGCTCGTAGTTCACCGGTTTCCAGCTGCTCTGGGCTCCAGAGACGGAGCGGAGATGCATGCAGTGGAAAAGAGTTTGATCCGAGTCGAAGCTAAACCGCTACGGAGACCGAACGTAGCGGAGAAATGAATGAGCAATGCTAGATATGCTGGCTATCTGCGTAAAGGTTAGGAAGCTATCAATTATATTTTCTATTCCTTCATATTAAGTTCTCTCTGTGTTATAACATTGATATTGTAATTTAATCAAATGGGCTGGGTCTGCCTGTTTCACAAAAATCTACTTTGCTACCAGTTAGCTCGTTTATTAGCCGCCACACAGTTAGCCTACAGTTACAGTTACAGTTACAGTTACTTTAACAACCTTAAAGGAAAACGTCAACTTTATTGGGTATTTTGATGAGGCAATGACAGAAAATCATAGTTTACAATTAACCTTTACTAAGAATACATTTATAATATTTTAATATGTACATACCTCAGTGTTAATCTTTGAGCTTTTAAAGAAGTGAGGTTTTCTTCTGGGTAGACATTCCCGCTGTTTGTGCAGTGTTGTGGCTTTAAAGAAATATGCCAAAACACATCCAAAACACATCCATATATGGAATCAGATGTTGCCGCTCTGTACTCACTCTTCTGGCTTGCCATAAACATGCCATACCATCCCTAATACTTGATCCCGCTATTTGCCCAGTCTTTTGGTTTACCAGACATATGCCATAACTCAGCCATATATTGCTGGCGCCTATGGACAACCTTAATCATACCACAGTTAACTCAAAAGGCTTTCTTAATGCCAAAAAGGAAGCCAAAAATGCCAAATGAATGCTATAATACAGCCAAAACACGTTCACAGTCAAAACACGACACATCTTCTACAGAGCCCACCGACATGTCCACTCGGAGCCCGCCGACACGTCTTCTACAGAGCCAGCGGACACGTCCACTACAGAGCCTGCCGACACATCGGCAAATTTGTATATACGATAAGTATAAGACACTTATTGCAAAGGAATTTTCAGATCTCTGAGAGGTCACTATGCACACACACACACACACACACACACACGTTTCTCGGCCCTATTTGTGCCTTTGCTATAGAACAGGATAGTCTGTGTGCTGTTGCAGCAGATATTGAAACTGAATCTGAATCTGACACTAAAAAGTTTGCCATTCTGTTGTATTTTTGCTACGATAAAGGCTGTTGCAATAATTGTGTGCTAACTGGAATGTGTGTGGATCATGTTTGCCAAATATTCTCCTGCACTATTACACATGGTGCAAAATAATTGTTTTGCTGGGAGAGCATGATGCATTGGGGGGGCAGGCTAAAAAGTTAGCCTAGGGGCCCATGACTACCTTAATCCTCCTCTGCCCCACCTTAAGAAACAAGCAGATTTATACCTGCAGCGGTGCGAGCTGGACCGGGATTTTGCCAGCGGTTCAGTCCCGTTCTGTTCTGTGCATCTAAACTGACTGTTGTGGATTAATGAGACTGAACGAGTCCGGGCCGAGTCTGTTCAGGTCTGAGGAGATCCGGATATGAGAGGACAAATGCTTTACGAATTCCACTAGCATTGCTAAGCATAGCCACCATAGCCACGTGCGCACCAGAGCCAATCACTGCATACCATAGTGTGTTTGCTTTGTGCTACTCCTTTTCCTATTGGTGGAAAAAGGCAATCAAAAAATTAAATGGCAAACCACGTCATTTGGTTGCTGAGGAACGGGTGGGGGGTGGGGGGGACAGAGACAGCGACAGAGATAGCGAGTTTAGAAAGTTGAGAAATTTGTGACATTAAGCGTGTTTGGAGTGTATAGTTAGTGTGTTATGTAGTGTTTGGTGTAGTGTGTTTAGTGTGTAGTGGAGTCATTTTTTTGTTTAATGAGTCAAAACAATGAGGAGAAGCTGAATGTGGAGCAGGCAGTGCAGCTCTTCATTCAGCTGGAGGGAGCTCAGTGAGCCCTGAGCATTGCCTGCATTTAAATGTAAATGTTACATATGACTTTGTAAATTTAAAAAGCCTAGCAAACAACAATTTATATTTGCATTATGAGTAATAAAAATGGTTCGTTAAACATATTTGTGGTTTTCACAGTAAAAAATCTAACTTTTTCCTACTCTGATTTTATGTTTTTTTTGTGATTTTAGGTTTATTGTGTTAATATAGTATGTCAAAATGAAAAAAATAACTGTACAGTCACACAAGTGAGGTTGTGCTGAAAATAATGACATCAGGCAAGACAAAGTAAATAGTTTTAAGGTGAAATATAATGGCAAAATCAAAAATAGTCCAAAACGGCCAATTATCCCCTGGAATATCGGATTCCACAACAAGCCTAACTATCCCTGACTCTCACCTTCAAACACAGCCTCATTTGGCCATCCATGAAAAAGCTTCTTAACCTCCCACTTTTCTATGGGAATTCATACTTCCTACGGGCAATGCACTAGTCATGATAAAACAACAAGCGTAAGACAGAGGAAGAAGTTCACCTCTTCTTTTCATGATGCTGGTTTGCTAAGAAGTTGTGGCTAACTGTATGCATGAAGTCAGCACTTATTTTGCCTCCCCTGACTCATTTTTCAAACAGTAGGAGCCGAACCAGCATGGATCCAGTCAAGTTTGACTGATTTAAAGCACTTTGCAGACAAAGTGAACAAGGCATGAACAAGCTAAGAGTCACATGGTCGATGCTATGTGTCTTGGCATGTTTAGAGTAAATATTGCTACTCCTTCTCCTAACGAGGAGGTTCCAAAAACAGGCACATCTTGTCCAAAATAATAGACAGTACATTTCTGTGGTGAGTTTTGAGTCAGCCCTGTGTGGCCATGATGAAATTAAATGTTCAGAAAATCCGGGTGTTTTCAGCGCCAGAAACAGCTGTAACAGAAGAGAAAACTATTGTGAATGAAGTGTCTGTAAAACGGTGGATAAAATCTTTTGGCATCACAACCCCCATGAAATGACTCTTTTCACTGTCAGAATTTGAGCCATCCAGTCCAATAACATTTGGAAAGTCTAGAAGAACTGAACAATTAAATTATTTAATCCTCATTCAAGTTAGCCGGGGGCTAAACTGGAAGTTAGCCGGCTTGGTCTGTGATCCAGGTATTTTAATTGCCAAGAAGTCGAGCTTGTATGGCTGCAAAACACCACTGAGCAGCCTTCATAGAAATGAACAAACTTCACCTCCAACACTGTGTCAAGTAATAAAATGTCTTGAATAGACCACATCCCATCACTTTGCATGGTGGAATTTAGTGTGTTCACCCAGGTCTTACCTTTGGATTAAAAAAAAATGTGTCTACTGCAGAGTCACCAGTCCCGGGTGTAAATACCACGGCTACACATTCCCAGAGCACATAGCAGCCTGATCTTAGCAGGTTTAATTGGGATTAATGAACAGTGGAAAAGGGTATATGACAGTACAGAATGAATAGTTTTAGCTGGTCGAGGTGCAGCTCATGTAAGTATTTTAGGTATTGTTGGATAATTTATAACAATGGATCATAATATATAAAATTATTGTGATGATTTGTATGTAAAATATTGATAATAATGAGTAATTCCCAAATAAATAAAGGTGAGTATAAAGTGAAATATTTCCCTGTGAAACGTAGTGCAGAAGAAGTAAAACTACAGAGCAGCCTAGCTTTATGTATGAGTGTGGAGGCAGTAGAGCCAATACTCGACTGAATTATGTGCAGGTAAAGTAAAATCATATTCATAATAAATTCAGCTCAACAATGTCTGTATGACTATAACAATGACTATAATCTTTGCGTGGCTTCATCAATGTAAGCAGGACTTGGTTTACAGCTCAGATGTGCAGAGAATTCCAGTGTTCCGCACGCCTGCCCTGCATACCTCACTCACCGTGGGCCAAAAGGTCAGAGGTTGTCAATGGCAATAGAGAGAGAGCTCTGTTCAAACAACTGTGGAATTCCAGGTTGGGAGGAGGAGGAATGCAGGGGAAGAGAGGGAACACAATGGAGAAGTGGGTTCTAGGTGCATATCACAACACACACACTCACATACAGCTGGTGACTTTTCTGGGCTCATTTGAATAGTTCTGTGTGAGACAACCATTAGACTCAGACACAAACACTACAATGAGAAAGTCTAAGGAGCTCAGCATTGATCTGAAAGAGCATTATTGATTTAAACATTCAGGAAAGTCACTTGGAGCCATTTTAAAGCAGTTAAAGGTCCTAAGATCAACTGTACAGACAACTGTTTGTAAGTATAAAGTTCATGCCACAGTGCAGACCTGCTGCTCAGCATGGTGCTAGTAGTATTATACTGTGGGGCTGTTTGCTGCCAGTGGATCTGCTGCTCTAAAGGAAGTAAATGGAATAATGAAGAAGGAGGATTATCTCCAAATTCTTCAGGAAAACCTAAAATAATCAGCAGAAGATTGGCTCTTGGATGCACATACAACAAAAGTGGCAAAGGCTGATCATGACAAAATCAGGCTACAATTGAGGTTTTGGAATGGTCTCCCTAAAGTCCTGACTTGAATCCCATTGAGAACATCTGGACTGTGCTGAAGAAACAAGCCTGTGCCAGGAAGCTGACAAATTTAGACGAACTTCAATGATTCTGTTCAACTGGTTAGCCACAAGCTTGTGGATGGCTATCAGAAGCACCTAATTGAAGTGAAAATGCCCAAGAGACATTTAACCAACTATTAGATTTACTGTATGTATATTTTTGACCAGCAGATTTGGTCATGTTTTCATAAGACCTATAATAAATTCATTATTGAACCAAACTTCATGAATGTTTTAGTGACAAAGTAGGTTGTGTTCCACACATTCATCACAGAAACATGAGAGCTATAGAAATCATTGGAAATTAAGACTGACATGATGTACAAGTTTTTTGCGTTTTGCGAGTGGATGGAAACCTTTGACCCTAATGTATAAACACACTTCCTGTCACCACCCCACAGCTTAATCAATACTTCAATGAGTGAGACTGATAGAATAATTGAGTTTAGAACAGACAGTAGGTGCAAAGAAACACTCTGCTTGAAAGCATACCTGAGTAAAAAGCTGTATCTGAATACTGTGTGCCACACATCTAAACATTTACTGGTGGATGTTATGCAGATGGATGTTTTTTAAAGATAGTACATTTCTAGCCTTGTTTGTGATGACAAAAACCTTTTATGAAGCCAAAACATGATCTTTTCCTAGCTCTAACCAAGTGTTTTTGTGCCAAACCTAAACAGAAGCACAATGTTATCACAATACCAAACTGAAACTGAGCCAAAAAAAAGTACAGTTGAATCATATCGAAACTATAGAACTTATAGAAACTTTAACTGCCAACATTAATTCTGATGAATGGTTGCAGCATGAGATTTAATAGTAGCAATAAGCTGCAATTCTCTGCCAGTATTTAATTTATAAAGCTTCTCAGGGTGAAGTTTTGGTCCTGTCTGCACCAAATGGTAAGGTAGATGCAAGATTCAGAATGAATATAATCAAGTGCTTGGGCATGTTGCTTTGATTCTTTTTTAATAATGTCTCTGTAGATCAAATCTACAACTACCATAAAAAGTGCATATATTGTTGCAGTATGTTTGCAGGACAGAGAAATAGAAGGATGCTGGTTGGAGAAAGCAATAACAAGTAGCATGAGGCTACCAAAGTGGTTGTAGGGATGATACCTTCTGTAAGCCTTCTAGCAAGCTTCCAGATATTCAAGCATAATAAGGTTGGACACGATGATGGATAGCACAATCATGTCAAGGTGGCATGAAGCTGTGATGACTGATGCAGCTCTGATGCGTCACCATTGGAGTCCCACTGTTGGTTGCTCCATTGCTCAAAGAAGGGCATTTTGGGTAGGCATTAGTTTTGTCCCTATTAAGATGTATCTTTCTGGCTCTATAACTTAAACTTGATTTCATTTCATTTGAATTCTGACATCATGATATCTGGCCATGGATCTTTCTGCCTGTGTTTGTTCCTCAAGCCAATCAGTCATTGGATGCTGTTCTTTAAATATAACTGTCATTCTGTCTTTCAGAGCTTTACAAGGATGCAACACCATGTCCCTCAGTATGATCCTATTCTACCACCACCATCTACTTCCTACCTTCATGGAACTTTTCTTAATGAAGATGCTTCACGTCAGTAAGATCCCAACTCTGTTGTCAACCTCAACAAACATCGTTATGCACATCGTTTTCGACCAACTTTAAACAAGTCCTGTAGGTCCAGTAATCGAGACAAGTTCTATTAAAACTGCAAGCAGTAATGAATGGACCTTGCACCCTTGTGCCCGCAGGTGCTGCTGCACACCCCACCAGGCTTACAGTTATAATATACATGACAGACCTTGACCATTTGATAAGCCTCTGAATTTCCATGTGTTTTGGACACTGCACAAAGCAGGTCAATGTAACTTCCTGTGTCTACTATGTGGCTCTGTAATTACATGTTTACGGATGTCAGGGATAGACCGCACAATGAAAATGTCACATAAATGAAATAAAAGGCACAGTGACTAGTTAGCTAATTGGCATGTAGAAGTGTTGTTGGTGGGACTCTGCTCTAACATGTCAAAGCTGGAAAAGATTGGGCTATTTACACAGAAGTTATGAAACATGTTAAAGCTAACCAGGGGCGCCGCCAGGGATTTTGGGCCCCATGAAAAAAAATCTAGTTGGGCCCTTGTATAGGTTGCCCATGTCTCAAAGGGCCCCCTGTCAGTGCCGGGCCCTTGGAATCTTCCTAACCTTTCCCCCCCTGGCGGTGCCCCTGAAGCTAACAAAACATGTAATTTCCTACCACCAAAAGAGGTTCTATGACTGCAGGTGAATACTAGCATATTTAAGTGTTCAAGCTGGGACAAACGGGAAGTTATGGGCAGATTCAAATCTGTACAGTAGAGTTACAACATCTTCCTGTTTTATGGTGAATCATTGAGCTTCCCTGCACTGCCGCAGCCATGCTCTTCATCCTGAAGGTCTGAAGTGATTTCTTCACGTTTCAGGTGGCTTTGATCATTCTTCTAGGTGTAAGTGATTGCTTAAAAAAATTTAAATTCCTGCAGCCACTTGGGGATGTTGTGACGAGAAGCAAATATTGGCATGTACAGTAAATGTGTTCAGATTGGAATTCATATCGAACCTGTGAGGTTTGGTGCACAAACACCTTCTGTTTCATGGCCAAAAAAATGATTTTTGTCGTGCTGTTACAGCTACACCGTTTAACAAAACTCAAGTTTTTATTAACTTTTAATCACAAATGTGCTAAGATTAACCAGTGAAATTGTGAAGCTGATTGGGTTAAAGCTGTAGGAGGCTCAGTGACGAATAAGGTTTCCAGTTGACCAAAAATGTAAATAGGTTAAAACCGCAGATCAATGTAGTTTTTACCTTTGTTGAGGATGCTATTTACTCATTTTTAAAATCTCATTTTCAAAAAATGTATTTTATTTGATTACACCAGTCAAAAATGTCATACTGGATAACGATAATGATAACGTTAATGAGTTTTCACATATGTTTTTTAGCGTTATCCCATATGACACAGGATTTTACTACATAGTGTACTAGTGACTGAAAAGAGTAAACAAAGCACATTTTAAGAGAGACTTTTTAACCTTTCACCATTGTTTGGGGGTCCTTTTGGGTCTTCCTGATGGCCTAACTTCCTGTCTGATAATGTGTGCCCCATAATGCCTCATGAACTTGCTCCAGATTGCTTGTTATCCCGGATGACATTGGCTGACATACCAGTTTTGGGACAAGCTGCTCCAAAGCATAACAATCCACTGGATGTCATATTTTTTGTAACATTTTTATATATCAGAGGCAACACTCATACAATAATGCCTGGGGCAGAGATTTTTAAATTTATTTTCTTTTCAACTATTTTGTAGCTTTTTTGCATTTCACCATGAGGTCTGGACAGTTATCCGATATGACATTTTGTGACCATTGTGTCTAATAACTCTTAAATTTTGTAAAACCCTCGATTCATTTCCTATCATTAGATAAACAGAGATTCATAGATGATAGTGTGTTTTTTATTAACATTTTTTGTATTTTTACTCCATAAATGTGCTTTGGACATCAAAATTGCACGTCCCGTCATTGTGCCAGGAGCAGAAGAATTCATATTGACTGACTTCCTGTCAAGGTGAAGTAGTGGCAGTTTTTTGTAGATGTAGGTGTGATAGATGTGTGCACCCAATTTCATGTATGTACATCAAACTAGCTGTAGGGCCTGTAGTAAGTATAGAAAAATGTGATTTCCTGCTGACACTTGGCGCCACTATGACTGCAAGAGAATATTGGCCGGTCAATGTCTTCAGGCCGGGACTGAAATCAAACTTTTTAAGTTTGGTGCAGATTTGACTATGCACAGTGGAGTAATAACACATCTCACATTTTTCGTGGCACCATATTAGCCTTCAACAAAAACAGTGTTCACAATTCAGCAACATCAAGCTCTTAAGGGTTTTCTCACCATGTTTGAGGCAGATTTGCCAGCCAGGAGGCCATCACCCCTTTATAAATGTAATCTCCTGCTGCCAGTAGAGGGCACTGTGATTGTAACTCAATATTTGCATATTCATGTGTTCAATGCGGAACTTTTACCAGAAAAGTAATGTCTGGTGCAAATCTTACCATGTACAGTGGCTTTACAGTAATTTCCTATTTTATGGTAAATGATTAAAAATTGCCTCACCGCCACGGCTGGGCCCTTCAATGGAAGTTGTTGTGGAAATTCTCCTTTGTGAGGTAGAGAGTTGCTAATTCTCCGAAGATCTTCAGACTTCAGCTTAATTAATCATATCTCGTTTATTCACGCAGCGTGGAGAAGAAGGCAAGAGCGTTCTTCTGACGAACTCTAAATTGATGTCTCTTTAAGTACAGTCAGAGTGAGGACGTTACCTCCATCTACAACAGTCATAAAACATTTTCTTTACATAATAATGACTCTTTGATGTTTGGGTGTATCCTGTCTTCCCAGGACAGTGACCCTTTGATGTAAACAGATGGGACAGCAAATGTCATTTTATCGAAACTTGTGTATCTTCCCATGTGGGGGAGGTGTCGCCACCTGTGGCTTCTTTTGACACTTTGAGCAAAATGTCATTCTCCAACTCTTCCTGTCCTTAAGCACATTGGATCACAAACAGTAAGACTATGCAATTTCTTACAAAGTTGATACTTTAATAACTTTGCATTGCAAAGGTGTTACGTTTGGCCTGACAAAATTTGAAGCCAATCAGATTAAAGTTGTAGAAATAAATTGAAGTAGAACACATGCAAATCGGCAAAAATTAGCACAAAAATTGTGAAATGGTCTTTTTGTGCTGTTTAAAGAGTCATTTTGCCATGCCCCTGCAAAAGACCCATGTCAGGAATGCATTTTCACCAAAACTGAAGAAAAGGAAGAAAAAGACTAAAAATAATAACGTTTTCTGTTTCAACGGGGTAGGTAGAAGAAAAGAATTCAAAAGATGAAATTTGCACCACCATATTGCAGAAGTCCATAAGAGAAATTCTGCATGAGCCCTGTGCCAAATCAGAAGACTGATCTGAGAAAGAATGTAAACAACTTAACTATCAATCATCATTCACTGTCCTTAAGCTGCTGAGAATCTGGTCCAAAATCTAGGGATATCCCGATCCGATCTGCAGGATCAGGATCGGGTCCAATCTGGGCATTTTTTAGCTGATCGGAATCGGCAATTTTGAAGGTGGACCCAAGTCCGATTTTTTTTTTTTTTTTTTAAACGTCAGAGCACAATTTGTTGCAGAACTCAGATGCGCGCATAGCGTTATTCTGGCAAACTTGTGGATAAAATGTCTGCAGTGTGAAAATAACAAATTAAAACTGCAAGCAGTGATGAACGGGCCCTCACAGTCCCCGCACGCTGGCCTGCGGCGCCATCGAACTGCGCGCTCACCTGTTACTTGCATGTCACGACGGGGAGAAATCGAGCAGTAAACGTCATGTCATTCGGGTGATTTTTGTCTGACTTCCTGTGTCCAGTGGGTGACGCTATGGATATGACACAGTTTTGATGCACAGATATATGCAGGGCCATTCCCTCTACATTTCTGAGAGATTTGGCGCAGATTGGTCATTGTATGGTGAAGCTACGAGGACTTGATGCTTCATGGCGAAGGATTTAAATTGACCACCCCACCATGGCCAGTATGGAGTAAGATAACTGTCAAAAAAGATGTGTGCATGATTCTCACAGTCGTATTCATAATGTTAAACATTTGTGCACAAATAAAATTGTTGTACACAAAATTCTACTGTCACACACGTGAGTCTGAGAAATTATTTGGGTTAGGATTGTTTTTATGTCAGTATGAATTTAAAAGCTGTGAGTGCAAAGTCTTGTGAGGACGACGACTTTCTACGACTACGAAGTCTTCTCTGTGAACACGAATTCAAGTTTTTGGGTACGAGTAGAAAATTGCTGAAATGACGTCACGTAGGTCACAAGCGGGTCACAGGGGAAAATAATCGAACCCCGATCACTCCAAACGGTGCACTGTACCTGTCCTTTGTGAGGGGGGCGGGTAAGGAGGCGAGCTGCCGGAATCTGACTGCACCGAGACCCCCAAGACCAAGAGAGAGATTTACTGATACTGTAGCAGAACCACAAGGTCCAAAATACTGAAACCATCCGGTGCCCAAAGAAGGAAAAGAAGGAAAGAAGAGGAAGATGTGAAAAAGATACAGGTACAGTAACGTCAGTGTGATGAAGTGAATGAAATTAATAGTTTAATGATCGTAGTTACCATTGTTGGAGCAGAGTGTTAGCTTGCTAGCTTACTTTGGACGATAGCAGCATTGTTTAATAATCAGTAAATAGCTGAGTCGACGTGTGTTAATGTTACTCCACCTTAAATTCATCAGGTATGTTTGGAAAGTTAACGTTAGGCCTGTTCAGGTGTTATTTAACCTGTTGGCAGTGTTTCCTGCTTGTATGTCAGTTAAAATGCTTTTAGTTGTACATCCCCTTTGTAATAGGGTAGTTGTAAGCCTTTGGTTTATTGTGTCACAGTTTATGTTTGTTGAAGTTTACATCAGTGTTAAAGTGCAGTTAAAGTGTATTACTGCTAATACTCCACACCTCAGCTTTCCCATGTCATTCATGATATATATATATGTGTGTGTAATGTATGTATATATACACATAAATATACATACATATATACTGCAGTTGTACTCTGATTAGACTGAATTGCATTGCAATGACAATAAACTGAATAAATCTCATCACATGTTCATTATTAGTCTATATTAGTCTTATGTATAGCACATTTTTCTATTAAAATGTAACATCCAGTGGTCACATATACTTTTCTCTTCAGATGCACTTTTAACATATTTCACCAGCAGCCCAGTGACACAGCATCAGGAGCTCCTGTCCCTCTACCTCAGCACAGCAGAGTGACACAGCATCAGGACTAAAGGCACCAACAGGCGTGCTGACTGGACATCTCTTGTGACTACTTCAAATAAAAAAGCAGTTCCACATTTTGCAAAAACAAAGATGGGAGAGTGTCAACATGACTTTTGCCTTAGAGCCTTAGTCAATGGGGAAAAAATCAAAAGAAGCTGGTTGATGCACTCAAACAGAAATGACAGCTTGCACTGCTTCTGCTGCTAAATGTTTCCTCCAAGAGAATACACTTAATAGACTTAACAAGGAAGGACTAAAGGACTGGAAAAATGCAAGCTAGCTGAAGATTCACGAGGATAGCCGGGAGCACAATACCCACATGGCAACATAGAAGGAGTTGGAGGTCGTTTTGCAAAGCGGCTGACAATAGATAAGTGAGGCTGAGAGATAATATGTTTGCACAATGCCTTATTTATATTGTATTTTGATCACTTCTTTCTTTCTTCAGTTTTTATTTGGTGTGATATGTTTGACTTAAAAAAAAATTCTTGAATACATACATGCAGTTTCTGTGTGAGTGTATGGACATTGACAGGTAAAGTCAATAACGTGTATATCCAATATTTATTTCATAAAATTGCACTATTTAAAATAATATACAGTTCATGGACTTACAGAGTTTCTGCTGGCAAGCTAAATTGACATAAATCTGTCCATCGTTTAAGTATGGTTTCTTTTCCTCTTTGCTAACCCTCCTCTCGGTCATGTGCATTTGTCTACAAGTAGTGGGTGGCGCTATGGATACGACTCAGTTTTGATGCAGAGATATATTCAGGGCGACTTCCTCTACATTCCTGAGAGATTTGGTGTAGAAGGGGAATTGTAGGTTGAAGTTACGAGGACTTGATGCTTTATGGCGAAGGATTTAAATTGACCGCCCCACCATGGCCAGCAGGTATGACGTAGGCGAAAGCTTTGAACACGTTTTCATCTTTAAGGTCTGTGGATGATGCTGAGTGACTGTGAAGTCTGTTGTGTTAAATCTATAGGAGGATGTCATAACAGTGCTAGGATTGGAAATATTTCAAAATGGCAGCCACAATCAAAATGGCCGACTTAGTATTGATGCAGAGACGTACTCCGGGCAACACCGTCTACATGAATGTGCCTTATGGTGTAGATTGGAAAGTGTATGTTGAAGTTATAAAGCCTTCATGCTTCACGGCAAAGGAAAAAAATGGTTTCCGACGCCGCGCCCACCAAGTATGACATAGCGGAAAGATTTCCATAACTTTTCATCTTCAAGGCATGAAGATGATGCTCAGTGAATGTGAAGACTGTGGTGTTTTACCTCTAGGACAAGATAGTCTTCAAAGTAGGCATAAATTGGACAAAAATGGCGCCACACATCAAAATAGCTGACTTCTTGTTGGAGTGACGGCATCGGTCCGAAGGGTTTTTTGTGCGTCTTCTCATGATGAATCTGCGTACCTAATTTCGTTCATCTACGCGCATGCAGGAGGCAGGGCATCACAATAGGGGGCGCTACAACACGCCCAATGACAACACAGATCTATTCAGGGCGACTCCCTCTACATTCCTGTGAGATTTGGCCGAGATAAGAAATTGTATGAAGAAGTTTTGAGGACTTGATGCTTTACGGCGAAGGATTTGAATTGACTGCCCCACCACGGCCAGCAGGTATGACGTAGGATAAAGATTTCCATAACTTTTCATCTTCAAGGTCAGAGGATGATACTGAGTGACTGTAAAGTCGGTGGTGTTACGTCTGTAGGAGGAGATAATTTAAGTACAAAGATTGGCAATATTTCAAAATGGCGGCCAAAAGCAAAATGGCCGACTTAGTATTGATGCAGAGATGTATTTGGGGAGACAGCCTCTACACTTATGAGCAGTTTGGTGTGGATAGGAAATTGTATGTTGAAGTTATAAAGCCTTGATGCTCGACGGCGAGGGGAAAAAATGGTTTCCACCGCCCTGCCCACTAAAGTTTGGCGCAGCTGAATGATTTCCATAACTTTTGTTCTTCAAGGCATGAAGAAGATAACTGAGTTAATTTGAAGACTGTGGTGTTTAAGCTCTTGGACAAGATAATTTTCAAAGTAGGCATGAATCGGACAAAAATGCCGCCACACATCAAAATGGCTGCCTTCCTGTTGGAGAAACAGTATGGGCCCCCCAGACTTTTTTGTGCGTGTGGTCATGAGGAATCTGCGTACCGATTTTCGTTTGTCTACGCTCATGTGGAAGGCAGTGAAGAACATTAGGGGGCGCTACAGAGCCTGCAGGTCATGACCACGCCCAGTGACAATGCAGGATCATAGTTTTCGCCGGATGTGACGTATATTCCAAATTTAGTGAGTTTTTGGGTATGTTCAGGCATCCAAAACTGCAGTGAAACTTGGAGAAGAAAATTTCTTTCCTTCCAATTACAATAAGGACCTCACAGGTCTACCTGCTCGGGCCCTAATAATCATTGCGATTACAATAGGGACCTCGCAGGTCGAGACCTGCTCGGGCCCTAATTAGAAAGTGAAAGCAGTCCAACGACGACATGTAACATCTGCAATACGGCCGTTTCGCGGAGCTGCACTTAATACTGCTCATTTGATATGGCATATAAAAAACTAACACTCAAAGAATACGTGTTCACTCGAGAAGTACAGGCAAGGACACCGAAGCAGCAAACACTCGTGGATACTTTCAAAAGGACAGAGAAATATCCTCGAGACAGCGGCATGGCCGTGGTAGAGGATCAGGGTTTTCTTCGTCATCTGGAGTTTTTGAATCCCCGGTATGCCCTACCATCTCTGCATTACATTACATTGACTCCACTTTCGAGTTACAATGTGCCGGTATGCGCACTGGTTTTGTGGGTCTCATACAGCAGAGCATGTAAAACAGGCAACTGAGGAGATGCTGAACGCTGTGAAACAGACAAGCTACGCATCCACGTCATTTTATGTAGCAACGTAAGGAATATGTAAAAAGCAGTGGATGATGTGGAGGTACCAAGCGTGGGCTGCGTCTCACACACACTTCAGCTGGCTGTACACGAGGGTCTGCTGTCACGGTGCAGCGTCACAGACTCACCTGCTGACACAAGGAAGGTGGAGGCCAATGTTGGAATAGCATATGCAGAATAAGAAAGAGCCATATGAAAGTACATACTTTGTTTCAACAAAATAAAAAAAACTAAAAAGGAACAGCTTGCATGCAGGTGCTTTTTTTCTTAATGCAGCTGTATTATCCAGGGCAATATTAGTTAAGGCTAAGTATCGGATCGGCACTCGGTATCGGCAGATACTAAACATTAAAGGACTTGGATCGGGATCGGGGTAAAAAAAACCTGATTGGGACATCCCTACCAAAATCCTTTCATATTGATTGACGTGTAACAACTGCAGGCCAGGTGGACAGTTCCAAGTACTCTTAATTAATGACTTAAGTTTATGATACTTACATTTTATTCAGCTAAAACATTGTGATTGCGTGACTTAGACTAAATCAGGAGGTGTGGCAGAACTCCACAGGTTCGTTGTGTGTGTCGCTCCATGTTCCATGTGTGTGACGTGCTGGGAACCCCTGCTGATCAGTTTCAAAATGGAAGGCTGCTATGTTCTTTTGCTAGCAGCATGCTGGTCCTACTTGTGATTATTTGTACTTATCAATGGATTAAAAATAACAGTGAAAAACCAGGATGAGGCAGATCATAACTGTGTGTTTAAAGTGAGGCACAAGACCAAACTGAGTGACCCTGGTGAACATAAAGCAGTTTAACTCTGTACTGCATTGAGTATCTGTTAGTCATATAAACCAGATGACTGAACAACCCAACTGTCTATGTCAGGTCAAGTCTCTCCTCTGCAGCGTCCAGCTTCTTCTGACTTTCCCCCAGTGAGACGTCCGTCTTTTGTCGAGCTCCTTGACCCAGGTATCTTCAGCGGGCGCCATCTTTAGAGTGCACTTCACAAAGCTAGTCTGCAGTGAAAACACTTCTCTTGTCCAGACTCAACACGGAGGTTGTTCGTCTTCTCCTTAATGTCCAGTTTAGAGGAAAGCAACAGAAAGCACACACATCCAACGCTGCCGACGCGCGGGACTCCAGTAACGCAACTCCAACGTTCACAGCTACAGTAAGCTTGAAGAAAAGTTGGCACTGACATGGCACGGTCACGGCCGGGAAAACTGCCACTCGCACGGACTCCTGGGGTGTAGAAGCGTAGAAGGCAGGCCGGTCCGGTCCGCGCTTGCGAAGAGAGGTCCAGGCGATAATGTTCGGGCGCCAATTGTAACGTGGTCGGTGAAGGGGAAGGTTATGGTCCGCTTTCAGTGGCGGTAGCTCTGGTTAGCTCATGGGATTTCCGCACATACTTTTGTTCCACTGTAACTTACAGACCATACCAAGCCAGGTCGCTACGGCACTAGTTATCACACGCATACATGCCCTGACACACATAGGCCGAGGATCCTACACCTATACATCACAATGTAAAATAAAATAAAAGGGGTCTTCACTCCGCTGGCTGCATTGCTATGCATGGTGGAGCGGAAGCACATCAACTCTTCTTCTAGGTACAGGTTACACTATCCACTTAACAAAAGGAGGCGCCACCTTCATGGCGCTACATTCAATAACTCCGACTGTTACACCGTCATGCCTCTGCCACAGTAGGTTAAGCTTGCCAGCCCTACGGTGATCATCGACTTCCACTACTGTGTTTTAACTGGTGCGCTTTTTAATTCGTATTTGGGGAATTTACTGATGCAGTTTTTTATAAGAGAACATGAAAATCTCTTAAGCATGTGTGAACCACACACCTTATTTCAGGTATTTAACCAAAAACCCAATCAAAAAAAACCCCACACACTTCAAGACAAGGATTTGGAAGTCCAAAAATAGTAACTTATGAACTTTATGGAGACTTTCATTGGGCATTCTGACTGAAAACATCACAAACTGGCATGGCTGGTGCCAGAGCCCAAACCATCTCTCTGCCATACCATCAGACTACGGAGCAGCTTCACTCCTGTGTGACTCATCTGGACTCTTCCTCAACACTCCACTGTCTAAAATACATGTAGCAGGACTCAGGGACTCACACATTTTTTCGTTTTTAAACCCTTGTTTAAAAAATCACAATAAATGTACCTTGTACCTTGAAACAACATATCTTTTATGTTCAAGCAACACCCTCTTAGCTGTAGTAACTGTGATTGTTGCCAAAGGAAACAAAGGAGGAAATCAGAATTTAAATGAAAACGTGCCGCTCCAAAGGGCAGTTTCAAACACCACATTCTGTTGTTTGACTGGGAGGAGTTGTTATGTAAATGTTACTCCATTATTGATTAAACCTGTTGGTAAAATACATCTTCTATAATGCAAATTTTATATATTCACTGAACATTGATTCATGTCAGATACAATTCTTTCTCTTCATAAGCAAGATTTGTCCTAGGGTGCCCCCCAGGGTGCCCTGAAATTAGTTCTTGCTTTAGGGTTTCATCAAACAAGAAAGACAAATATTGGGACCTTTAGACACTTGACTGAGGTTGAACAGATATTTTAACAGAGAAAACTTACACCGGTCCTGATCCTGCTGCTGCAGTACTCAGCGTAAGTCTCTGGTTACGTCCCTTCACTCACACTGTATCACTCTCCCCCTAACACAACGGGCTTACAGCCAGTCCTCTGCTTCCATCTTCAGTCAGAGCATGATCAGGAGAAAAAAATGACAATGCATCAACTTACCACCTCAAGGAAATTGACTACTATGGCGTTGGAGCAGAGCTCAAGTCAAGATGTAAAAACAACTGTAAGTCTTCACACCAACAGAGTTAAACCTGCTCTAATTCATTCTGGGGCAGGAGAACAAGCTGAAAAGACAACATCTGTAATATTATCTATCACTGTGATGAGTTGCTATGCTGAACTATTAGCAGTCATTTTCATATATACATATCCAGCAAACACATTGCAACAGTAACATTCATTTGTCATGTTTGTGTCCATCTGATTAATTTAAATCCAACATTCAGTCTTCTTTTAGCAACATTTTGTCATCAACAACAAAAAGTGTGAGTGATTCACTAATTTTGTCTGCTGCTGCTGTGAAGGAGATTGAAGAGAGTGAGACTGAACTAACACTGAAAAAAGTTGCAGGCCATTAAACCAAAATAGTGAGCTGAAGATACTAAAGAAGAACTGCACAACTGGTTATAATTCTCTCTGGGTTCATCCCCACAAACAACTTGTCTCATACTGACTGAGGTGATTTGATCCTTTGTTAGAGCAGATTTACAGTCATGTTTATTCATGACATCAGGTCTAATCCTCACTTTGTCACAGAGTGAAGACACTTCTAATCTCATGATATAGTCATTGAGTAGCAGTATCCCACTGGTGCCTACAATTACCTGTGTGTCTGACCTCCAATGACCCCCCAATCTGTTTGTGAGGCAATCCAAAATACTGTATCTGCAGGTAAGACTTGAAGTGAGTGCACCTGAAATGTCAGACACTGTGGTTGGTAATTTTACTGCTTGCTTTCCTTTTATCCAAATATGTTTGATTAAGCTCAGTCTCCCACCTGTCTACTTAGGTTTCTTCATGTATCTGAATTCTTTTTGTGATGTCACCATGTTCCCAGATGTCAGCAAATAACATGGTAAGTGGAGTGTTGTTCTTACTGACAGAATTAATGGCCAAAGCTCCAAAAATAAAATTGAACATGTTCAAAAAGGACTTCAAGTTCCCCTTTAGTTCCACCCTCCATCTTACACACACAGTAACACATTTTAATAGATGGAATAAGTCTTGTCCGTGATCTTGTGTGTATACATATGTTTCACAGAAATCAATGCTTGCCTGTCTGCACTGCAGCATGACTGGAAACCTCCCTGACCTCTGTCTGCATGGGATCCATAATATACCATCTACCTGTAGCTACGTATCTAAGCATGCTATCTAAGCACCACTCCAGATGGATTTGGCATCGGGGAGAAAATGGGAGCGTGTTGTCATAGCAACACCACATGCCACAGCCATTCAGATGGTATAGGGAGAGAGGAGTGGTGCAGGCTGATGTACATGAAGCACAAGGTTGCCTCACTCTGAGCAGCTCCTCCAGTTAGCAGTGACGGCGACTGAAAGAAGCTGCTTTTGTTGGGTGTCAGGAGCCTTAATGCCATCCAACAGAGGCAGAGTTATTGAGGTGCAGAAATTAGCGACAATAGTTGCTCATGTTTATGGGTATAACCACACATTCTTTGGGGGGTCGTGTCCCCCCCAATGTTGAGAAAATGGCAATCTGTCCCCCCCAATATACAGTAGAAAATATGTTAAATATGCACTCTTTTGTAAACCCTGTCAACAGATCTGTTTTTAAGGAAAACGTAAGTGTGTGAACCCCCCCCCCCCCCAAATTGTAAACTTGGTTGCGCCCATCTCTATTCCGATTTAGCAGTTGTTGTTGTTGTTGTTGAAGAGAGAAGGTGGGATAAAATGGAAGTTCCCACAAAGCGGAGAAAGCAAGACAGACAGCCAGACATAAGAGGGTTTTTTCAGACAGTAAGTAACTAGATGACGTGAGTAACCTAAATAGGTAACGTTAGCTTAGTAGATTAAGCAATAAGCCCCGAGAGGTGTGTCATGCCTTAGCTGTTTCAAAATCACTGTAAACCTTGGCCTCACGGGGCTTATTGCTTTTAGAAAACGGTTACTACATATACCTGGGAAGGTTTTATAAAATAAACACACGGCAACAATAATTTATTGATAACAAATAATCATTCTTCCGCCAAGCAATGTAATGCTAGTTCTTCAGCGACATTCAGCAGAATAGTTGCTAAACAACACAACATAACACAGACTCAGTTGAAACTTAACGTTAAAGATTGCGGTGATTGTTAGCATTTATCTGGATATATTTAAGCACTGATAAAATAGATCCGGGTTGTACAGCTGACTAGTTAAGAGCTGTGAAACAACATCACTCTGCTGTGTTCACACCAAAAGCGAACCGAATAAACACAAAACACTTTTTACCAGCCGTGTGTCGCCACCGGAGCATTCCGGGTTAAGCACCCTCGCTAGCGGGGAAGAACAGCACGAAGAGTCGGTAACGCACGGAGCTTCTTTCTGGATCTTGCAATCGCTTTGTGTGATATTAGTTTTAACTGGGACAACTCGGTTTTGTATTAATTTCCCCTAGAGTTCTCAACGAGTCGGGCCGGCCCGACAAACCTGACCAGACCCGCAGGTTTGGGCCGGGTTCGGGCCGAAAAAATACGCAAATTAGCCGGGTCGAGCCGGGCATCGGGCTTCCTTTTTTATAAAACATTTCATAAAACACATTTCTTGCAGGTTGTTAATTATATAGCCTGTTGTGAATCATCGCTGTTCACGTGTGGTGAAGAGTAAGTCTGGCTGCCTGCTTCATGGGGAGGGGCAGACGCAGAACTGACGCCGCTGCGTGAAGTATACTCACGCCTATAGCCTGGCTGGAGAAGATGGAATTGGCTAAAAGCAAACTTGCCACAGGCGAATTCACCCTTGCTTTTCGTGGAGTGCGGAAATCGTCTGTTTCTGTCTCTCTGAATGTATTTTCCCACTGGTCGAAGCGCGGTGTCTTCTTTGCAGCGGGAGCGGGTGCTGCTGCTGACGTTGACGCAGCACTTGTCTCCTGGCTCGTGTCACCTTTTCTTCTACTGTCTGTCTGATCATGATAACGAGTGTATGAGGAAAACAATGCAGGCACGCAGGGGGTTGGGTTCGGGCCGGGTTCGGGCAGACATTCATGCTGGTGTGTCGGGCTGCGTCGGGTTCGGGCTTAAAAATCCGCAGGCCGGGTCGGGTCGGGTTGTAATTTTCAGGCCCGTTGAGAACTCTAGTTTCCCCCGGAGACTTGGTGTTGTTATTAGTTTGTTATTAGTTTGTATAGCTCTGAGGGGAACTTGTAAAGACCTCGGAAGTTGGAGGTGTCGCCGAAGTCGGTAAAATAAACAACAATTTGACATTTTGAAACAGCTTGTTTGGCGCAGTAATACTGAGTATTCTGTATAAAACATATGAACATGAAATGGAACTGTCAACTCTCCGGACTAATTTGACCTCCTCAACAAAGTCTGGTTAATGTCCGGTCCAACTGATTAGGACATTTGTTACACATGCAGCTCCTCCAGGTAATGTCCAGATGAGTTCAGAATAGCAGTGCATGTATGAAAGGGGCTACACTACTGTACATTGTAAACTATTATTTATGCACTTACTATATATCTAAAGCAAACAGACTAGTAACACAGGCAGAAAAATCAATGTATCAAATTAAATTGATCATCAAGGTCAGTCATTGTTCTTCTGGTAAAATAATGGTATCTGGTCACAATGTAGGCAGCACAGAGACACAGGGAGAGAGAGAGGCACGGTGAAAGCAGTGGCCAGGCAGGAACATGCTCTGGGGATACAGATGATCAGGTGAGAAATTTGAATGAGAACTATGACGCAACTTAGTAGAGCACATAGACAGTAAGTGTAAGTATCTAGCTAAATAGGTAGCTTAGTACGGCACGACAGGGAGGTAACTGCATCTTGTGTATGAAATCATTGCTGAAAAAGATGCAGTTATTTCAACAATACATGTTATGTTTATTTCAGGAGACTAACAGGGATATAGAGACAGAACCAGGCAGAAAGAGCAGTGATTTAGATCTAACCCCCTTTAGACGTCATGTATGTTTGATTCTCTCTGTTCAAGTCAATGATTTAATTCATAACAAGATTTTTCAATGTAAATGGACAAACTTTGCTTTTACTTCTGTAGTTGTAATTAAAATCAAGATTTTACGTTTAATTCTTTGTGCAGTACAAGTCTATGATTTCATTCACATTACACTTTTTCAGTGTAAATGCACAGACTTTTATTTTGAGACAAACCAACAAAATACAAATTAACTTGGATTTACTTAAAAATCCATAGCACATTTTTTCGTTAAAAGGATAATCTGTCATTTGCTGAAGTAAAGCATTAGTTGTCATTTTAATCCCAGTATTTACATAAACACGCTTTGGGTATGTAATTTTTCCTCATTGGAAGCTATCCATGTCACTACTACTGGAAAAGTCATAATTCTAATTGGTAGGTGTGTTTAAAATCAGCCAACAGTAAGCAACTGACCAATACAAAACGAAGTGGAGGGGCATCCACTATCTCAGAGAATTTCAAAGAATATTCTTTTACATGTGAATTCAAATGGTCAGTGTTCAAATCAAATCAAATCAAACTTTATTTATATGGCGCTTTTCATACAGAAAAGTATCGCAAAGTGCCGTGCAGAGATGTACATACAGCAGCAAAAAGAGAAAGATCAAATAAAATCAGGTGAAGAAAATTAAAAGAACCAAACCCTCCCACCCCCACAGTCATGCACAGAAACATACACAAATATAAACACACTCATACACACACTCACACATGCGCACACAGACATACACGCACACAGACACACACACTCACACCTATACAAACACTAACTGTCAACACAGAGACATGGCCGGAGCAGCGAGACCTGAGGCGCAGAGGAAGCTACCTTTGGGGGGGGGGGCAACCACACCGGGAGAGACCCCAGTCCAAGGTCGCAGGGAGCGCTGCCACAGAGACCACCCCAACCCGGGCAGGCAGGAGGCCCCGCACCAAGGTGCAGAGCCCTCTAGCCACCCGGGCCGGAACCGTCCACGGGACAGCACCAGAGGCCACTCCTAGCCTGGTAGGCCCCCCTGAGGAAAACTGGAGATTAAAAACTGATAGACTAAAACAGTAAAATAAGGCAAAAAGCGTAAAAGCTAAAAGCACGAGGGGCTAAAACATGAAAGCATAACGGCTAAAAACACGAGGGGCTAAAACATGAAAGCATAGAGGCTAAACATGATAGATTAAAACAATAAGAAAGGATAAAAAATAAAAGATAAATAAATAAATAAACACAAGTGCTCTGATTAGCACAGCATGAAAGGAATTAAAAAGAATTTAAAAATCAGTTAAAAGCCTGGTTAAAAAGGTGGGTCTTGAGGCTCTTTTTAAAAACCTCAACAGTCTCCGTGACCCTGAGGTTCTCCGGCAGGCTGTTCCACAGTCGGGGCCCATAACAAGTGAAAGCCGCCTCCCCGTGTTTTTTCGAACTAAGCTGTGGTATGGTTAAAAGGCTGGTGCCAGAGGACCTCAGGGTTCGCAGTGGCCGATAAGGTAAAAGTAAGTCAGATAAGTAAGAAGGCCCAAGACCGTTAAGACACTTAAAAACTAGTAAAAGAACCTTAAAATCAATCCTGAAACGCACGGGGAGCCAATGCAGTGACTTTAAAACCGGTGTAATGTGCTCCCGCCCTCTGGTCCTTGTCAGCACTCGTGCAGCTGAGTTTTGTAATAATTGTAGATTCGAAATGCTTTTTTTGGGAAGGCCAGAGAGCAGGGCATTACAATAGTCTAAACGACAAGAGATAAAAGCATGCATCAGTACCTCAGTGCTGGCCTGAGAGAGAAACGGGCGGACTCTGGCTATGTTCTTAAGATGGTAAAAACCTATTTTTGTTATATTTTTGATGTGTGGAATAAAACTGAGCTCAGAGTCAAAAATCACACCCAGATTTTTTACAGATTGTGATGATTTAAAATCCTTTAACTTTGGTAAAAGCTTCTCTTTCTGGCCTTCAGGACCAATGAGTAAAACCTCTGTTTTATCCTGGTTGAGCTGTAGGAAATTCGCTGCCATCCATATCTTGATGTGTTGTCCTCAAAACTTCTAAATGTGCGAATTTTCATATATAAAATATCATAGAATTGTGGTTAATGTACTTTAAAAAAAAAAAACATTCAGGGGAAGGGCTCTCATTTGGACCCTCCCAATATCCGTACCAGTGGTCCTCAATAGGTGGCCCGCCAGCCTCCTATTTGTGGCCCCCAAACTACTATTCCTTCACCATGTCTTTTGGTTGGTTCAGCAGATGTATACCGGGACTTGTCTCCATGCCAACGATACACTGACAGCTGGGTCACTCACTGCTGCGAGCGCAATTTTTAACTTTCACTTTCGTTTTTGGAGCAGTTCACATATTCACATTTTGCCGGCTGTAGGAGCCTAGATTGCACGCAAATGACGTGTTCCAAGTTCACTGCTAAATGAAAAGTGGATTGTGAAAATCGGCAATTCGAAGAAGAATGGACTGAAAAAATGCATTAATTCTCCCTCCAACCAGCACAAGACCCATGTGCTTAATGTGCCATGCAGACATATTTTGCCGGCGGTCCAGTTCCGTGCTGTGCATCTAAACTGACTGTTGTGGATTAATGAGACTAAACGAGTCCGGACCGAGTCTGTTCCGGTCTGAGGAGATCCAGATGCGCAAGGACAACAAAGTGGAATCGGAATCTGTGGATGTTCGTGTGTAGCTAGCTGCTAGCCACTAGCCCACCTACATGGCCCACCTCCCGAGTCGACGGACCGGACACACCGGCACGTCCATAACCGAACTTTACTAGGGTAAATAACGTCCGCCACGCTTTTTCGCGAACAATGCTGTCACGTTTGCTTTGCGTCTGGTGCAGGAAGAAACGGTAAAAAACCAGCTTTTGTCACGAAAGTGTCCAAGCAGTAAGTTCGGTTGTTTTGGAACGGGAAGTTGTGTGAGAGACGCCGGTAATACAGACAGCGACAGAGATGGCGAGTTTTGAGAGTTGAGAGATATGTGACATTTAGTGTGTTTGGAGTGTATAGTTAGTGTGTTATATAGTGTTAAGTGTAGTGTGGTTAGTGTGTAGTGTAGTCGTTTTTTTGTGTTGTGAGTCAAAACAATGAGGAGACTGCTGAATGTGGAGCAGGCAGTGCAGCTCTTCACTGAGCTGAGCCCTGAGCATGAGGCATTGCCTGCATTTAAATGTAAATAGTCACATATAACTATGAAAATTTCAAAAAGTTATGCACAAATTTAGCAAACAACAATTTATATTTGCACTAAAGCAATAGCAACCTAGCAACGATGGCGGTGCATGCAGACGCAGCGGCTCGTAGCTCCCGTGTTCACGTCTTTGTTCACTTATTTTTCATTATGTTTACGTTTACCACACTACTGGAAGCTCGGACGCAGTACAGTAGTTTTGAACTGCGGAACATTGGGGTACAGTTTGGACTTCACACACCCCCAAAACCGGACTTTATTCCGCCGGAGCTGTTAGGGACCCTAGAGCTCATGACGATCATCCCCCCCTGCTGCCAAGGTGACGGAGAAGACGGCGTAAACAAAAGAGAGGCAAGAGAGCCGGTGTGCGTGCTAGGCTACAAGCTAATCCACACAGTCCGGCGCTCCCCAGTCTTTTCCTCACCAACGCCAGGTCTCTTGCCAACAAAATCGGCGAGGTGCGTCTACGGATTGTCTCTCGACGAATGGACAGCTGTGTCACCGCTGTCACAGAAACCTGGCTGGACGACAACATTCCGGACGCCGCGGTGGAGTTAACGGGGCGCTCTCTGTTCCGGGCGGACAGGACTGCGGCTTCAGGTAAGAGCAGAGGCGGTGGTGTGGCGCTGTATGTGCACAATGCCTGGTGTACAGCCACACACACCGTCGGCACATTCTGCTCTCCTGATTTGGAATATCTGGCGGTGAAATGCAGACCCTTCAAGCTTGGTGAGAGAACTCTCGTCAGCATTGGAGGAGTTATACTGCCTGATCAGCAGGCAGATGAACACCAACCCGGAGGCGGCTTTGATTGTGGAGGGAGACTTTAACCATGTTGAACTGAAGGCTGTGTTTCCCAAATTCAACAAAAACATAAACTTTCCAACTAGAGACAATAACACCGTGGACCAAGTGTACAGCAACATTCCTGGAGCTTACAAGGCTGCAGCAGCTCCACACTTGGGTATGTCAGACCACATCTCCATGGAGCTGATCCCTGCCTACAAGCCTCTGGCCTGCAGAACCAAACCAACCATCAGGACAGTACAGGTCTGGACTGAGGAGGCCTCCTCTGCTCTTCAGGACTGCTTCGAGCACACAGACTGGAGCGTGTTCGGGGAAGGGGCAGACCTGGAGGAGTACACGACCTCTGTACTGTCCTACATCCAGTTCTGCACTGATGCTGTCCTCCCCGCGAAGACCATCAAAGAGTTTCCTAACCAGAAACCATGGTTTGACAGCACAGTAAGGTCCCTGCTGAAAGCCCGTGATGCCGCCTACAGATCTGGAGATAGGCTGACCTACAGCAGGGCTCTGTCAGAACTGCGACGTGGGATTAAGCAGGCCAAGCTCCGGTACAAACGGCGTATTGAAGAACACTTCAATGACAACAACCCCCGGAACATGTGGAGAGGCATCAGGACCATGACGGACTACAAACACAGCAGTCAGCTGGCAAGCAGCGACCCCACCCTGCCTGACACCTTAAACAGCTTCTTTGCCCGCTTTGACACGTCGAGCAGCAGAGAGGCCATACATCTCCCTTGGCCAGAAGAGCAGCACCAGCCCCTCGTCCTGCAGCAACACCAAGTGAAGTCCACCCTGAGGAGGATCAACTCCCGGAAAGCCACAGGCCCGGATAAGGTGTCAGGCCAGGCTCTGAGAACGTGTGCTGACCAGCTGGCAGGGGTGTTCCTAGACATTTTCAACCTGTCCCTGCAGCTGGCTATGGTTCCTGTGTGCCTCAAGTCCTCCACCATCACACCGGTACCCAAGAAGACATCCATCACCTGCCTGAATGATTACCGACCGATCGCTCTGACCCCAGTAATCATGAAGTGCTTTGAGCGGATCCTTCTGAGGCACATCAGAGACATCATCCCTGCAGACCTGGACAGCCTTCAGTTTGCATACAGAGGGAACCGGTCAACAGATGATGCTGTCCCCATCACCCTGCATACAGCCCTGACTCACCTGCAGCATGCCAACTCCTACGTCAGGATGCTATTCGTGGACTTCAGCTCAGCTTTTAATACCGTCATCCCAGACAAGCTGGCGCTGAAGCTACATGAGGTGGGTCTGCCTGCGTCTCTGTGCCACTGGATCAGAGACTTCCTCACCAACAGGCCTCAGGTGGTGAGAATAGGGGACATGACATCGTCCTCTCTGGTTCTCAACACAGGCACGCCGCAGGGCTGTGTGCTCAGCCCTCTTCACCCTGTTTACACACGACTGCACTGCCATCCACCCCACCAACTCAGTTGTGAAGTTCGCGGACGACACTACAGTAGTGGGTCTCATCTCGGACGACAACGAGACCCACTACAGAGAGGAGACCCAGCACCTCACTCAGTGGTGTTCAGCCAACAACCTGGTGCTGAACACAGGGAAGACCAAGGAGGTCATTGTGGACTTCAGGAGGAGAAGTGGTGGAGCGTGTGGACAACATCAAGTTTCTGGGCCTCCACATCACATCTGACCTCTCTTGGTCCATAAACACCTCCCACCTGGTGAAGAAGGCACAACAAAGACTCTTCTTCCTCAGGAAGCTAAAACGTGCTGGACTCTCCTCTCGTTTGCTCGTGAACTTCTACAGGGCCACCATTGAAAGCATCCTCTGCCTAAGTGTGACAGTGTGGTATGGCAGCTGCACGGCACTGGAGAGGAAACAACTGGCACGGGTGGTAAGAACTGCTCAGGGTATTGTGGGCTGCCCCCTTCCAGACCTGGACTCTATATACGCAGGCCGGATCACGAAGAGGGCCAGATCCATCGCCACAGACCCCAGCCACCCGGGCCACAGACTGTTTTTTCTGCTACCATCAGGCAAGCGGTACAGAAACATACGGACTACAACAAACAGACTAAGGGACAGCTTCTTCCCCAGAGCTGTCAGAGCCATCACCCCCCGCAGCCTCCCTCATACCCCTCACACACCTCACCACCCCTCAGACACTCAAACACAGACACCTCCCCCGACAGCAATACACATACACCCATCTCCCCCTGCTGCCACACAAGGGCATATAAACACACACACCCCCCCACAGTCACACACACTTTCCCCCCCATGCTGCCACACCCAAGCATCCCCACCATGAACAAGAGACAATCACCTGCACTCGCACTTGCCACCTTCACCCTATTCTGCTGCTCTGCTGTACTGTACTGTACTTCTACTACATCTCGTATTGTATAGTACCTATAGCATTCCTACAGCACTCCACAGTATTTCATTGCATTCTTGTTGTATCTTATAGTATTTTATTGCATCTTATAGTATTTTATTGCATCTTATTGCACTTTTATTGTAATTTATAATATTTTATTGTATTTTATTGTATTGTGTATTGTAATGTATAACATGTTCAGTGACAATAAAGACAATTTATCTATCTATCTATCTATTGGTTCATTAACCATATTTGTGGTTTTCACAGTAAAAAATCTAACTATTTCCTACTCTGATTTTATGTTATTTTGTGATATCAACAGTGTTAATATAATAAGTCAAAATGGAAAAAAAATACTGTACAGTCACATATGTGAGGTTTTGCAGAGAATAATGACAGCAAACAAGGCAAGGTAAATAGTTTTTAAGGTGAAATATAATGGTATAATCAAAAGTAGTCAAAAACAGCCAATTATATCTGTGACGTCCCATCTTCGAACACAGCCTCATTTGGCCATCCATGAAAAAGCTACTTATCCTCCCACTTTTCTATATGAATACATGCTTCCTACTAGCCGCACTTTCGCCCCATAAATCGCCGATTTCCACGCAAAATGCGGGAAATATGCGGGGCTTGCATGATTTCATAATCCCCGCATTTTCGTTGCAAAAAAGTCACATATTTTTGCAGAAAGTTGAAAAATGTTGCGTTTACTTCAGACAAGAGCAGCCATTTTCCTCCTGTTGCCTTGGGAACGTTATGAAGTGACATCATCGGAAAGTGCCATATCCCGCAAGAAGACATCATGAAGACCGCAAATACGTCTCACTTGCCAACAACAATAAGCGCAAAAGACAGAGCGAAGGATTATCCCGGTGTGTTACATGACAGTGTAGGCAAATTATTTTGCACTCCGTGCAACTGCGTGTTGGTCCACAGGAGGAAGTCCACGCTGGACAACCACTTTGCCACCGCCAAACACTCGCGGATGGTAAAAGCAGCAGGGGAGGCAGCCAAGAAGCAGCTCACCTACCCCGAGGCGTCAACGTCCAAAACAGTTGCTAGGACTGAAAGAATCAAGGTCAGTAACCTATAAGCTACGGAACTTGTTTGTCTCAGCAATGTTTTGTAAGTTTGAGTCTTGTGTTTTTGAAAGTCTGAAATAAAATGATGAGAAAAGAAGTTAATTATTCGTAGCACTTTCTGTGATGTAGTATGCTTTTATATCATAGGAAGTCATTAGAAATGACTATTTACATTAAGGTAGTAGTGAGAAGAGTGTAAGAGTGTTGGGGGAATCTTTTTCTTTTCTTATTCATCAAACCGCAGTTTTTGCAAATTCCCGCAATTTTTGCAAATTCCCGCAAATTTTGCAAATTCCCGCAATTTCATCTCATAAAATTGCACAAATATCCCGCATATTCCATCGCATTTTTTTAGAAAATTTGCCGCATAATCAAAGTTTTTTGCCCGCAACAATCACAAAAAACGCCGCGTTTTTCTGGAAGGACTGATAAAAGCTAATTATTCCTTTATATTTAGTCTTAGATATAGATTCAGAGCGTATAAAGCATTTTGTCTATACCATAACGACAATTTTATTCTGTTAAATATTGAGTATTTACTTAATATAATAATATAAATTATATGTATTTTTTTTTATGCTACTTCACATGAACTCCTTTAGAAACTCATCCATCATGCAACTTTTTTAATCAGCATCAAATATAGAAACTAAGAATTTGGGATATTTTTAATCTTATGGAGGGAATGACTTGATTAAATCAAGTGTACTGGAAGAACAGATTGTAAACAAATGAATTTACAACAAAACGAGAGGAGGTCCATCTGACACTGTTGACTCATGATGATTTGATGAATAACTTTAAATAACAATTTAGTACTACAAATCACAATGTCTCATGCACATTCTATCCTTCTGTAAATATCAACCAAATTTGCTAAATCAATAAATGCTCTGATGCCCCAAGTCCATTCATGCCCTTCATTAGCATCATCGGCATTACTGCCCTGATATGGAATCTTTGACCTGAAACATGTTGGTGTATCAATGATTTCATAAAGGATCTTGATAATTATTAGTGAGATAATTAAATGTGCTTGCTGCCTCTATCTTCTTCTTAGAATACATACATTTATGTCATAGTTTAAAACATTCCTTTCTATACAAAAGAGATGGTGTTAACATGTCATGGTTGTGACAGTAGACACATCAATAAAAATGTAAAAATTATTTTAAAAAGGACCAAACAATAGCAGCTGTTTTGGCCTTGTTCTATTGAGCAAACATGAAGGGGTGGAATGGAGTTCCTTGGGATTATAGTTGACCTCATGGATGCCTGACTTTATTGCTTTTTCAAATTTATATGATGACAAAAACTTAAGACACATTCTGACAAACCACAAAATAAGGATATATATATTGTTCAAGATTCACTGCTTTTAGTTTTAAAGCTGTTTTACATTCCACTCATCATCTTTCAATCGTGTTTTGGAACAACTGGTTTTGTGGGTACAGGCTGACATGTATTCACATAAATTACAAAATTATAAATAACCATACCGTCACACCACAGTGAGGGTTTTTTGTCTTGTGAATTTCCAGTTTTATTTTGAAACGTAACTCTCCTCTCGTTTCAGGTCACTTGCCCTTCCTCCTGTGACACCGGTCTGGCGTCTCCCCTGATCCCTGATTGTTTCCACCTGTGTCATCCCTCCTCATGTGTATATAGTCTTTGTCTTCCCCTGTCCTCGTTGCCAGAGTATTTCGTTCGTCACCGTCCATGTACCTTCAGCCTTTTGTCCACAGTCTTGCCACTGCCACGCCAAGTTTCCAAGTTTGCATTTCGATTTTCTGTTTTCTTTTGTTTGTAATATTTTGGTCAGCTTATTTTATTAGAGCTAGATTTCTGTTCATAGCCTTTTGCTTGCCTCCATTGGAGTGCCTTTATTTTTGTACCTTTTTCAGCCATAGCGCAGAATAGCTAAATTTTATAGCCATTTGATTTTCCTCGTTGTGAGTGAATTTTTGTTGTTTAAAGTTTCATAAGATTTATCCTACTAAGATCAGCGTAGATATTAGTTCTAGTTTTTCCTCGTGAGTGTGATTTTTTTGTTTATTCATTTTGTTTGTATTTTGCCTGCTCTTAGACTTAGAGAGTGTACATAGCCTGATTTATTTGTCACTCATTTTGATGAGAGGACAGATTGTCCAGAAATAAAGCTTGCCTGAACCGTTCGCCATTCTGCATCTGAGTCTTCTTTCCAGTACCAGCCTGACACATATGTAAAAATGATACACTTGTGCAAAAGATCCACAGATGATCAATCATGTTTATTTAAAAATGAGTTTAACAGAATTAAAGCTGCAAGCAGCGATGAACGGGCCCTCGCAGTCCACGCGCATCGGGCATGCTGCTGTCGGGCTTGTTCACGCAACACCTTCGGTTGAGGAAGCCGTTCCTTTATAATTTGGTGGCCTGCTCCTGCTGGTATTAAATGATTTATGCTGAAGTCAAAGTCAGAAGAACTCCCTGCAATCTACGTGAAGAAGAAATAATGAGAGGACCACCACTATGTTACCCTACAGACTCTTAAATGTAGGTTTGTATCCATTAGCAAGGCAGCACTGTCCTCTGGTGCAGCGGCGCCGGATTCATTTTAGAGGTGGGGGGGCCGTGAGGGTTCTTGTGCAGCCCTAAACTTGAATGACTGTCAGTGCATATTTTTAATGACAATCATCAGATCAAGTGGAAAAGTAAACTTTGCGTAAACGGAAAAAAACAATTTATATAACTGCAGCACTCATGAATATGAAGGTGCTCTTTTTCCACACAGAGGGGTGGATAGGTTTTTCTCTTTTGTTTATCAGTGGCAAAGTGTGTAATTAGTGAAATATGTCGCTCTCTCATTGCCGCTGTCCACACATCGGTGGTGCTGAAAATGCACAGACTGCAGCGGCTTTTCACCTTATTCTTGTTATTCATTTTTATTTAAAATAGGAATGATGATCATTGGTAAAACCAAGTGCTTTGTACATGCTGCCGTTTCTGACCACAAAAGAGTGAACACAATTTAATTCCCCGAAAGCCATAATATAGTTCACACTGGCACGAGACCATGTGCGGTGGCACAGTTTGGCACAGCGGTGCACGTGAACACCTGGATCACCTATGCTGCCAAGTCCAATCTCTGAAATAAACTTGCAGTCTTCTTACACGGGAGATGGTGAGTAGAGAAAACGATTCAAGTAATGTAGTTAACAACACATTTTACTTTGAGGGAAAAACAAAGAACACAAAGAACGTTGGCTCATTTCAATAATACATTTCTAACAATTTTTAACAAGCAGTCACTGACGTCACCTCAGCATGCGCTGCTCACGTGCACAGCAGATGTGGAGCAGCCAATGGGAGCAACAGGCAGAGAGACAGATGAGAGCCAATTAAGAACACTACTTTTTAAAATAACTGAAAATATTCCATTCTAAGGCTTTTACACATCAACAAGATATTTTAAGGCGCTAAAGAGTAACATTAACTTATGGCATTTGTGCAGTTGAGAACTATTTACATGATTTAATGAGGTTAATTAGCCTATTCTTCCCCTCAGATTTTGCCGAAGTAAGCCTCCCTTCCCTCACTCGCAAAGCAGAAGCTGCGGAGTACTTTGCTGAGGTCCAGGCTATCAGTCAGGTCTTTGTGGATGTGTAGGAATAGGAGGTGATTCAGACGTGGTTCGGATGTTGTTGACCAGAGGGAGGTTTTCAGGTGATGGAGGCTGGAGAAGCTCCGCTCAGCAGTCTCATTTGACATGGGCACCGTGAAATACAGCCTGAGAAGCCTGTCGACCTCACTAAAGAGGGACTGAGTGCCTCGTCCCTGGGCTGCCAGCATGTCCGCAATTGTGGACACCTTTTTGACCCGAGTAATGGGTCTGTCAGCGGAGCTGTTGTGTACCTGCAGTAGGGCTGGAGCCAGGGACAGCTGGGTGGAGAGCCGCTCCATGTCAACATCACCGCTATACATGTCAACCACATTCTGAGGGATGCTGATGCTGCCTGGGGCCTCGTTAATTGCTGTGAGGAGAACCTGCTCGATACCCATCAGCAGATGAAGAGTTTGCTGGTTAAACCTCCACGTCAGCTCAGAGGTGAGGAGATCGAGAACCTCAAAGAACTGACTTCTCAGGTACTCCTCTGGATTTTGCCATTGATGAGGTGCATCACTGTCATCATAACTGCGTGGAGCGCGTCGCCTTGGAGGGAGTGTGGGCCCCTGGACCAGGCCGTCAATGGCTGCATTCTGGGCTTCTTCGAATAAGCAGTGAAATGCCTCAGTGGATCTCATGCCTCTGTAATGAGTCTGGAGCATCTACACAGCTGACTCAACCGTCTCTGGTGACACGTCTGTGGACTGGAGCACTCTTGCCACCTCCTCTGCTGATGAGAACAATTTTAAAGACACTTTGAGTCCAAAGAAAACACTGAACTGTGTCATCAAAGCTTGTAGCCCTGGTGCTTTTTTGCATTCCTCTGTGCTTCCCCCAATTCGGATAATTTCATCCAAGGTGTCATAGACGGCTTCGAAATTATCCAGCAAGGATTTTATAGCGCTGGTTCTGGCTGTCCAGCGAGTGGGGCAGAGCGGTTTCAGGCCGGTGGTGGATGTGGCGGAAGAAGCGGCGCTGTTCATGTTGAACATGGCAAGTCGTTTTGGTGAGTTTTTAATTGCATCATGAATGTCATGAATTAAACTGAGGGCACCACGTTCAACATTGCTACTTGAAGCAGCAAAAGCAAAAGAATGTAAACAGAAATAATGAAACAATGTAATTGGGTGTACTGTACATTCACTAGCAAGGACCACACCGTCAACGAGATGCGTTTAAGGATTTATTTATTGACAAAGGAAAACAAAGTGTTGAAGATCTTGGTTCTTTTGAGTTCTTCGAATGCGCTGTGGGGATTCTTGTAGAGAATCCGTCGCCGCTCCCGGGCAGCGACGGACCCCCTCATGGACCTACGAAGGAAAGGAGAGAAAGAAGAAACAGGGAGAGAGAAATGGGGTGGGAGGGAGGGGCGCAGAATACGAGAGCGAAGCAGAGGAGAGGGTCAGGTGGTTATTTATAGAAATGCGGAAGTTGGCGCTGTTGAGGTGTGGTCCTGCTCCTGAAACTCCGCCACTTAAGCTTCAATTCACTAGCAAGGACCACACCGTCAACGAGATGCGTTTAAGGATTTATTAGTGACAAAGGAAAACAAAGTGTTGAAGATCTTGGTTCTTTTGAGTTCTTCGAATGCGTTGTGGGGATTCTTGTAGAGAATCCGTCGCCGCTCCCGGGCAGCGATGGACCCCCAAAAAACCTCCAATTACTTGAGAAGAGATTGAGCGGATCTGAGATCTTTGAGATCCGAACGGATGTAGCGGTGGCCGGACCAGAGGCCCATGAGACATATGAAGTGTTCTGGGATGCCATCACGGGAGGCTGAAGTGGCAGCTCCGATTCTGAAGGAGTGCCCGGTGTAGTTGTAGGGCAAACTACCAGACGATGAGAGCACGTGGCGAAAGTGATGGTGGAACCAGAATCAAGTTGTTGCTATGGCGCCGTACTAGGTGGCAGCCTGTTGCAGCAGCTCCCGTGGGCTTCCAAGTTTTTTTTGTATTTCTGTTTTGATTTTCGATGTGATTTTTGGCAATTCTTCTCAAGAGACAGTGAGAAGATGGACACTTCCTTTTTTTAAAACTATTTTGTCTTTTTGAACAAGACGGACGAGCTTGTGGCACTTTTATGTTTATTATGCTAACCCTAGCAACGGAGGGACAGGAGCGCATCATTGAGCGCATTGTTTACACACGCGACCAGCTGATTGCGCTGTGTAAACCTGCACTGCTGTGTGAACCTGCACTGCTACCCGGAGCCAGACCTGAGGTCCTGAAGGAGCTGCGGAGGAGACGCCGTGGCTGCAGAGCCGGAGTGAAGAGGAGGGGGAAGAAGAGGAGACACAGACCGGCTGTACCGGCGATCGTCATGGGAAACGTGAGGTCTCTGGGGAACAAGACGGACGAGCTCGCCGCGCTGATAAAGTCTCAGAGGGAATATCGTGAGTGCAGTATGTTGTGTTTCACGGAGACATGGCTTCACTCAAACATCCTGGACCACAGCGTGGCGGTACCCGGCTTCAGCACTGTTCGGGCGGACAGGGATGTGATAAGCAGCGGAAAGAAGAAAGGAGGAGGGATTGTACTGTATGTGAGTGAGAGGTGGTGTAATCCCGGACATGTTCACGTCAAGGAACGTCTCTGTACCCCGGACATTGAACTGTTGACTGTGGGGATGCGGCCTTATTATTTGCCCCGGGAATTCACGTACGCCGTCATTATCGGTGTGTACGTTCCTCCTTCAGCTGATGCAGCGCTGGCCTGTGACGTCATCCACCCCGCTGTTGCCCAGATACAGACGCTGCATTCTAACGCATTTATTGTCATCACTGGGGATTTTAATCACATCTCACTGGACAAAACCCTCCCAACATTTCACCAGTATGTTGACTGCCCCACCAGAGACTGTAACACACTGGATCTGTTGTATGCAAATATATGTGTGTATATATATATATATATATGTGATTGGCTGCAAACAGGACACTCTGGAGGCTGTGGTGGAGTGGAGGACACTGAAAAAACTGTTATCCATCATGGATAATCCTCTCCACCCTCTCCAACTCACACTGGTCAGACAGCGGAGCACCTTCTCCGGAAGGCTGCTTCAGCTTCGCTGTCGTAGCAACAGATACAGGAAATCTTTCCTGCCACAAGCCATCACTTTATACAACAACTCTCTCACCTCTGCCTGATAGAGAACTCTGCTCTCTCTACTGTTTTTGTTGTATATATTATTATAGTTTATTGTTTATTGCACACTGTGCACTGTATATATACACTATGTATATATTGGATTCTATTTATGTTATGTACGAAGTGTTTTATTTGTGGACCCACAACTGCTGTAACAAAATAATTTCCCAGTCTGGGATCATTAAAGTATTTCTATCTATCTATCTATCTATCTATCTATCTATCTATCTATCTAAGTAGCCACTTGGCCGGATTCGGAGATGAAGAGAGGATCTGTCATTGTTGTGCTCTGCGATTTACGGAATTGCAAGAAGTTTGCGAGGGTTTCGACGGGATTCAGTGATGATTGAACCTTGAAGAATTAGACGGGTGTAGGCGGACCGAATTGATTGGTTTAGGTTCGCTTTAAGTGGAACACCATAGTGTCGTCTGAAAAGCGAGACAAGTCAGAAATGCAGGCATGACGGCTTGGGTCAAAGTTAATGGTTGAGGAGGTGAATTCGGAGAATTTGAGGAAGCCAAAAAGGCCAGCAAGAAGATGGCTTCCAGGGTTTGGGCGACTTGAGGAGTGCCGAACCTGGAACAGATTGTGTGGAGGCAGATGGACAGCAAGTTGGCGGTAAGAGGAAGACGACGAGGGTTTTTGCTGGCTCTTGGCGTAGGAGTCCTTTGAGGAGGGAAGTTATCTGGGGATGGCTGTGGGCCAGGCCCGAACTGTCAGTTATTAACTAATTAAGAAGAAGCTGATACCACTAGGTATGATTTGATGATGTGTGCTTTGATTGCCATGATGGAATGTGCGTAAGTGATGAAAGAAGTCAAGGTGATAAGATCGAACAACGGAAAGGTTATGTTGTATTGGTCGTGGAAGTGGTGGAAGCTTTTCCAAGCTGTCCAGTAGGAAGAGAGGGTTGAAGGTGATGTCGGCTGTCGATGATGGAGCTCTGGGATTCGCTTATCAGGTGTATTAGCGCTGGATTTACAAGTTGAATGTCAGTGCTGAATATGGAGCAACTGGCGTTGGGAAGGTATAGGCGTGAGGTGCCAAGCTTCTGGACTTCTGAAACGAGAAACAGGAAAGAGAGTGCGATGGTGTTAGCGTGACCGGGAATGTGAGCTGCGCGGAGAACACATTGGTGTGTAACGGAGTGCCAGATGAGGCGCCGTGTGAATGGCATGATGGAGGGGAGTTGGAGCGTCCTTTGTTAATATGTCTACGACTGCGAGGTTGTCTGAGTATATGAGAACGGACTTGCGACCTGGCATTCGTTTGAGAGCTCTGGGGCCATACTGCTGCAAACCATCTTCCGTTATAGCAACCCCCAAAACCGACTGAAGGAGCAGCGTCGGTGTACAGATGGATGTCATGTGGGTGAGTCAGTTGGTCGTCATAGAAGAAAGTGACCTTAGTGAGAAGGTTGAGCCACAGACGTGGTTCGGCACGGCTTGAGCTATCCAGGGAGATGGAAGTCAAGAGTGATGGAACGGAAGAAGCGAGGATAGTAAGTGAGATAAGAAGGCTCGCTCTTGGGGGATGATGCGTAGGGCGAAGTTGAGGTGACCCAAAAGGGGCAGAAGTTGATGCTTGGTGCAGCACAGGGCATGGAGGAAATTGTAGATCAGGAGGCTGATTCGATTGAGCTTTTCGACCAGGAGTGAAGCCTGGAACTTGTTTGTGTCGAGAGTGAGACCGAGAAACTCCAGGGATGTGGAGGGGCCCTCTGTTTTCTCTGCGGACAATTGAACTCCGAGGTTGGAGAAGACTGAAGTCAGAGTGACCAGGCCGGAGGTGGGTGGTGACAACGGTGGGGGAATGATGAGATCCAACAAAGGGCTTCAGACAGGGTGTCGAACAGTTTTGGGGCTGCTCTTGCAGCCAAAGGTGAGCCTGACGGCAAAGTAATATGCACCGCGCCAGCACACCGAAGAAATGGCAGAAGTCGGGGTGGATGGGGAGGGCTCCTGTTTTCGAGGTATGGGTGCTGGTGGAGCTGCCGACGACAAGCGAGAAAAGGCTGAAGCTCTCGTTCGGTTTTGGTGCGGCTCAGTGTGGGTAGCTGTGGATAAAGTGAAATTAGTGGTTGCCTGCTGAGGGGGAAGAACGGGTGCCGGCATCCCGGTGCCGACGACCTCAGCCGACATGAGCTGCTGGGACTGATGGAGCCAGCGTAGGGCGCTGGCGTCCCAGTGCCAGGAGCCCGGATTGAAGCAAGCTACTGTGGTTGCTGGAAATGGGCAGCTGAGGGCGCTGGCATCCTGGTGCAGGGAGCCCCAGTTGAAGCGAGCTGCTATGGTTGCTGGAAATAGGCAGCAGAGGGCGCTTGCATCCCGGTGCCAGGAGCCCCGATTGAAGCAAGCTACTGTGGTTGCTGGAAACGGGCAGCAGAGGGCGCTGGCATCCTGTTGCCAGGAGCCCCGCTTAAGCGAGGTACTGTGGTTGCTGGAAACAAGAAGCAGAGGGCGCTGGCATCCCGGTGCCAGGAGTTCCAGTTGAAGCGAGCTGCTGTGGTTGCTGGAAACGAGAAGCAGAGGGCGTTGGCATCCCGGTGCCGGGAGCCCTGACTAAAGCGAGCTGCTGTGGTTGCTGGAAACAGGAAGCTGAGGGCGCTGGCATCCCGGTGCCAGGAGCCCTGATAGAAGCGAGCTGCAGTGGTTGCTGGAAACGAGAAGCAGAGGGCGCTGGCAACCCGGTGCTAGGAGCTCAGTTTGAAGCGAGCTGCTGTGATTGCTGGGAACAGGCAGTGGAGGGCGTTGGCCTCCCAGTGCTAGGAGCCCTGACTGAAGCAAGCTGCTGTGGTTGCTGGAAACAGGAAGCTGAGGGTGCTGGCATCCTGGTGCCAGGAGCCCCGGCTGAAGCGAGCTGCTGTGATTGCTGGGAACAGGCAGTTGAGGGCGTTGGCATCCCAGTGCCAGGAGCCCTGATAGAAGCGAGCTGCAGTGGTTGCTGGAAACAGGAAGCCAGGAGCCCCGGCTGAAGTGAGGTGCTGTGATTGCTGGAAACGGGAAGTGGAGGGCGCTGGCATCTCGTTGCCATGAGCCCCGGTTGAAGCGAGCTGCTGTGATTGCTGGGAACAGGCAGTGGAGGGCGTTGGCATCCCGGTGCCAGGAGCCCTGATTGAAGCGAGCTGCTGTGGTTGCTGGAAACAGGAAGCAGAGGGCGCTGGCATCCCGGTGCCAGGAGCCCCGGGTGAAATGAGGTGCTGTGATTGCTGGAAACGGGAAGTGGAGGGCGCTGGTATCTCGTTGCCATGAGCCCCGGTTGAAGCGAGCTGCTGTGATTGCTGGAAACGGGCAGCGGGGGGCGCTGGCGTCCCAGTGCCAGGAGCCCCGGCTGAAGCGAGCTGCTGTGGTTGCTGGAAAAAAGAAATCCGAGGGCGCTGGCATCCCGGTGCCAGGAGCCACGGCTTAAGCGAGCTGTTGTGATTGCTGGAAACGGGAAGTGGAGGGCGCTGGCATCTTGGTGCCATGAGCCACAGTTGAAGCGAGCTGCTGTGATTGCTGGAAACAGGCAGCGGAGGGCACAGGCATCACGGTGCCAGGAGCCCCAGCTGAAACGAGCTGCTGTGGTTGTTGGAAAAAGGGCAGCGGGGGGCGCTGGCATCCTGGTGCCAGGAGCCCCCGCTGAAACAGGCTGCTGTGGTTGCTGGCAGTAGGCAGTAGGGTTCACTGGCAACTCGGTGCCAGGAACCCCGGCTGCAGCGAGCTGCTGTTGTTGTTGGAAAAGCAGCGGGGGGGGGGGCACTGGCATCCCGGTGCCAGGAGCCCCAGCTGAAACAAGCTGCTGTGGTTGTTGGAAAAAGGGCAGCGGGGGGCGCTGGCATCCTGGTGCCAGGAGCCCCCGCTGAAACAGGCTGCTGTGGTTGCTGGCAGTAGGCAGTAGGGTTCACTGGCAACTCGGTGCCAGGAACCCCGGCTGCAGCGAGCTGCTGTTGTTGTTGGAAAAGGCAGCAGGGAGCTCTGGCATCCCGTAGCCAGGAACCCCGGCTGGAACGAGCTGCTGTGGTTGTTGGAAACAGGCAGCGGAGGGCGCTGGCATCCCGGTGCCAGGAGCCCTCGCTGAAACAGGCTGCTGTGGTTGCTGGCAGTAGGCAGTAGGGGTCACCGGCATCCTGGTGCCAGGAACCCCGGCTGGAACAAGCTGCTGTTGTTGTTGGAAAAGGCAGCGGGGGGCTCTGGCATCCCGGTGCCAGGAGCCCCGGCTGGAACGAGCTGCTGTGGTTGTTGGAAACAGGCAGCGGAGGGCGCTGGCATCCCGGTGCCAGGAGCCCCCGCTGAAACAGGCTGCTGTGGTTGCTGGCAGTAGGCAGTAGGGGTCACCGGCATCCTGGTGCCAGGAACCCCGGCTGGAACAAGCTGCTGTTGTTGTTGGAAAAGGCAGCGGGGGGCTCTGGCATCCCTGTGCCAGGAGCCCCCGCAAAGGTTAGCTGTGGTGATGCCTGGATCTGGATGGCGGTGGGCGCTGTGGCGTTTGCCCTTGAGGTTGTAGCTTGCTGTAGCTGATGATATAATCCTGATGGAAGTTGGAGGGACCTGGAATCCATCTGGGCACTCCCTCTGGAGTGTAGTGATGACGAGAAGTGGTGGCGGAATCTCTGGAGTTGTTTGATCTGGCAGATGATCTCCGTCTCTGCTTTTGCTGCTGCTCTCTCTGTTGTCTTTGAGCTTTCTGTTGCCTTAGAGCTGTAGGATTTAATTGTACTGTCCCTTTAACAAGAGCGTCGACGTCGCAGCGTGTTGGGGTGCGCGTGATGACGTCACCCGGAAGAGAGCTGGTGTTGACAGAACAAGCTAACATGAGTGTGGAGAAAAGTTCGGCTTTATTGTCCGTTTGGTGAAACATAATCCTTTTATCCTTTAAAGTCTTTTGGAGAGTGGTTACTGTCCAATCGGTGATTTTAGAAGATGAAAGCCGGCCGGGGGAACTCACCGGAGCGTGGTGACGCTGCGACCGGCGAGTTGTTCGGCCGGTGTTGGCGGAACGATGGCAGGAGGCTTCGCTTCTCGGAGGTGAAGGAGTCTGCGAACTGTGGCGAACTGCGGTGACGGCGACTTTCTGTTCCGGAATTTCCTCGTCCTCTCTTTGCTGCGGAAGAAGGTGGGCTGGAAGACACGGAGGAGTCGTCGGGCGAACTATGATAATCTTGGATGTTGAGGAGAGACGAACCAGGCGGGGATGCGAAACATGGATGAGACGAAGTTGGTGCTCTTCGAATTCGCTCGCGTCCTAGACGGCTGTTAGGCCATTGGAATCGGGGTCTCGGGTACGGAGGTGACGGGAAGTTGTCGGCTTCTGATGAATGGTGATCCTGATCTCGTCTGAATGATCATCGTCCGACGGGGATAGTGATACGAAGTCCGTGATGAGGTGAGTAGAGGCTGATGTTGCTCGTACAAAAGTTTGGATGTGCTCGGGCGAGGCGATGTTGCGTGATCTCGTTTCTGGGTACGAGAGCGCAGAATACGAGAGCGAAGCAGAGGAGAGGGTCAGGTGGTTATTTATAGAAATGCGGAAGTTGGCGCTGTTGAGGTGTGGTCCTGCTCCTGAAACTTCGCCAATTAAGCTTCAATAATGCATGCACTTGATTGGTGTGCTTGTTTGATTTGATTTAAAATAAAACAAAACACATTTTTGTTACCATGGCTACCTTCATTTGATAATTAAGATCAAACAGCCTAAGCCTAGGTTATATCAAATATTATTTTATGCATCGGCTATGTTACAGGCTATTATTATATCATAAATACTCCCAATATTATTAAGAACAATTATTAGGCCTACACGTAGCCTACTTATAAAATAATGATAATCAGGGGTGTTTTCATTGCCTATGTGAATCTGATTTGTCAGATTTTGCCTTTATAGTCGACCAATCATCCATGTCGTTTTTTCCCCCTCATCGATGCTTTTATTCCGCTCCAAGAAAACAGCTAAAACAGGGGTGGCCAACCGGTCAGAGAGTAAGAGCCAAATTTTGTACTTTTACTGCAAAGAGCTACATCATACACACAGGCATACATGAACATCTCCATCCCTTCCTCTCACTCTCCCTCACACACACACACACACGCACACGCACACACACCACTGCTAAGCCAGATTTACTGTAAATGTCACACACTAACATGATAATGACAGAAATGTACTCCTACTGTACTAAAACCACAGGCCAGGTCATTTTCAACAATGAACATTGTGTGCTCTCTCTGTTAAACCAAGTCCACAAACAAAAATATAACAATTTTCTCTTACTATGCATGTTGCTTAGTGGGACTTCTGGTATTCCTTGCCTTCAACAATCCTCTTAAAATCTGGCTTGTATTCCGTTGTTGCCACTCGAAGCAATTCTTTCACGTGTGTGTCAGTCAGAACAGATCGATGCTTGGATTTTAGTGTTTCAGGGTAGAAAACACAGACTCACAGACGTATGTCGACCCAAACATTGACAGTAGCTTGAGCGCAGCCCGTTTGACATTGGGATATTTATCCATTGGCACACTTCACTTCACGGCATCCAAAAGTTCAAAGAAGCGAGACAGCACCTTGCCTTTTGACAGCCACCTCACAGTGCAGTGCAGCGGCAGGTCACCTGGAAGCCCTTGGTCCAGCTCAGCGATGAGCATCTTGTATTGCCTGTGGTTAAGCGCATGTGTGCAGATGTAGTTTATGATTTCCATCACAGGCTTCATGACGTTGTCTAAATTCAGTGATTTAGACTCGAGTTGCTCCCTGTGAATGATGCAGTGGAAATTCCAAAACTCAGGAAATATTTGACATTTTCTGCCCCACAAGCCCGTTCACAGATCCGATCATGGCTGGCGCTCCATCCGTGGCTATTGCAGTTAGTTTCGGTATGGGCAGATTTGCTTTCACAAACGCAGCCATCATTGTTTCTTTCACATCTATGCCACAGGTTCTGTCTTTTAACGGCACAATATCAAGGAGTTCTTCTTTGATCACACAATTGTTTGACACAGACCATGCAAATATTGCCAACTGAGGCTTGTCTTGTATGTCACAAGACTCATCCAATGCGACACTAAAATACTTACATGCTTGAAGATCAGAGTACAACTGCTATTCAATAGCCGTGTTAATGTCTGATACTCTGTGTTCAACAGTGTGGCGGGACAGTTGGATGTCTGATACCATTCTTTTAAGTTTGTTGTTTTCAGGAGATAAGATTTCAACAACATCACTGAGACATTTTTTAACGAACTCCCCCTCATTGTATGGCTTTTTAGCTCATGCTGTGTTTCAAGCCAGTTGATACGATGCAAGCGTTATGGTCTCTGAGTGCTTCGTAAATTTTTGGAACAACTGTGTCTGGTTTTCTGCCTTCCTTTTCAAAGTGATTAACTTGTGCTTGCGAAGTTCATTCCCTTTTGGAAATTCCCGGTCGATGTTAGCATGGAGTGAGCTTAAATGGCGCTGAAGATTTGAAGCCTTGAAATGCGCCAATGAGCTAAAACATCGCATCAGTGCTCAAAGCCGGTTCAGGAGTTGGTCACAACACCGTGGACAGCAGTGTGTGTGTAGGCCTACAGCTGCTGCGCGATCAATAGACAGAAAGTGCTCACTCAGTTTTAAATAAATTAAGATTTAAACAAATAAAATTATCTAAATTTATTTATTTATATACACTGCCTTTGTGAAGGACCTGCAGGGAGAAACTGATCTCTACCAAACAGGAGCAGCTGGCCTTGGCAGAGAAGAAGAGAGAAGAGAAGCTAGTGTATTAAAGGGGAAACGACATGAAGTGAGTAGGGAGGGAGAGAGAGAGAGAGAGAGAGAGAGAGAGAAAGAGAGAAACGAGGAAATCAGATTGACAAGTCAAAATGACACTACAAAAATAATTCCATACTCACAGATAAAACAAATCGACAAAGATAATGAACAAAAATATTGCCAACAATGGAAAACAGAAACTCAAATAATCAATAAATTAGAATGTTATAATTTACTGGACAGAGAATTCCAATTGGCCCAATATTTAACCCAAATAAAAAATAAAAAAAAAGACAAACCCTTACAAAATATAGACTCAGTGACCATAAACTTGCCATTATGGTCGCCATAAAAGAGAACGGCTAGAAAGATCAAAAAGAACCTGTATCCACTGTGACACTGGAGAAGTAGAGACAGAAACTCACTTTCTCACAAATTGTCCCAAATACAAAGAAATTAGAGAAGAATTATTTCCCAAATTTAAAGAAAAAATCCCCGACTTCCTCACCCTCCAACAAGACAAATTCATCCCAATTTCTTCTGGGAGAAGACAGCTCTGCTGTAGAACTCGCAGGAGAATACATCACTGCATGTCACACATTAAGAAATGTTTCAATGTAAGTCTGTAAGACTCATTTATTTCTGTTTATTGATAGTATCATTATTCTCATTATCACTTATTATTTTATTATTGTTTATTATTTTACACACACAGAGAAAAATGCACACGAACACACACACACACACACAATTATTTTCTTATTTTATTTTTCTTAAATTTTACTCTATATATGTATATATTAACTTATGAAGTGTATTTTTGTCCTGTTTAATTGACTCTTTATGCTTTAGCAACATAGTCTCTGTGACATTCATGCAAATAAAGCAAATTGAATTGAATTGAAGCTAGAGAGAGAGAGGTCAAATTAAGTTCCAGGCTCACTTAACACAAGCTGATCCTGATTCCTATCACCACAGAGCCTTTCTCAGCAACAGCCTCTGTCCAGAGACAGACCCTCTGAGAAACACCAGAGAAACCTGCCACCTCAAAGTCCAAGACCTCCAAAATCTCTCCAAAAGTCACCTGGCATCTATAGACGAAAACAACAAAATGACTTACATTGATAATTGGAAGAATGAAATTAAATCCATCAATAAATTAGAATGCTATCACTTACTGGATAGAGAATATTCTCCAGCACAATATCTGGTCAGCATAAAAAAACCCAAACAGAGACGCACATTAACAATGTACAGACTCACCGACCATCAACTACAGGTTGAAAAAGGTCGGCATCAGAAAGAATGGAAGCCCAGAGAAGCTGGGAGAGCTGATCAGCCATCAGCCAAGCCAGGAGGAGGCCTGCAGCCTCAGCACGGAACTGAGCAGACTGAGGCAGGACAGGGAGCAGGACCAGACTGAGCTGAGCACCCTGAGGACTGAGATCAGAGAGCTGCAGCAGCACCAGGAGAGCCACGTGGCAGCGCTGAGCACCCTGACAGATGAGGTGACGGAGCTGAAAGAGGAGAGAGAGCCACAGGAGAGAGCTGGCCCCTCTGTCACAGAAACTCCAGGAGACAAACAGAGTCATGCTAGACCTGACAGGACCGCAGGACTCACCGCAAGACCACAACCAGGACCCTGGGAGCCCCACCAGGACAGAGAGACTCCACCCACCCAGAGACACCAGGACCAAGAGGCTCCACACACCCAGCAGCTCCCCTCCAATCCACAGACCAACATCACACCCAGACCCCCGCCCCCAGCCCACTGGTCGACTCCACCCGTCCATCCAGACCGGCACAGCGGCCAGACATAGTCATCCTCATCGACTCCAATGGAAAGTTTTTAAATGAAAAGAAACTTTTCCCCAACCACAAAGTGGCTAAACTCTGGTGCCCAACCAGCCAACATGCCATGGAGTTGCTGTCAGAGGAGCGCCTGGGTTCTCCGAGTCACATCATCACCCACACCGGCACCAACGAGCTGAGGACGCAGCAGGAGAGAGTCACTCAAAGGAGTGACAGAAAAAGCCTCCAGCACCTTCCCCAACTTTAGAGTGGTTATATCAACCCTGCTGCCCAGGAAAGACTTCCACCCAGACACCATCCACAGGATCAACAGCAGCGTCTCCAGAGACTGCGTCCTGAGGCCCAACGTCCAGCTGGCCCACCACCCCACCCTGGACATCAGCTGCCTTCATGACCACGTCCATCTACTCATAAACACCGTCCCAATCTGCGCCCGTACACTGAAGGACGTCGCTCTCAACCGAGACCAGTCCACCCCCGACAGAAGGAGCAGGTCGGCCCGCAGTACCCCCAGACTGCCATCCAGATCATCCAGACCACCCAGCCCACCCCCACAGAGACCTCACCATCTTCATCCCCCGACACGACGACCCCGCCTACGAACCCCCTCACACCCGACCAGAGCCCCTCCTGCCCCCAGGAGCCCCACCCCAGCTCCGTCACCGGGAGCCACGCCCCAGCCCACTGAGCTCAGGTGAATAGAATAGAATAGAATAGAATAGAATATCGTTATTGTCATTGTAACAGGTACAACGAAATTAAGTGCAGTCGGCTCAGTGACGATTAAGGTTTCAAGTTGACCAAAAATGTAAATAGGTTAAAACTGCATATCAATGTAGTTTTTACCTTTGTTGAGGATGTTATTTACTCATTTTTAAAATCTCATCTTCAAAAAATGTATTTTATTTGATGACATAATGTGTTTTTTATTAACATTTTTTGTATTTTTACTCCATAAATGTGCTTTGGACATCAAAATTGCACGTCATGTCATTGTGCCAGTCCTTGTTCAGTGCCAAACGTCTGCTGAGGTAGAAGATGCATAAATAAATACCTAAATAAAAACTACTGTATACATATTAACACTAAAAACACATATGAGACACACCCATACATCCATACATTCACAGTCCAAAAATTGCACATAGCACTTTGACAGAGGTAAGTGTTGAGAGTTATGCTTAGGTAGCACTATTCAGTGCACTTACGGCTGTTGGATAAAAGCTGTTTTGTAGTCTGTTTGTTCTGGTTTTCATGGACCTGTATCTCCTGCATGACGGCAGTAATTTGGACAGTGTGTGTGACCGGGGTGTCAAGAGTCCTGTAGGACGGTTTTGGCCTTTTTGAGGCAGCGGGAACTGTGAAGTTCTTCCAGAGAGGGGAGAGGGCAGCCAATGATTTTTTTTTGCTGCCTTTGTGACCCCCTGGAGCTTCTTCCTCTGTGCCGAAGTGCAGCTTGAAAACCACACACACAGACAGTATGACAGGATGCTCTCAATTGAGCAGCGATAGAAGGACACCAGCAGTTTTTGGGGGATGTTGTTCCTCCTGAGAACTCACAGGAAGTAAAGTCTCTGCTGGGCCTTCTTCACTAGCTCAGTGGTGTGTACGCTCCAGGTCAGGTCCTCCATGATGTTGACTCCCAGGAAGCGGAAGTCGAGACCCTCTCCACACAGGTCCCGCCTATGAGCATGTCCGTTTTCTTCCTCCTGAAGTCCACGATGAGCTCCTTGGTCTCTGATGTGTTGAGGAGCAAGTTGTTAACTCTGCATCACTCCGCCAGTCGCTCCACCTCGTCTCTGTAGTCGGACTCATCCCCCCACGAAATCAGGCCCACTGGCTGAGGGCTGTGGATGAATGGGGGCCCACTCTTACCCTCTGAGTGCGGTCTGTCAAAAAGTCCTTAATCCAGAGTGTGGTATTCCAATGTCAGACAGTTTGGACACCAGTCTGTGGGGGAGGATGGTGTTAAAAGCAGAGCTAAAGTCTATGAAGAGCAGCCTAGCATAGCTCCCCTGCTGCTCCAGGTGGGTCAGTGCAGCATGGAGGGCTGTGGCCACGGCATCCTCAGTAGATCTGTTAGCCCTGTAGGCAAACTGGTGTGAATCAAAGGTGGGAGGGTGGAATGACATGATGTGACTACGGACCAGTTTCTCAAAGCACAACATCACCACAGGGGTGAGTGCTACTGGCCAGTAGTCGTTGAGAGCGGTGAGGTTCGTTTATTTGGGCAGGGGTACTATGGTGGGACAGTGAACTGGGAGAGTGACTGATTGAAGATCTTAGTAAAGACCCCCACCAGCTGGTCCGCACAGTCCTTCAGCACGCGTCTGCAGACGCCGTCAGGTCCTGCTGCCTTCCGCGGGTTGATTGCCCGCAGCGTACGCCTCACCGCATGCTCCTGTACCGTGAGGATGGTGTCACTGTGGGCTGCTGGATGTGGCATGGCTGCCTCTGGTGGCTTAACCTCAAAACGGGCAAAGAAGTGGTTCAGCTCCTTTGCCAGTGAAGCATCACCTTCAGCAGTCCCGAGGTTGGCCCTGTGGTTGGTGATGTGCTGGATTCCCTGCCACACCTGCCTGCTGTTGTCCAGGTGGTCTTCGATCCTCCTCCTGTAGTCCAACTTGGCCTCTCGGATGCCCCTCTTCAGATGCACATGCCGTGCTGTAGAGGGCAACATTACCTGATCTGAAGGCAGTTTTCCTCTCCTTTAGCAGCCGCTGGACCTCCCTAGTCATCCAGGGCTTCTGGTTGGGGTAGACCCGGATGCGTTTGTCTACTGTGACTGAGCTCCAACAGCACCGGGCACCAAGACCGCCCTCACACCATCCAGCCCCACCAAATTATAGCAAAAGAAAAAGACAATTACATCAACTATTGGACATCCACAACCAAAACCCAAAGCAAACTCCAATGCTATTTGGCCCTAAACAGACATTACTCCATAGCAGATTATCTGAGCTGTATAACTGACCCGAGACTGAGGAAAACGTTGACTATGTTCAGACTCAGCGACCACAGCCAGGCCTTAGAGAGACCGACACAGACAGACCTGGCTGCCCAGAGAGGACCGGCTGTGTCGGTTCTGTCCACACAGACAGGTGGAAACAGAGCAGCACTTCCTGCTGCACTGTGACACATACACAGACATCAGAACCCAGATATACACTAAAATCACATGTACAACCCCACACTTCCTCAAACTACCAGACCAAGAAAAACTAGAACTGCAAGCAGTTATGAACGGGGGCCAAGCCCCCCTGCGTGACTCGGACCCTGGGCACCGCAGAGCCCGTGAAAGTTGGGCCCAAAGGATGATGGGCTTGAGGCAAAAGTGAGGACACAGGCCAACGTCTGAGCCGTGGTAATCGCTGTAATGGGAAGTGCACTGGGAGTGCAAAAGGCTGAGTGTGTGCCGATTTGGATTTGTTGTACTAAGCCACGCCCACATTGACCAGTAATGACCACCTTCAAGATATGGCCTCAGGATTGGCTCTACATCATACCGACTAAACTTTGTAAAAATTGGTGCAGCCGTTCAGGAGATATAAACTCCTGATATTTGTAGCTCCCCCTAGTGGCCAAAATTCGCCAAATTTGGCTCATCCCTTCCCAGTGTCATGCCAACCAAGGAACTCAAATGTGTTGTTAATAGCATTTAGTTTGACCGAGATATCAAACCGTTTACATTTTTATAGCTAGCTAGCTAGAAATGTGTTCGTTAATAATTTGCGCATTTTTTGACCGAACAAAATTCTTTTGATAACTTTAGATCAGGTCCAGCTGAAGAGTGTACGTGCCAAGTTTCACGCAGATGGAACAAAATCCCAAGGAGGAGTTCCAAACAGTAGGTTTTGCATATGTGGCGGTTTAGCGAACGTAATGTGCAGCAGAAGTGGGCGTGTCTTATGTCAGAAAACCCAGCTCTATTCAGGGAACATATAAATATAAGGTTTGCGAATGTGTCATTTGAAATGTGGAAGTTACAGGCAAAAACGCGATTGCATCCATTATAGCGCCACCTACTGGAGTACATGTGCAATTTTTGGTATGGAAGAACTGTGTCCTATTCTATCTGTACCGTATAAATGCCAAAGCTCTCAGCATAATAGTTTGGCTGAAATTAATGTTTGTTTTTTATCTTGTAATAAGCCACGCCCACATCGACCAGTCATGACCACCTTCAAGATATGGCCTCAGGATTGGCCCTACATCATACCGACCACATTTCGTAAATCGGTGTAGCCGTTCAAGAGATATAAACTTCCCATATTTTAGCACCCCCTAGTGGCCAAAATTCGCCAAATTTAGCTTATTCCTTTCCAGTGTCATGGCAACCAAGGATCTCAAATTTGGTGTTAATAGCATTTAGTTTGACCGAGATATCAAACAGTTTGCATGTTTATAGCTAGCTACAGAAATGTTTTCGTAAATAATAAACGCATTTTTTGACCGAGCAATATTATTTTGATAACTTTAGATCAGGTCCAGCTGAAGAGTGTACGTGGCAAGTTTCATGCAGATCGGACAAAATCCCGAGGAGGAGTCTGAAAAAGTAGGTTTTCCAGTTTTTGTGATTTTGTGAAAAAAAACTCTCTAACCGAAAGTGGGCGTGGTCAATCGCAAAGTGATTCAGCTCCATTCAGGGAATCTGAGGATACAAGGTTTTTGAATGTGCGACATACGGTGTGGGAGTTATAGGCAAAAACGCATTGGCCTAGGTTATAGCGCCCCCTGCAGGCGGATATATGTAGTTTTTTGTGTCTGAGATATTCGCAGGAGTCTGGACCAACCCTCCAAATTGCACCGTCCTCCCTTGCACGGTTTAGCCTGCAGCACCACTTTTACGCAGAGAAAAATAAAAATGAAAATCTTTACAATTACAATAGGGTTCCTAGCACCGCTGGTCCTAGGAAACGCGTATGCTTGCGTACGCGTTCCCTCTGCCCCTCGGGCTTGGCCCCCTAATTACACCATTTACTGGGAGAAAAAACTATGCAGCGAGATATGTGAATGTGAACACCTGACATGATTTCTTCCACATGAACCAGCTGATCCTGACTGGGTTCTTACCTACAAAGTGATGTACTGTTTATTAGGGGGCCAAGCCCGAGGGGCCGAGGGAACGCGTATGCAAGCATAGGCATTTCCTAGGACCAGCGGTGCTAGGAACCCTATTGTAATTGCAAAGATTTTTAGGGCCCGAGCAGGTCATCGACCTGTGAGGTCCCTATTGTAATTGGAAAAATTATTCTTCTTATTAGGGCCCGAGCAGGGAACCTGCGAGGTCCCTATTGTTTTTCAAATGATTATTAGGGCCTGAGCAGGGAACCTGCGAGGTCCCTATTGTAATCGTAATTATTAGGGCCCGAGCAGGGAACCTGCAAGGTCCCTATTGTTTTTCAAATGATTATTAGGGCCTGAGCAGGGAACCTGCAAGGACCCTATTGTAATCGCAATGATTATTATTATTATTAGGGCCCGAGCAGGGAACCTGCAAGGACCCTATTGTAATCGCAATGATTATTATTAGGGCCCGAGCAGGGAACCTGCAAGGACCCTATTGTAATCGCAATGATTATTAGGGCCCGAGCAGGGAACCTGCAAGGACCCTATTGTAATCGCAATGATTATTATTATTATTTTTCTTCTAACAAAATCATCGCATTTTTCACTTCCTGAACATACCCCAAAACTCACCAAACTTGGAATATAAGTCACACCTGGCGAAAAATTTTATAATTTATTGTCTTCCTGAATTTCCACCACTAGGTGGCGCTGTTATTAAGGAAATCGCGTTTTGGCTAATAACTCCCATATACTTTGGCGCAAATTCAAATTCGTTTTTTTTCGCTACGTCGCAAAATGTCGAAAACCTACTTTTCGAACTCCTCCCAGGCGATTTCACCGATTTGCACGAAACTTGGCACACAGCATCTGTGGACCCTGCTGACAAAAAGTTATTAAAAGAATTTTGATAGATCAAACGATACTCAAGTTACTAATTAACAACTTCCTGCAAATTTGGTTACAGACAGGAAGTGATGCATATCTTCACATTGGTGTGTCCGAATGACATGAAACTCAGAATACTACTTCCCCATAGGCCCCTGAGGACCTGTGCAAAATTTTGGGCGATTACCACAAGGTGGCGCTCTTTAAATTGAAGTATTTTATATCTCCACAACGGTTCATCAGATTAATGTGAAACTTTGTATAATTATTCTCAGTGCCCTCCCAAGGACAGCTGATAAAGGGTTTACCGATCCGCCACTAGGTGCCGCTCTGGTGGCCGTATAATTTAATATTTGGCACTGTGCCCACACCATAACACTTATGGAAATGAAACTCATAGGGGTGCTATAGAATGGCCCCTGTAACTCACACACCAAAAATGACCAGCAGGGGGCGCCATTTGAAAAAAAAAAAACGTTTTTGGCCCATAAATCCTGCATAATATGTTGCTCATTGTTAAAGCTTATATCTACATGTTCCCTGAATTCAGCTGAATTGTGTGGTGTAGGCCACGCCCACTTTGGCAGTAACTTTCCATTCGCAAGATCGCGCCAAATGAAAAACCTACTTTTTCGAACTCCTCCTAGACAATTTGACCGCTTTGCACCAAACTTTGCATGAAGCATCTGTGGACGCTCCTGACAAAAAGTTATTAAAAGAATTTTGATAGCCCAAAAAGTGCCCAAAACATAAAACAAAAACTTCCTGCACATTGCATTCAAAACAGATATTGTTCCGTATCTTCCCCAAATACATTCCCATTACCACAACACTTTTGCTAATTGTGTTCCATGGCCTGATGAGGGTCTGTGTAAAATTTGGTGCAAATCGGCCAATAGGTGGCAATCTGGTGGCAGTCTAATTAGTTTGCATGGAATTAAATGGGAAAATCTTCAAATCCTCTTCAAAACTCATCCACTTTCAACCTCTCCTTGTCCTTCATACCTTGAGCTACAGACTCCATTCCAGTCCTGCATTCAGCTTTTTAAAATCTTGTATGGTTTTGAAATCATCACAGTTTTAGTTTTAAGGATTTTTTGCTTGTCTTTGTCATTTTATAATGGGTGTGTATTGCGTGAGCTAGAGTGCGTGACATCATCGCTACAGTGGAGAGCTGATGGAAAACATAGACAATATGTGCATAGAAATGTAGGAAATCTTGTTGGCTTTCAGCTGATGGTCTTATTTCAGAGGTAGGACTTACACTTTTGGCTGCTAAAGCCCCAGAGGGAAAAGCACAACAGCAACTCCCCCATGAGCTGCAATTTCTTCCTCTTCAGCTTTCATCATGCAGCAGGTGACATCTCCCATCCCATCAGTTAATCAGTTCTTCTCTGACCTGACTGGATTCTCTGGATTTTTTTCAAGATCATCCAAGAGAACCAGTGTGTGTGACAGAGTGGTGGCACACAGACTCCCAAGAGCAAACAGAGTAAAGGCAGGTACACACTACAGGATTTTTCAAACCTTCACAGATTAGGAGACCACACACTTGATGATAACAAAAGACAGATGCACAAGATCTCTCTCTGCTGATCTTATAGTGTGTGGTGTTCTCCGTAGTGCACGACACACACTAACCAATTCTTCAGCAGAGTATCAGGTTCTTCATGCTCAATATTATGAATCTCGCGTGGTCAAACGTGATCTCAGTGTTAACAAACATGGCAGACGAACCGGAAGATAACAGTGGTGGTTGTTTTAGGCCTATTACTGGCTGAAAAAGTCATGGAGACAGCGAGAGTGTGGGCTGTATGCTTTACAGTGCGAGTTGGAGTATTACAGATAGCTTCCAGAGCAGCGCTGTGCGCTCTGGCTCCCAGTCCTGCGGGTGACCCTGGCAACAGGTAAATAAAAGGCTGACGGAGAAACACAGCTGACTCAGCTTGCGTCTTGATTGGCTGTTTGTCCGGTCCACGTGACATCACACGCAGTGCGTACTCGGCTCCGTTCGGAACACCCCACACATTACAGGATTTTTAGTTGCAAATACAAAACATGTTCATTACTTACGATCTCTCCTTCCGACGCCTTCCGAGCGGGTCTGACCAGACAAAATCACTCTTAACACACCCCACACCACAGGAAAATCAGACACAATGTCCTTTGCAAACATCAGATAATAGTTCCTTTGCTGGCTTTGATAGTAAGCGGGAAATCGGGACAAAAATCACCCCGATTATCCTGTAGTGTGTACCCCCCTTAAGATGGAACTTCCATATGTGTGCAGTGAAGACTGTTTTAGCACAAAGGTGACATCATCCAGTGTTTTGAAACCATTAGGGGAGTTTGAGCCTACCACTGTGCGAGAAGCTGGAAGGTTTGTGAGGCTACTGGAGGACGACTCTTTCAGCTTCTTCCTGAAACTGTTTCATTGCATCATGCCTCATGTGCACATTCTCTTCAGCCAGCTGAAGACGCAGACCATCGACTCAGTATTTGTCCAGGGAATCATGCAGCAGTTCACACAATTTTTCTGACTTCAGCGTACATTATTTCACACCGGCAACAGCAGGCCATCGAATCATAGAGCAACGACTTCCTCTGCGGAAGTTGTTGCTTGACCATGCCCCGACGGCAGCATGCATCGATAGCGGCATGCCCCGACGCGCGTGGACTGGGAGGGCCCGTTCAACGCTGCTTGCAGCTTTAATTAGGGCCCGAGCAGGGAACCTGCAAGGACCCTATTGTAATCGCAATGATTATTAGGGCCCGAGCAGGGAACCTGCAAGGACCCTATTGTAATCGCAATGATTATTATTATTATTATTAGGGCCCGAGCAGGGAACCTGCAAGGACCCTATTGTAATCGCAATGATTATTAGGGCCCGAGCAGGGAACCTGCAAGGACCCTATTGTAATCGCAATGATTATTAGGGCCCGAGCAGGGAACCTGCAAGGACCCTATTGTAATCGCAATGATTATTATTATTTTTCTTCTCACAAAATGATCGCATTTTTCACTGCCTGAACATACCCCAAAACTCACCAAACTTGGAATATAAGTCACACCTGGCGAAAAATTTTATAATCTATTGTCGTCCTCAATTTCCACCACTAGGTGGCGCTGTTATTAACCCTTGTGTCGTCTTTACATTTCACCCCACACAGAGGGTTACAGTGACCCCCCCAGGACAATGGCAGGGGCAGGGCAGGTGTCTTATCATTATAGCGCCACCTAGGGACTATACACAGTATTGCAGTAGTAAATAGAATATTCTAGAAGGCAGAGGGTCAGATTAACCCCTCAGGACAATGCTAATGCGGCAGGGGCAGAGCAGGTGTCTTATCATTATAGCGCCACCCAGGGACTATACAAAGTATTGTAGCAGTAATAGAATATAATTGTAGAGGGCAGAGGGTCAGATTAACCCCTCAGGACAATGCTAATGTGGCAGGGGCAGAGCTGATGTCTTATCATTAAAGCGCCACCTAGGGACTATACACAGTATTGCAGTAGTAAATAGAATATTCTAGAAGGCAGAGGGTCAGATTAACCCCTCAGGACAATGCTAATGCGGCAGGGGCAGAGCTGATGTAAACAGAGGGTCACATAGACCCCCTAGGACAATGCTAATGCGGCAGGGGCAGGGCAGGTGTCTTATCATTATAGCGCTACCTAGGGACTATGCACAGTATTGCAGCAGTAAACATAATATGATTGTACAGAGCATAGGGTCACATTGACCCCCTGGGACAATGCTAATGCGGCAGGGGCAGAGCTGGTGTAAACAGAGGGTCAGATTAACCCCTCAAGACAATGCTAATGCGGCAGGGGACAGAGCTGGTGTTCACAGAGGGTCAGATTGACCCCTCAGGACAATGCTAATGCGGTAGGGGCAGAGCTGGTGTAAACAGAGGGTCAGATTAACCCCCCAAGACAGTGCTAATGTGGCAGGGGCAGAGCTGGTGTAAACAGAGGGTCAGATTAACCCCCCAAGACAGTGCTAATGTGGCAGGGGCAGAGCTGGTGTCCACAGAGGGTCAGATTAACCCCCCAAGACAATGCTGATGCGGCAGGGGCAGAGCTGGTGTAAACAGAGGGTCAGATTAACACCCCAAGACAGTGCTAATGTGGCAGGGGCAGAGCTGGTGTCCACAGAGGGTCAGATTAACACCCCAAGACAATGCTAATGTGGCAGGGGCAGAGCTGGTGTAAACAGAGGGTCAGATTAACCCCCCAAGCCAATGCTAATGCCGCAGGGGCAGAGCTGGTGTAAACAGAGGGTCAGATTAACCCCCCAAGACAATGCTAATGTGGCAGGGGCAGAGCTGGTGTAAACAGAGGGTCAGATTAACCCCCCAAGACAATGCTAATGCCGCAGGGGCAGAGCTGGTGTCCACAGAGGGTCAGATTAACCCCCCAGGACAATGGCAATGTGGCAGGGCTGGTGTCTTATCATTGTAGCGCTGTCTAGGGACTGTACACAGTATTGCAGTCAGTCAGCCAGTCAGTCAGTCAGTCAGTCAGTCAGTCAGTCAGTCAGTCAGTCAGTCAGCCAGTCAGTCGGTCAGCCAGTCAGACACGTCTCTTTCGAGCTTCTTCACCACTAATTTCAGCTCCGCAATTGAAATGCGCACAGGTCGGACAGTATGGCAGCGTACACCCTTTGCATATAAATGTCTTGCAACCAGAGCACACAGTCTGTGTTTTACGGTCCTTCTTTGGTGGGCATATCTGACACCTCTTCCTCTTGCTATGTATTCCAGGCGGACTGACAGCTGATGAGGTGGTGATGGTGGTGGTCGTCATCATGAGCTGCTGCTGCTGCTGCTGCTGCTCTTCTTTTTGTTGGTCTTGTCGTTGTTGTTGTTGTTCTTTTTCTTTTTCTTCTTCTTCTTCTTCTTCTGCAGCCTCCTCATCATCATCCTCCTCCTCAGGCCGATCACGACATTTAGCACTACTTCTCTGAACAGCTCTCACGACAGAGGCAGACGCTGCTGTGCGAGGTAGACGCTCCCTTCTTTGGATGAGTGGAGTCACCAGGGCCTTTCCCAGTTGTTCCAGGAACAGCCTCCTTTTGTTTCGTTTACCCGACAGCCAGCCAGGGTTGATCTCTCGCCATAACACAAAGGCGTTGTACGAAGAAACATCGATGATGTTGTGAAAGATGACCAAGGGCCAGCGGGCAGTCATTCTTCTACAAGTAAGTTCCGATCACCTTATCCAAGTTGTCCACACCTCCTTTGTTGCTGTTGTAGTCCAGAACGATGGCCGGTTTCCTGTCTTTGCGATGGCCGACGGCAACGTCGTCGGGAGCCTCTGTGTGCAACGTGCTCATGAGCATAACGTTCTTGTTTTTCTTTGCCATGTAGGACACCAAAGTGGTGTCGGGCGTGAATGCAAACTTTGAGGAGAACACTTGTCTGTTCTTGGATGTCAGCAGCGCGAGCGGAAGTTCGGGCTTGTTTCTTCTAACCGTACCGACCATGGCGATGTTCCTCTCTAAGAGGCGCTGTCCGAGCTCGTAAGAGGTAAAGAAATTGTCACACGTGACAGTTTTGTTGCCACCCGTCAGTCCCTCTGTGACATCGAGCACAACCTTCATCCCCTGGTTTTTCTCTGAAGTGCCAGCGGTCGGCTTCCCGGTGTAGACTTGCATTTTCCACGCGTAGCTTGACTTTGCATCACACGCCACCCATGTCTTGATTCCATACCTGGCTGGCTTGCTTGGCATATACTGTCGAAAAGGACAACGACCTTTTGTGTGTGTGTGTGTGTGTGTAAGAAAGAGAGAATAAGGAAAGAACAAGAATAACAAACCAAATAATTAATCTCAAACTCATTCACACTCACTCACACTCACACACACACACACACACATACACACACACACACACATGCAACACAAGCATTTATTGTATGCCAACAACAACTACTACTACTACCTCTGAAGGGAACCAGTTGCTCATCCACTGTTATGTCAGGCCCTGGGTTGTAGAGGTACGGAAGCCGCTCGGCCCATTTATCCCACACCTCTCTTATGGCTGCCAGTTTGTCAGTGGCGCGTCTCTCGGGTCTCGTCTCGCGATCGTCAAAGCGTAGCATTCTCGAGTAAGTGTGAAACACTTTGAGAGGCATGGTGGCACGGAAAATTGCCCTACCGCTCTCCGCGTCCCATAGACTGGCTGCGGCCTCGCCTCGGGACCTGTATACACCTGCTAGGATTAGCAGCCCTATATAGGCGTGCAAGTCGGTTTGACGCATGTCTTTCCAGTTGTCTCCGTACTTTCGAAAACCCTCCAGATTTGTCATATCTAGTACTATTTTGTCTATTGCTGGTGTGAGAAACATGTGAAATGTTGACACAATGTCGTGGGCATTGGCAACCGCGTATGCGGTGGGGCCCAGTGGGTTTGCTTCTGCTGTTGCTGTCGTTTCCCTTCTTCTCCTCCTTCTCCTTCTTCTCCTCATATCTCTGACATCGTCATCATCACTATCACTATCATCATCATCATCATCATCGACATCGGCATCATCATCATGTTGCGCTATTACCCTGCGATGTGTGTAATATGCCACTGAGGACCATTTGATAGCGTTGTTCTTGGACATGTATGTTTCTTCTTCTTCTTCTTCGTTTTCTTCTTCTTCTTCTTCTTCTACTTCTTCTTCTTCTTCAGCCTCAGCCTCAGCCTCTTCTCCTGCGCCACAACCGTCGTCCTCGTGTTCCTCCGCCACGTCCGATTCTTCAGACACGTCCTCTTCAGAATCAGAGTAGTGTCCCCTGGCGTTTGAGGAAATCTCATCTAAGACCTGTTTTGCCGTGAATCCCGCAGTCGCGGGCGGATGACATCGCGTCAGGCCAACAGAACAGTACCGGTTGGATAATGTCGCGTCAGTTGGACTTGACACTACTGGTTGGATAAAATCGTGTCGGTTGGACACATCAGTACTGGTTGGATGACATCGCGTCAGTCGGACAGTACAGTACCGGTTGGGTAACATCGTGTCAGTTGGACAGAACAGTACCGGTTGTCTAAGACCATTAAGACATCAAGACATCAAGTCTTGGGTTTGTTTGCATGTCCACCCTAAGCCCCAACCCCAGCAAATGTGTACATGTGTATATAAATGTAAGTAGACTGCAGAACAACAGCTCCATTTATTCACAACCCCTTCTTTCTGTGTACCAAGTCTGTGTACTGCACCAAAGTCTGTGACCATGGCGAGCCCTGTCAATGCCAACGCGGTGGATAAAGTGTTAGAAGAAATGCTGAAGGCGGAAGCGGACAACGCCCGGAGCCCGGGCTCAATCCAGTGGACTTCGCGCATCCAGATGTTGCAGGACTGTAAGCACGACATAGCAGAGAAACACTGCAATATTAGACGCTATCTGGATGTTATCCTGACAGATTCAGAGTCAGACCCTGAGCTCCGCAAGTCTTATTACGCTAAGGCCAATCCAGTTAAGCTGATGTACAAAGTCATCGATCGCTGCCTCGAGAGCGAGGAAAGCGCAATGAAACTCCTACGGGCCGTTTTTCAGTTGAATTGGCACTTGTATTTAGACCTGCTAGAATCCGGACCCAGGGGGAAGTTTGGTGAGCATGTGCTATACTGAGCAAAAATTAATCAAGGCCTGGAATACGATCACGACACGTTGCTGTTCAACTCTAGTAATAACTTTTGCATGTTTGTTTGTATTGTTTGTTTGCAGTCAGGAGAGATCCTCCCGTTGTGGAATTGACGGAGAAGGTACGTTCTGCGCTCGGCGAGAAGGTCGGGCATCTCCAAAACGTTACGGCGACACCCTTTTACAAGAACAAGATCCTTCATGTCAACTGCGCCCGGGACGTACTGATGCAATACAATCAGCTGCTTCCAGAGGAATATGCTGAGCTCAGGTTAAACAAAGACAACACCGCAGCTATGACTGGGATACTGCAGGAACTGTGCAGCGACACTACCATCCCTCAAGCCAACCGGGAGTTCATCTCATTGGTGGTGGCCTCCTTTAACATGCACGCTTTTGACCTTCCAGGGATGTCTATGAAAGATGTGCTAGTGTTTGTAAAGTAAAAAAAAAAAAAAATCTTACTGTACCAATCTACATGTCATGTTGTCTATGTTGTGTTACAAATGAAATAAAACTATATTGACCTGAAGAAAACAACTTGACCGATTGGAGGATAACATTGTGTAAGAAATCCAGATCCATCTCCATTTTCACATAACAGCACAAGGTTGCCAAAAAAAAAAAAAACCCACCAAACATGTCAGATGACATTTAGACTCATCTCCGTGTTCGCGTAACAGCGCAGGCATGCCAATGCAAACAGTATACAGCACAGGTTGGATGACATTGTGTCAGTTGGACCAAATAGTGTCAGTCGGATGACATTGTGTCAGAAATCCAGATCCATCTCCATTTTCACATAACAGCACAAGGTTACCAATGCAAACAGTATACAGCACAGGTTGGATGACATTGTGTCAGTTGGACCAAATAGTGTCAGTCGGATGACATTGTGTCAGAAATCCAGATCCATCTCCGTTTTCACATAACAGCACAAGGTTGCCAATGTGAACGGCGCAGCACAGGCTGTAAAAAAAACCCCAAAAAAAACAAAAAAAAAACAACAACAAACGTGTGAGACGACATTTAGACTCATCTCTGTGTTCGTGTAACAGCGCAGGCTTGCCAAAGCAAACAGTACAGCACAGGTTGGATGACATCACCTCAGTTGGACAGTATAATGCCGGTCGGATAACCTCGCGTCAGTTGGACCAAATAGTGTCAGTCGGATGACATTGTGTCAGTTGGACAGTATAAAAGCTGGTCAGATCCAGTGTTGACAGAGATATCTCAGTCTCAGTACTGGTTTCATATAAATGTGAACACTACAAGCACTACATTCATTCATTCATTCATTCATTCATTCAGAGAGCTTAATTCTACTCTTGGGTTTGTCTGTTCGTCTGTTATAATGGACGCGTTTGTCGAGACCAAGTTGAGAGAGTGGGGTTTGGTGTGTCATATTCCAAAGTTTACAGCTGAAGAGATTGACGCACAAACGTTCCTGAGTCTGACAGAGGAGAGCAACAAAACCTTACTGTACAAGTTGTGCGGAGGGATTGAACCCTCGCTATCGCTTAGAGAACGTATTCGACGCTACAAAAGGGAAAGCGACGTGTCAACATGTCCACCGTGACATGAAAACAGAAGACAGGTAAGACTCAGAGTAACAACCTGTGTTTGTGTGAGGTGTAATTGTTATTACACTTGACCTTGATCGTAGAACAAGTCATCTCCATATTTTTTGTTTTTTTTGACAGCTCCCAGCCCTAAGAAGCCTCTCGGGTCGCCCTACTAAGAAGCCTCTCGGGCCGTGCCAAGAAGCCTCTCATGTCTCAAGTATTATGTGATGTGATGTGATGTGATGCGCTGTGATGTGATGTACTTTGCTGAGCTGAGTAAAAAAAGAAAAACTCTTGTCCTCATAATCTTTTGTATTCTTCTGCCTTTTGCAGCTGTATTTATGAAAAAACATGCATTACACACACACACACACACACACACACAGTATGAGATTTCTCTGACTCCTTCATGTTACACATCTTACGCGTAACCCGAACCTTGCGCTCATGAAGGCTGGTCAGATAACTTCGCGTCGGTTTGACTGAGAATGCAAACACGGAGACCTGTCTAAACGTATGAAGGCCTAACCAACTGGGTCAGTCCGAACACATGTAGTAAAACAAAGCAGCACAGTGGTGTTGTTGTGAAGGCATTATCCACCATTTACATTGGCAAACCCTGCGTCCTTCTCTTCTTCTTCTTCTTCTTCTTCTTCTTTCTTCTTCTTTCTTCTTCTTTCTTCTTAGGCTGATGTCTAACTAAGGGGACGGACGGATGGATTGGCTAAGCACTGCGTGCTACCAGTCATCAGCTGTCAACGGTCATTCATGCGTGGCAAAAGGCAGAAGGGCAGGGGGGGTAATAGCGGCCTCTACCGGACACACGCGGTAATTATTTAGGGGGCGGGTCAACCTGACCCGAAGGGCAACGCAAGGGTTAAATGAATAGAACTTTTGAAAGATTGACTCTATCAACACCAAATTTGGTATATGGCTTTGGGGGAAGACCAGACACATTTCTACTATAAATGAGCCAGATTAATCAAAAATCATGGCCGCCATGGACCAATGTATTTTTGCAATGGGCGCGGCTTAGAAATGATTGGCCATAACTCCCACACCCTTTGGCCTATCATCACAAAACTTGGTGGGTAGGTTCACAACAGGACTGGGAATCTGCCTGCCACTGCATTTTGAACCCAATCAATAGGGGGCGCTATAAATGCTACACATGCGTATCTCAGAGACTGTTGGATGGAATTTTGCCAAATTTGGTATGCACGCTCTAGGGGCGAGTATTAACTAATATCTTGAGTGACATGTTGATAGGTGAAAGTGGGCGTGGCCTATTCGTCATTAACCATCATTGCTTGCGTTTTATTCATTTATGGCGAGCTGGAAGGACCCAGAGACACAAAACTTGGTACGTTGAGTATAAATGACGTCCAAATGCTGCTCCAAAAATTTGACCCCAATCCGTCAGATGGGGGCGCTATAACATAGGGGGTGAACTTTGAAAGGCTCTCCCCGCCAAGCCATGAGTGCTATTGACTTGAAATTTGTCATACACGTCCTCCTGATAGAAAAAAAAAAACAAAAAAGCCTCTTGCACCATGAAAGCCGCTATTACAGATTTTTTGCTAATTTGCGTAACGTTAGAAACAGTAAAATGAATAGAACTTTTGAAAGATTGACTCTATCAACACCAAATATGCTATACAGTTTTGGGGGATGAATAGACGAATTTCTACTATAAATGAGCCAGATTGGTCAAAAAACATGGCCGCCAGGGACCCATGTAATTTTGGAATGGGCGGGGCTTAGAAACGATTGGCCATAACTCTCACACCCTTTGCCCTATTATCACAAAATTTGGTGGATAGGTTCACAACTGTACTGGGAATCTGCCTACCAATGCATGTTGAGCTCAACCTATAGGGGGCACTATAAATGTTACACATGTGTATCTCAAAGACCATTGGACTGAATTTCACCAAATTTGGTATGCATGCTATAGGGGTGAGTATTACAGTGTTTCTCAATTGCTAAAGCACAATTTCTGAAACCTTGCTCCATTTTCTGAAAACATTAAACAAATCCTCAGCTTCAAGCACTATTTACAAAACCTCTGACTCCTCATGCAAAATGAAACTTTCGCCTCAAAACAGATTTACCTGTGCTCAAAACCAAACATTGCTCTCAAATCATAAACAAAGCGATCAAAATGATATACACTCTCAAGCAGTCAGTAAACAATACACCAAAAAATAGAAAACACATTGTTCAAAACATATAGTTCTCAGGGAGAAATACATTTATAATCTCAAAACAAATTTCATATTTTTCCGTCATTGTGCCTCATTCATGAACCGTTCTTACGAACAAATTTGTTCTTAAGTCCCACTTACGAAGATTTTACGAAGATTGTGGCATTCATGAAATTTTTCTTATCCAGGGTTTATTCTTAGGTAAGAAGAAATCCTACGAACACTCAGGAGTACTCTTACGCACATTTCAGTGTCGACATGTTGGGATGGTTGTGTTTTCTTCTCTTGTGCAGTTCTATAAAATACAATATTACAGTGATAATTCTGTAATATTTATTCATTTATTCATTTTTATATTTTTGGTAATTAACAGAGAATTTAAAATTTTAAAATAAATTAAATGGGCCAATGATTTAACATTAAATCAAGTAAATTGGAAACCATGCCATCAATTATTAACCCCCCCCACCCTATTTATACGAGGCATTTCTCCATCCAAGGCCCGCATTTTGTTGCTGTTTGCTCTGTACTACGGCATCAGCGTCTACATGGCCCTGCAGTTTCTTTTATGGGCCCTTTTATGGGCATTAATGGGCGGTTACCTATGTTAATCCTTTGTTAATTGGAATCACCTGGCACGCGCTCTCAACTTACAAGGAGGTGGCATTCATCAATGTAGGAACACAGCTGGGAACAATTCTGAGGCTTACGAACGCGTTGATGAATCTGACGTAGGGTTTACTTAAGGAACCTCTTAAGAAGAACTTAAGAAAGAATCTAAGAAGATTATTAAGAAGATATTGGTGAATGAGGCCCAATGTCTTTTGATGAATGAAAACATGTTCTATCATAGCTCAAAATTGATCAGAAATTATACTCTGCTTTGCTCTTTGCAATTTTTTTTGTTCCTCCTCCTCCTTGTACCCCTATTTTTACAGCAGTGTATCCTGCATCTCACAAACTTGTCCTTTGTTCCTGTGATACTGTAATTCTTGTTCTTTGTTGAAATGAACCTGTAACCAGTCAAAATCTATTGAGCAGTCAGTACTGTAAACAAACGGAAAGCACAATGATCAGGGCCAGACAATTTGTTTGTTGTACAGTATACAGCCTACAATGCACTGTACCTACAGTATACAATACTTTGTGCTGGGTCAGGCCAGAGCACTTTGTCGACATCACAAGCAATATTTTCCCTCCTGAGGCAACCAGGGGAAGAAGCCTCTTGTGTGCCGTATCCAGCCCTGACATGGTTCCTTACCTATATTACCACAGGCTAAATCCATGGCTTGCAGAAGATTTACCTGTTTGCTCTCTGAACCGGCTTATATTGGTTGTGTCACATGATTTGAAACAAGTGAAATCAATTTTGAGTGGTTGTCTTTAGAGTTTTTGTTTGGATTGCATAAATACTAAAATCAAAAGTCGTACACAATTATAAAAACCTTACACTCAAGGAGCAAAACTCCGGACCAGACTAGCACAACTATAAGCACAATGTCAGCTTCACACTTTTTGCAAATGACTGCACACAGTAAATTGCCAAACACTAAACACACTTGTATACATTAGACACAGATGCATATCATGATGTCACTTCCTTGCAAATTCCAAAGCACTGACTTTCAAATGACCATCTCTGGATCATGTAGCTGAGGCCTTTATGGAGAGAAGAGAACAGTAGCATTAGAACACATACCATTGCTCCATAATCAAATCTGGTAGTCATTATTTTCAACTCTACCCTGGCAGAACGGATATAACTAATGGCTTGATGCTGATTGTTTGAGCATTACAAAGAGAAGTACCAGACTTTCAAATGAATTACCAGTGTATTGGTGATAGTGAGCAGAAGATCTAAACTTTTCTGCAGTATTGGACCTTAGTACAGTACAGCTGGCATTTACAGAGAATGACTTGTGAGACTGACTTCTAAGTTCAAAGGGTTATGTTTTGACTTGACCCACAAAACAATAACAAACATTATTTGAAACTGATCAGACATGAATGTGGGATGTAGGTGACATACCTGTCCTCTGCGAATGTGTGTCTGCACCAGTTCTGCCATCTACGCCTACTGAATATTTTTCAATGTTTTGTCTATATTCTGAAACGATTGAAATTCCTAATGACTAAAACTTAGAGAGTGAAAACATACTAACCTCCAACATATTCTACTCAGTGCACCACACACCAGTTCCTCCCTTCAAGGACAGCAGGCAAGACAAACCAAAACAACTGATAAGACAGCCCTTGGAAGGAGAAGTACTTGTGCCTGAGATAAGCTTCGAACAGACAAGTCAACTGTGCCAGGAGGAGGAGTCCTTGCTGCCATCTTCGCCCCCCAAGGAGGAGTCCCCCCCAGTCACAACAAGAGGGTACATCCACTCTCCACCAACCCCAACCAACTCTCTGCCCTCTCCAGCCAGCCTCGGCCTCTCCCCCTCTTCCCCCCTCCTGGATTTCACGGATGAGATGAAAAAGCTAGTCAATGTTGGACTCAGACTCACACCCCGTCCAAATCTGCCACGCTTGAAACCACCATCGCCAAAACGTCATCGTGCCCCTCCACCTCCTCTGAATCATCCTCAGTCTGAAAACAGCGATGCTGACAGCACAATTAACTCTCACTGATATGTGCCGGGTCCGGGCTACGAAGTTGATATCACTACTGTTTTCCCCCCAGAAAAGCCAGGGCCTCTTGGAGTTCAGGCAGCCTCCTCAATTCCTGTGCTTACAGGTAATAGAAAAATTGTAAATTTCTTGAGAAACAGGAAATGCGGGACTAAATGTGCCAATCCATTCAATTTAGCTCCCATTCCTCGTCAGCCACTAACTGTCGCAAAAAATTGCACAGTTGGTTTTGATACTGTAACTGTAGCTCTATTAAACATCAGATCTCTGGCAGGAAAATCTTTTTTAATACATGATTTTATCAACAAACACAATCTTACTTTTATGTTTTTAACTGAAACTTGGTTAGACCAGGATAACAATACAGCTGTTCACATTGAATCAAGTCCTCCAAATTTCTCTTTCATAAGTGAAACTAGAATGCATAAAAAAGGAGGAGGTGTTAGTATTCTGTTTAATGAGTTACTCAAATGCAAGCAGATGTTTTATGGAAGTTTTACTTCTTTTGAATATGTTGCTCTTCAGGCAAACTCATCTTCTCGAGCTATATTTCTAAACATCTACAGGCCACCTAAATACTGTACGTATTTCTTTGATGACCTTGTTGAGTTACTGTCTCTTATCTGCATTGACTTTGATTGTGTGTTAATTGTTGGTGACTTTAACATCCATGTCGACAAGCCTGAAGACAGATGGACTAAAGAACTGTGCTGTGTCCTTGATAACTTTGGACTCACTCAGCATGTGACACAGCCCACACACAACAGAGGCCACATCCTAGACCTAGTTATCTCAAAGGGTCTTAACATTTCTAAGGTTCTGGTATCTGATGTCGCTCTCTCTGACCATTACTGTGTTTTCTTTGAGAGTGATATATCTGTGTACACAAATGTTCAAACTGAGGTTGTCTCAAAGCGATACATCACTGAAAACACTGGTGACATATTCATTGAGGCTTTCTCCTCCACACCACCCCTCTCTAGATTCTCTGTCAATGACCTTGTACATCATTTCAATTCCAAAATTACAAATGTCATGAATGCCATTGCACCCACTAAAGTGAAGGTGGTCTCTGGTAAGAAAAAATCTCCTTGGAGAAATGCCACGCTAGTCAAGATGGAAAAAAGGGAATGTCGAAAAGCTGAGCGCAGGTGGTGAAAAACAAATCTCCAGGTTCACTTTGACATTTATAAAGAGAGACTTCACATTTTTAATTTAGAATTAAAAAAGTCAAGGCAGTCCTTCTTCTCAGACATCATCACCAAGAACAAAAATAATGCTCGTGCCTTGTTTGCTACTGTCGACAGACTAACAAACCCTCCTGTGCCAGTAGCCTCTGAACATCTGTCTACCAGGGCCTGTAATGAATTTGCACTATTCTTCACTGCCAAAATTCAGAACATTAGACAAGCAGTCAGTGCCACTCTACCAGGTACTGGAGGTGTGTTGTCGTTTTGTCCACCTAAACCCAACTCTAATACCCTGACACAATTTGAGCCAATCAATGACAAGAACCTGCAAGACATTATACAGCATTTGAAATCTTCCTCCTGCAGCCTGGATATTTTACCAGCAGGGTTCTTCAAAAAAGTTTCAGACTGCATGATTCCAGATCTGCTACAGATTGTTAACACGTCTCTTCTCTCAGGTGTCTTCCCCCAAGCCATTAAGACTGCAGTCATTAAACCACTCGTGAAGAAGAGAACTCTAGACACATCAGTAATGAATAACTATAGGCCCATTTCAAACCTCCCCTTTTTAAGTAAAATAATTGAAAAAGCTGTCTTTCGACAGCTGAACAATTACTTAATAATAAATGGCTGTTTTGATGTTTTCCAATCAGGATTTCGACCACATCACAGCACTGAGACGGCTCTTGTTAAGGTCCTGAACGACATTCATTCAAACACAGACAGCGGAAAAATCTCAGTCTTAGTATTACTGGATCTCAGTGCTGCATTTGACACAGTCGACCATAATATACTACTGGACCGACTGGAAAACTGGGTTGGACTCTCTGGTACAACACTAAAGTGGTTTAAATCTTATCTAAACGAGAGAGATTACTTTGTTTCTATTGGTGATTACACATCTGAACGGATGAAAATGACAAGCGGAGTACCCCAGGGCTCCATTCTGGGGCCTCTACTATTCAACATTTCATGCTCCCTCTAGCTCAGATAATGGAAAACAATGAAATTTGCTACCATAGTTATGCAGATGACACACAAATTTATATAACCATATCACCAGGGGACTATAATCCCATACATACCCTGAGTAGATGCATTGAACAAATCAATGATTGGATGTGACAGAGTATTCTTCAGTTAAACAAAGATAAGACTGAAATAATTGTTTTTGGATCCAAGGAAGAACGACTAAAAGTCTCTGCTCAGCTACAGTCTGTAATGTTGAAAACTACAGACCAAGCCAGAAACCTCGGTGTAATTATGGACTCAGACATGAACTTCAGCAGCCATATTAAGACAGTTACAAAATCAGCCTACTATCACCTTAAGAATATATCCAGGATAAGAGGACTTATGTCTCAGCAGGATTTGGAGAAACTTGTTCACGCATTTATTTTCAGCAGACTCGACTACTGTAATGGTGTCCTTACAGGACTCACTAAAAACTCCATCAAACAGTTGCAGCTGATTCAGAACACTGCTGCTCGAGTCCTAACAAGAACCAAAAAAGTAGATCACATCAATCCAGTTCTTAGATCTTTACAGTGGCTTCCTGTCTATCATAGAATAGATTTCAAAGTCCTGTTGTTGGTTTATAAAGCATTGAATGGTTTTGGACCAAAATACATTTCTGATCTGCTGCCACGTTATGAACCATCCAGACCTCTGAGATCGTCAGGCACCGGTCTGCTTTCAGTCCCCAGAGTCAGAAGTAAACATGGAGAAGCAGTTTTCAGTTACAGTGCGCCACACATTTGGAACAAACTCCCTGAAAATTGCAGGTCTGCTCCAACACTCACCTCTTTTAAATCAAGACTTAAAACATTTCTTTTTGCCACTGCTTTTAGCTGAAGCAATTCAAGTCTTTAAACTGCATTATGACTCTGACTCTACAGTCTTGTTTCTTTTACAGCTTTTCTATTTTAGCCTACTTTCTTTTTTAATGTTTGTTTTTTCTTAATGTTTTTACTGGTCTAAAATGCAATTCTTAATGTTTTTTAATGCAATTTTTAATGTCTTTTAAATGACATTTTTATGTCTTTTAATGTAATTTGTGTGTGCCTGTAAAGCACTTTGAGTTGCCTTGTGTCTGAATTGTGCTTTACAAATAAACTTGCTCTGCCTTGCCTTAACCCCTCAGACACTGGTTCAATTGGTGATAATCGTTGAGAGATTTTAGCATCTGTTCACTTGCTGGGTGTTATTGCTCTTACTTCCCTGAGTAGCTGCTTCAGGAGTTTGCTTATTGTGGTAGCTGGAAAACAGCAACATTTTAAAAAGTTACAGTTTGAGTCAGCAAGCACATGTCACCAAGCTGGCTGTGACTTTGCTACCTTGGTCTCTTTTCTCTAACAACGATGGCCATATCATTTTTGCCTGCAACAATAATAATATCAAAATACGTGTCTCTGTCGTTCGGTAATTTTTTGTGTCACTTTTACAAATAACTTCTTCTGCTTTACATACAACCCAATGTATAATGTCTGGAACAATCTTGTGTTGAACTTTATCAGACCGGTTGACACTGACAATATCAATTTATAGAGCACCACCTCAGCTTGTTCACATGCAATTGTGCACTTCACGTTTAGCTCTAAACTGCCTTTTCTTTAACTACATCACAATAGTATCATCAACAAGTCAACACAATAGCCCCTAACACACAGCCTGTAAATACCGTGACTGTACCCCCTAAATACCGTATTTCCCGGGAACGGGAACGAGACAGGAGCCGGGAACCTTCACCTCCTGGGTAACGGTTTCAGACTAAAGGATGGTGGAAAATGCGCAGTCTGTAACTACTAAGTGTTACACAGCGGCAGATTAAGTTACATGTTAGCAGCTACTGCCACTTAAGCTCGCTCCGAGTCCTCGGTTATCTCATAAGACTTTCAAATGAAGCTCCAAACATGACCTGTAATGTTTTAAAGCAGGGATGCCATGGTTACGGCCCGCGGGCCGGACCCGGCCCGATTGTACATCACATCTGGCCCGTGGTTGATATGGGAGAGCATTTTATGAAAAAGTGGGGTCGTCTTATAATCGGGGTCTAACCGTTGACACATGCTGATAGTTGTCTGGGTCGCTACACAACCGCAACGGCAGAGGGCGCCAGCTTATTGTAGAGACGTCACGGTCACTGTGGCTGCAGTTATCTGTCAATCACAGCGGAGGAGAAGTGACAGAAGATGAAAAATGGAGAGACGTGGTGATTTCACGGAGCAAAGTGGATCAAGTGGGGCAGGTTAACAGACATCTGAGGCGGAGCTATGATGCTAATTTTAAGATAATGGTGATCAATGCAGCAGAGGCGTCAAACAACTGTCAGCCAGCCAAGAAATATGGAGTTACGGAGTGTAACGTCCAAAGATGGCGGGTCCAAAAAGATCGTCTGAAAACGCCAACAGTAAGAGAAAAGCTTATCGTGGTCCTCTAAGTGGCCGCTTCCAGGAGATTGACAGGAGGGTATGTGAGTTTGTTATTGAGAAACAAATTTTGGTTATCAGAGTCTTTTTCTGAAGATTAGTCTTGAAAAGAGGGGTCGTCTTATAATCAGGGTCGTCCTATATTCGGGTCAATACGGTAATTTTCGTGGAATCCGTCCGTCCGTTGGTCTGTTGCTGCTGCCCGCCTCAGCTGCTGCAGGCAGCGCTGTACACTAACCGGTATGCTGACGGCTACGGTAGACTAGTCACTATCAAGATGTTGTCAAAAAAGAGGAAGGTCGACACTGAAGGTCGCATCTTTCAGGATAGATGGAAAAAAAAAATATTTCTTTTGGGAAGTAGGAGGCAAACCCGTGTGTCTTATTTGTTCTCAACAAGTGGCTGTAGCAAAGGAGTACAATATCAAATGACACTATGATATTCAGTCACTTGGCCTATTGTTGGTTAACTTATTGTTGGATAACTGGCACTTGCTTTCTGTGACTCGTTTAGGCCTATGTGGCCTGGCCTTCTTTTAATTGGCCTAATTATGCATTGGCATCTTTTCATGTGCAAGCCTTCAGTAAATATGATCAAAGTAATTTACAGTTTACACTTGTGTTATTTATAGGAAATGTGTTTTGTTGGCACCTAGTCTATTTTGTTGCATTTCTAATTTATAAATGTAGGCTACTTGCATGGATAGGACAATGTTACGTTTTTAGAGGGTAACTTATGCTGCTATGTAATTGTAGGCCTCATTGTGAGGCTATTGTGGTGCCAATGCAGTTTCTTTTTGATGTGTAGGTCTTCATGAATAATTTCAAGCAGCATCCATGTGTTGAGTCAGTGTTTGGTCTTTCAGGCCGAAAGTGTAATTTGGCCCCCTGAGGACTTACTTGAAAAAAATCTGGCCCCCTGACCAATTTCACCCTGGCATCCCTGTTTTAAAGTGAAACTCTTGCCGAAAAGCAACCCAGGCTTTATTTGTGAATGTATATGAGTCAAATCTTCGTGTAAATGCATAATTACGACGAAAGAGGCACTTTTAAGATTTACCTTAGTTTTGTTTTTTCGGGCAAGCTAATTTTCAATGGAGTGCAGGGGCACTTTTACGCTAGCATCAAAATCGCTAACACAAGCATTGAGAGCATTGTTTGTGTACACAAAGTTTGCTAAAAAGAGAGTTTTTGGACGACTCACGTGAGCTGCTGCATCTCCGGTGCGCCGTCATCATGGCAGAAAAAAAGTGTCCCCGAGTGCGACCTAACAGGTAGGAGGTCCACCATTACTCTCCTTCCTGTTAGGTCAGTCCCAATTCAAGTTGAAGCTGCCACCACGAGTCAAATGCGTATCCGATGATTATTCGGGTGCAAGCCTGCCTCTGGTCGTAATTTTGTTTCGACTCACGAAACCTTCGTTTTCTTCTTAGAATGACTTTTTTGTGGACTTACTACCTAAACACTAGTTTGGGTCCACCGTGCTTCTCTTCTTCCTGTATCCAAACCACGAGGACGTGCTTTCACCATCATTTGACGTCACGTCCGCAGGACTGCGTGGGAAATTCGGACCACGAATTGCAGTACATTATGCAGCACACAGCCTGTTCAAGGAAATGGAGAGATACGTGGGTGGGCTCATTCTTTTTGTTTTTTAATGGTTCATCACCCATCTCATTTCATCTCATCTCATTATCAAAAGCTTATCCATGATGGTTGCGGGGATGTAACCGCTTTTCCTCTTTTTCAAGAGGTCGCGGGGTTTACTGGAGCCAATCCCAGTTATCTCTCTGGGTGAAGGCAGGGTACACCCTGAGTCACCAGCTCATTGCAGGGCCTCATCACCCATTAGCATTAAAAGACTTAAAATGCATGTTTATTTTTTCACAGATCCTTCCCTAAGTTCCTTTAAGTTGTCATGGTCTGAAAAAGTAAAAAGTTTGAGAAACACTGAAGTGTGTAAAGTATAGTGTAGTAAGACACTGGTGGTTCCGCTAAAGTCATGCAGATGTGATGTGGTTGGTTCATAGCCTGGCGTTAGCTTATTATCTGGTGACGCTTCAAAAATCATAAAAGTGGTGTTCGTCTGTGTGGATTATCATGTTCAACAAAATGTGTAAGTATCATGTTCTTGTGTCTGTTACGGGGCTTTTTTTTCTGCAATAATCAAAAATTCAATTTAAAACTTCCATGGGTTTTGAGTCCACCTCCAAAAATAACCCATCCCTGCAGCAGTCTATAAAGAGTAATGTTTATGTTGCTGGTCCGAATATGCTTTTCTAAATTTAGCATCCAAACAGGATGCTGATTGTTCATCATTGGCAAATCAAGTTTGGAGCCATGAATGACATATTTAAGGACCTTTAAATCGGCCCCTCATTTTAAAACTAGTCTGCTGTGAGTGTTACCATCTAATTCACAGAGCAAATATTAATTAGCTAGCATTCATAGATTAAAAATGTCCAGTTTCCCACATAGTTGTCACTGTGAACTACATATATGTGGTGAGAAAATGGAGGTTGTAGCAGCATAACTTAATTTGCCAATTCAGTGCCAAATGACGGTTTAAGCACTTTTTTGGGCCTTCCCAAACATAATTAATCAGTCCATTGTACATACACATGTAAAGATATAATAATATTGTGCATGCTATCCTGAGACCCTGAGGCTTACCCACCACCCTGAAACCACAGCTTAAGTCACCCTTCCCTATGTTATGTAAAACATCCCCACAGAGTCATAACCGCAGGCCTGCATCTGCTCTGGGGAATCTGCTCACACAATGGATGGCAGGGAGGGGCGTGGGTGTGTTGGAGGTTAAGATGCATTAATTGATTACCCACTTTGAAGTGTGGAGGAGGGGATGGATAGAGCAACATACACAACCATGCACACGTGCCCTCTCCTCAAGCCATCTGCGTAGGGGTCACCATCCCATCACCATCCCAAAAGACAGGCCTCCCTACCCCCCTTAGCCTCACATATCGCTCTCTCCATCGTTTCCAACTCACCCTCTTGCCCTCAGTGGCCTACCCTAGACCCAAAGTAGAGTGGATGGATGAATGAATGTCCCCCACAGCTGTGATTTCACAGTAAGTAAGTGGCAAATTACAGAACTGACAGCATGGCACCATTTTTTAAGCGTGATTCATGTCATTTTTCCATCCAGGTGAGCGTCCATCTGATTATGATAAAAGCAAAATGAGGCTTTACAAGGGGTGCCCCAGGTCAGTTTGTAGATGTTGGGTCCTTTGCACAGAGGCCCCCTGCTCTCACCACAGCGGCCCAGAGTTCAAGTCCGATCTGTAGCCGCCTGCTGCATGACATTCCCCCTCTCCCTCTTCCTAAATTGTGTCATCTCTCCAAGCTGTCCTATGAATAAAGCCATGAAAGGCCAAAGAATACAAAAATTAAAATACTTGATAAAGAAAATCTATGATCTGCTGACAAAGTTTGATGTTGAGACAAATGAATGGCCCTTAAGTTATTTCATGTCCTCTATTGCCATCTAGTGGCCAAATTTAGGAACAGTCTGCAGTCAGTCTGACAGGCACTGAATGACAGACTGTTGCCATTTTACTGTCCAGCAAGGACACTGTTGTGCAGTTTTGAGAACACACATACTGACATACACACAATTGTTAGATTGATGGTATTGATTGATTGATTGATTGATTGATTGATTGATTGATTGATTGATTGATTGATTGATTGATTGATTGATTGATTGATTTCTGGATCAAAAATACATAAAACGGTAATCCAAAAGGATGACATGCAAAAGTATAACACTTATTCCAGCATGGTCCTTGGTGTTACACATAAAATAACTAAACAAGAGGCAGACACAACACAGAACACAAAGAAATAAAAAAAGCAAAACGGAGTTAAAAACTATATAAAATATCAGTAACTATCCCCTTGTTTCATAAAATCTGCTTAACCTGTCTTTTAAAAATTCCGCTAGATGATACGAGTTGAGTAGCAGTAGGTAAGCCATTCCATGCCATGATACCAGTGTAAAAGAAAGAATGTTTACCTGCATTATTCACTTTAACTACTACGCAGGAATGAATGCTAGCCCTGGTGTTATGCCTATGCTGTGTGTGGACCATGTTTATGTTGGCATTTAAGTATTTGGGGGCCTTACCATTAACAATGTTAAACATATGGTTCAACTTAATTTGCTCAACTCTAAGATGAACAGGTAGTAGGCCAGCTTTATTAAACTCCTCCCTACCAATATGTGTACGAGGGGGTGCATTTAGGTGCTTAATAACATTTTTTTGTAGCACTTTGAATTTGTTTTTAAGTTTCACAGTCAACCCAAAAAACCATGCAGAGCAAGTAAAATCAATGTGACATTGAATCAATGTCATAACCAATAATTTCTTTACAGTAAAATCTAAAAACCTTGTCTTACTATATAAAACTTCAATTTACGCGCACATTTGTCCAAAATTTTGGCTGCAATGGATTCACCCATAAGTGATTGATCCAAAGTAAGACCCAGATATGTGACATTGGATCTAGACACAATTTCAGACCCATTACACATCACTTTTAACACATTTGATTTTGCCAACTTCCTTTTAGTACCAAACAAGACTGATTCAGTCTTGCCCAGATGCATAGAGAGCTTATTGTCTATGAGCCACTGGTTGACAGATTCAAGCTCAACACCAAGAGTATTTTCAATGTCTCTAACATTACACCCTGGGACAAGTAAAGCAGAATCATCAGCATACAGCAACAATTTGCAATGAACCACAACTGACATGTCATTAATGTACAGTAAAAATAACAGGGGCCCCAGGATCGAGCCTTGCGGCACCCCACATACTATATTCTGAGGTTCAGAAAGGGTCCCCTCAACATCACACACCTGTGTTCTATCTGTTAGGTAAGACGAGAACCACTTGAGAGCTAAATTGCTAAAACCCATGTACTGTAATTTAGAAGTTAAAATATCATGGTTCACAGTATCGAACGCTTTTTGTAGGTTAAGGAGAAGCATGCCAACATAGTTCTCCTGATCTAGATTCTGACGCACATAGTCAAAAAGATGGATGAGACAGGTGTCAGTGGAGTGTGCGGCTCTAAAACCAGACACAAGCTCATATAATAGATCATGCCTGATAAGATACTCCTCAACAGTGTTGGGTATAGTTACTTTGGAAAGTAGTTAATTAGGTTACAAGGTTACCATCAATTAAAAGTAATCAGTTACGTTACAGCGTTACCTATGAATACAAGTAACGCGTTAGAGTACTCATGCGTTACCAAAAATGAAAAGCCGTTTGCAGCCTCGCACATGCTGCAACTTAACTGACACACACACAGCCTCCTTTAAATGCACCGAGAAGTCGTGACAATGATGAATAACGTCAGTCATCCAACCAAATTAACTCTGCAGGATAACAATAACAGGAAAGACAGTCAGCAATATGCCACATAGCGTTTTATTAATTTATTTATTTATTTATTTATTTTTTTTGCGGTCGACAGAAGCTTTTCACCAACGCAGAGTGTGCATGCTACCGTTATTTTGTTCTTGTCCTTTTCGCTGGTGCATTGAAAATAATGTGCGTACGTCCACGATATCAAAAGCTGTCCTCTCTGCCAACTTGCCGGGGGTTCGAAAACACTCTCTCTCTCACACACACACACACACACACACACACACACACACACACACACACACACACACACACACACACACACACACACAGGTAACGTAGGTCAGCAGCAGGGCACAGACGCATCACAGCGCTGCGCCTCCGCTGACACATCCGCAGGTGGCACAGTACTGTCTGACAAAAAGCAGGCTGCAGTCGGGATTTTCCTTTCCTTATCCGGAGAAATTCTAAAAGTAACGGCGTTATGTTACACGAAAAAAGTAATTACCACAACACTGCTCCTCAACCTGTTCATACACAAGACGCTCAAAAATCTTTGAAATGGTTGACAGGATAGAGACTGGCCTATAATTCCCAACATCAGCTCTGCTATTTTTCTTACAAAGAGGAAAAACCCTAGCATTCTTCATGTCATTTGGAAAAACACCCTGACTTATGGACAAATTAATGACATGGGTGAGGATACTAGATGTAACCAGCACTATCCCCAAGAAACCTGGAGGGGATAAAGTCCAAGCCAGTGGCCTTATCTGCGGACAGGGTTGAGAGGCACTCTCCTTACGGAGCCCCTTTGCGGGACCTCGCAGAGGTTTTGCGAGATGTCGCAAAGATTTTTGCGGGATCTCGCAAAACCTTTGCGAGATCCCGCAAAAGCTGTAGCACTTTGCTGGTCGTTTGGTAAAGTTGGAAAGACATTCACAGATTCGAACTTCCGGGATCAATAAATCTGAAGTGAAACGTTTTTCAAACAAAAATGATGCCTCTGTCCCACCATAATAGCATAGACTACGAGCTACAAGGGCCAAAACCCCGATTTTTTTTTTCTAAAATAAGCCGTCCTCCGAGCTCGACGGACAACATTGATCTCTATGCACAGCCGGCATCCGGGCTAGTGCCGTCTACAAATTGCAAGACAAGAGTAAAGATGCTGCAAACAAAAATCAATAACTCCACTGTTATACAGTACAGACACTCCAAAATCACTACACACATCAAGGGTCTCTTCATGGTCATACTACAACAGCTGCTTTGTAAAAATGTGCATTTTTATAATTTTGGTGATTTTTTATTGGCATAAATCATTAATATCTACCAATATTAATCAATAACTCCACTGTTATACAGTACAGAGACTCCAAAATCACTACACACACCAAGAGTCTCCTCATGGTCCTACTACAACAGCTGTTTTAGAAAAATATATATCTCCATGGTCCAAATGCTAATTTTGACAAAACAGGTGTGTTTTAATTTCTCATCGGATAACAGTTTTTATTATTATTATTATTATTATTATTATTATTATTATTATTATTATTATTATTAGGAGCGAATGTTAGAGAGAGAAAGATTAGACAGAAATGAAAATAACAAAATCGACAGGCTACATGTCCGAGACACATCCTAACGTCCTCTTATGAGGGTCAGGTGGTCTCTATGGTTATATAAGTATTTTTTTTTTTTAAATAATATATTAATTGATTATTAGGCGCGTCGTTAGACCTGGGCATTCGGGGCTGTAGCCTCGGATGTTTTGGGAATAGCCCCGAATCTCTGTGCCTTGAAAAAAAAAAGAATCAAATATTATTGCCTAATGGTGAAAGGTTTTTATGTGGTTGCATGTCGAACGGCCAGCAGCCACAAATGCGACATTGCCGCCAGCACAAATTGCGCAGAAGCTGGCCTGGCTTTCCTCATGGCGTATATGGGCAGAGTCAGAATAATTTGTTGCAAATTCTACATCAGTTTTATTCTTCCCCCCTACTGTTTAGTGCCATTGCAGCGTTTGTAGCAGGGATGGAAATTAAACCCGCCACCCGCCAAATGCGGGTGAATTTGTGTGCTGGCGGGTGAATTCAATCAGTACCAGGTTAATTCCAGTCAGATCTGGTCCAATTAATCTCAATGGTCGATATCTTGGTTAAGGTATAACAGCACGCTTTCCACAACCCTAGAGTTAGATCGGGTCAAATTATATGTTTCTGATTGGACCAAAGTGTCAGTTGGACTTCAGAAGGGCCGGAATTCAACATTACTATAAGTATGGAAGCGAATCTGTTCCATAATTCAAATTAAAATGCATTAACAGAAACGCTTTTTCATTTTCAGAATAAAGCTGCATTATGTGACTCAAAAATAAAATGAGTAATCAATTATCTAAATTGCTTTTTCATTTTCTTCTTCAAGACTGCTCATTTTGTTACACAATTAAAATGATAAAGAAAATTACATTTAAGATTTAATTTTCAAAAGATGCCCCAGCAAATAGTTGCCAAAATTCAATTTGAAATGTCAAATTTGAAAATTAAAATGCATTAGCAGAAATGCTTTTTCATTTTAAGGTCAGAGCTGCATTATGTGACTCAAAAATAAAATGAGCAATAAATCATCCAGATTGCATTTTCATTTTCCTCTTCAAGACTGCTCATTTTGTGTTTTAAAGCCCGCCCTCCGCAAAAAGTGTTCCAAAATTCAATTTGGATTCGCAATCCCAAGCGGCGCAGGACAGTGACGTCAGCGGCCTCTGTTCTTCTTCAGCCCCAGTCTGACTGACCGTGCTACGCATCTAACACGTTAGGGGGCAGCAGTGTGCATGTTCGACGCTGGAGCAAGAAGAGAGACCAGAGCAGAGTGTGAAGGCTGTGTTGTTGTTAGCAGAGACTGTGGTACATGTTGTCAGAAACAGTGGGGAAATCACCACCATGTCCAGTTCTGTACTGTGGTCAGTCAGGACAGCCATGGTTCGCGTTTGCTTGGTCAAATCAGCCGCACATTTTTTTTCCAGTGCGCAAATGTTCTAACATTTACGGTGATTGTAACGAAGCCGCTCTGAAGAGCTGCTGGTAGTGAGTGATGGGTCCGCTGCAGTGTCAACAGTCAGAACCGTGAAACACACACGGTACTGTACAGTCAGTACTCCCTGTAATAAACTGAAGGTATCAGCTGGACTGTACGTCGACGTCGCCCCCATATTGGATGTGCCAGCTCAGCCCCGTGAACTGATGCAAGCCAATGGAGTGAACTTTATCAAGCTAACAAAGTGCTATAATGTCTGTCATTTACACATTCACACACGTACGGATGCATTCAGGAAACAGAGAGGAACCAAAAACAACGTGTGTAGCGTTCTCTGATTATTATAAACGTTAACTACTCCTCTTATGTTCAGTATACAGGTCGGCACAAAATCACAGGATGTGTTTTATAATGTTTTTATGAGTGTTTACAGCTGCTAATGTTTTAACGTTGTTACTGTGATGATACATGACAGTTAAATATTTAATCTGTGGCTATAATAACCGGATCCTGACATGTAAATGTGACGTCTGTCCACCATACTGTCAACCATTTAATTCAACTTTAAATATGAACAACTGACTTCATGATATAGGATGATAAGAAATCAGAAATACTATACTATACTATACTATACTATACTATACTATACTATACTATACTTTATTGATAATCATAGTAACTATATATGGTGCATATTTATAATAGTAGCCTACTGCAACTTTACTCATGACCTTTTTTGTTTTAACCATTAAATGTTATTGTATACATTATCATTTGTTATAATGTTCTGTCATGGAGTACATCTCTTCATTGCTAAAAGAAAAGAAACAGAGTTTGAGTCTCCATGATTGTTATTATTAGTACGATTATCAAAAATCACTGTATTTATAAAAACGACGTTGGTGCTCTTTATTCCCACAGACGTCACGTTACATGTCAGGAGGTTATTATAGACACAGAACTGTCATGTATCATCAGTAACAACGTTAATACATTAGCAGCTGTAAACACTCATAAAAACATTATAAAACACATCCTGTGATTTTGTGCCGACCTGTATACTGAACATAAGAGGAGTAGTTAACGTTTATAATAATCAGAGAACGTTACACACGTTGTTTTTGGTTCCTCTCTGTTTCCTGAATGTATCCGTACGTGTGTGAATGTGTAAATGACAGACATTATAGCACTTTGTTAGCTTGATAAAGTTCACTCCATTGGCTTGCATCAGTTCACGGGGCTGAGCTGGCACATCCAATATGGGGGCGACGTCGACGTACAGTCCAGCTGATACCTTCAGTTTATTACCGGGAGTACTGACTGTACAGCACCGTGTGTTTCACGGTTCTGACTGTGAGACTGCAGCGGACCCATCACTCACTACCAGCAGCTCTTCAGAGCAGCTTCGTTACAATCACCGTAAATGTTAGAGCATTTGCGCACTGGAAAAAAATGTGCGGCTGATTTGACCAAGCAAACGCGAACCATGGCTGTCCTGACTGACCGCAGTACAGAACTGGACATGGTGGTGATTTCCCCGCTGTTTCTGACAACATGTACCACAGTCTATGCTAACAACAACACAGCCTTCACACTGTCTCTCCTCTTGCTCCAGCGTCGAACATGCACACTGTCGCCCCCTAACGAGTTAGATGCGTAGCACGGTCGGTCAGACTGGGGCTGAAGAAGAACAGAGGCCGCTGACGTCACTGTCCTGCGCCGCTTGGGATTGTGAATCCAAATTGAATTTTGGAACACTTTTTGCAGGGGGCGGGCTTTAAAACGAAAAAGCAGTTTACTTTTCAGCCCTGGCACAAAATGAGCAGTCTTGAAGAGGAAAATGAAAATGCAATCTGGATGATTTATTACTCATTTTATTTATGAGTCACATAATGCAGCTCTGACCTTAAAATGAAAAAGCATTTCTGCTAATACATTTTAATTTTCAAATTTGACATTTCAAATTGAATTTTGGCAACTATTTGCTGGGGCATCTTTTGAAAATTAAATCTCAAATGTAATTTTCTTTATCATTTTAATTTAGTTACAAAGTGAGCAGTCTTGAAGAAGAAAATGAAAATGCAATCTGTATGATTTATTACTCATTTTATTTTTGAGTCACATAATGCAGCTCTGACCTTAAAATGAAAAAGCATTTCTGCTACTGCATTTTAATTTTCAAATTTGACATTTCAAATTGAATTTGGGCAACTATTTGCTGGGGCATATTTTGAAAATTAAATCTTAAATGTAATTTTCTTTATCATTTTAATTGTGTAACAAAATGAGCAGTCTTGAAGAAGAAAATGAAAAAGCAATTTAGATAATTTATTACATTTTATTTTTGAGTCACATAATACAGCTATATTCTGAAAATGAAAAAGCATTTCTGTTAATGCATTTTAATTTGAATTATGGAACAGATTCGCTTCCATATATAAGTTCAACATACTATAACGGCCATAAGCGGTCATTTGGACCGCTGGATTTAAACCCTATTATGTCTCATGTAAATACCCAACTGAGTGATGAATGCATTCATTGTGTCATGATGTTTTTTTAAAAAACGAAATAACACCAAAGTGTACATTTTAACAAGTTTAATTATACATTTATCGATATCATAGTAAACTGTAGTTATTGCTATTTACACAAGATTTTAATAGAGAATCAGAATCAGAATCAGAAATACTTTAATAATCCCAGGGGAAAGTTATTTTTGTTACAAGCTCCAGATATACAAATAACAACAATATATAAACTAATATTATACAAGCAACATCTATTAAGAGCAAAATATAAATATAAATAAAAGTAAATATGTATATATATATATATATATATATATATATATATATACACACACATATATATATACACACACATATATATATACATACATACACAAAAGATCAAATATACCGTTAAATAATGTGCAGGAAGTACAAAAAAGAAATGACTGTCCATGTTTGAGTCAGGTTACAGAAGGAGGAGTGTCTGACTCTCTTAGGGAGGCGTTATAGAGTTTAATGACCACAGGCAGGAATGATTTCCTGTGGCGCTCAGTGGTGCATCTGGGTGAGAGGATTCTACCCCTGAATGTGCTCATCTGTCGGGCCAGTGTGTCGTAAAGAGGGTGTATGACATTATCCAAGATGGACTGAAGCTTGGACAGCATCCTCCTCTCTGCCACGGTCGTTAGAGTGTCCAGCTCCTCCCCCACGACATCACCGGCCCTTCTGATCAGTTTGTTCAGTCTGTTGTTATCTGCGACCTTCAGCCCACTGCCCCAGCATGTGACAGCGAAGAAGATCGCACTGGCCACAACAGACTCGTAGAGCATCCTCAGCATCGTCTGGCAGATGTTAAAAGACCTCAGCCTCTTTAGGAAAAAGAGTTGACTTTGGCCCTTTTTTATAGACCGCCTCAGTATTTCTTGACCAGTCCAGCTTATTATTAACGTACACCCCCAGGTACTTGTACTCCTCAACAGTGTCCACAGGGACACCCTGGATGGAAACGGGGGTCACTGTTGTTTTCGCCCTTCTCAGATCCACTATGTGCTCCTTTGTTTTTGTCACACTGAGATGCAGATGATTCCGTTCACTCCAAGTGACAAAGTTACCTACAACAGTCCTGTATTCATTCTTATCACCCTTCTCGATGCAGCCAACTATTGCTGAATCATCAGAAAACTTCTGAAGGTGGCAAGACTGAATGCAATAGTTGAAGTCAGAGGTGTATCCACCTGTTTCCTCAGAAGCCTATGGGGGCTGCCATGACGGATAACTACTTCCGCCCGCGGTTCTCTGTTTCCGGTTGCCTTGCAACTGCATGACTGACCACTGCTGCCAAGCTCGCCCTAAACAACTAGCGTTATGTCATACAGGCTGAATTGTTTTTAAAATCAGTTCAGGTACAACATGTGCCGTTGTTGGTTGCCACAGCAATTCATGAATATTGAAGTTTTTTTCAGAAACGTCTCGTGTAGTACATCAGCAACTTAGACAAACATGTCCGTGCCCTGCGCCCCACACGTCATGCTGAGGAAGGAGGAACGGAGGCTAGCGTGGCTCGCAGCTTTCAGACTGATATAAATATTTGTGTTTATAAATATATTCAACAGAATAGCTGCTGCATGACTGCATGACTTCTCTAACCCGACAATGTCCGAGCAGCCGCCTGTCTCCACGACTCCTCTTTCCTTCAGCATTATCCACGTTGTATGTTTAACGTTAGCTTGATTGACGCTGTGGCTGGGCGCTAACGTTACTGCTGCCTTATAAATATAAACTTGCTGTGGCTTTTCAACAGTACTTTCCCGATTGTGTTACTGTGCAGGTAGTTGTATGCTTCTGTGCTTTTGTAACTGCATAATACTCCGCCGTCAACAACTTCAGAAAATATAAGATAGTTAACGATCGATGTAACGTTAGCTAATGTCGGGCTAATGCTTCATGTCATCTGCCCACTCCGTGAGAACTGACGGTGAGGCACTGTGAGAACTGTCCTCACGACTTATTAAGACATCTGTACTGTGTGTCCACCTCCGATTTTTATCCATTCTGTCGCTTTCTTTGTGTTAAAAACCGGTTTTTAGAGCGAGCATGACAGCTACGTTGGCGTAAACACAGAGGTCAGCCAGCTCAACCGGAAGAGCATAACCGACTACCGCTATGAACCATGGGTAAATTCATGAAGTCAGGAATAAGGTGGATAGGGTGAAGAGGAAGGGAGAGAGGACAGTCCCCTGTGGGGCCCCAGTGTTGCTGACCACCCTGTCCGACACACAGTATAGGCGTACGTACTGTGGTCTGCCCATCAGGTAATCAACAATCCAGGACACGATGGGAGCCTCAACGTGCATCGCAGCCATCTTCTCACCTAGTAGAGCTGGACAGATGGTGTTGAAAGCACTGGAGAAGTCAAAGAACATGACTCTCACAGTGCTCGCCGGCTTGTCCAGATGACTGTAGACTCTGTTCAGCAGGTAGATGATGCCGTCCTCAACTCCCAGGCGGGGCTGGTAGGCGAACTGTAGTGGATCAGTGAACGGCCTGACCATAGGCCTTAGCTGCTCCAGGACGAGTCTCTCCAGGGTCTTCATGATGTGGGACGTCAGGGCCACAGGCCTGTAGTCCTGAGGGCCGCTGGGACGCGGCGTCTTTGGCACAGGAACGAGGCAGGACGTCTTCCACAGCACAGGGACCCTCTGAAGGTGCAGGCTCAGGTTGAATACTTGACTGAGTCCTCCACACAGCTGGGGGTCACAGGCTTTAAGCACCCTGGGAAGAACACCGTCAGGACCTGCAGCTTTGCCAGAGTGGAGTCTCGTCAGCTGTCTTCTCACCAGGTCAGGCGTGCAGAACATTGTAGAGGTGACAGTTGTGGGAGAGGTGAGGTCCTCAGGTTGTGGAGGACATGATGCAGAGCAGGGGGGAGGGGTGGAGTAGGTGGGTGTGAATTGAGGTGGAGGGGGGCAGACAAGGGGTCTGTAAGGAGGAGGAGGGGGAGGTAAAGTGGCAGTTTTGTTGGACAGCCAGCAGCAGAGTCTTGTGGGAGAGGGGCCGCAGTATCAAACCTATTGAAAAATAGGTTCAGTTCATTGGCCCGGTCCACACGGCCCTCCAACCCCATATTACCAGTCTTTTGGAACCCGGTGATGGTTCTCATGCCACTCCACACATCTCTCATGTTGTTTCGCTTAAGTTTATTCTCCAGCTTTCTCTTGTAATTGTCTTTCGCCTCTCTGATGTTAAGTTTGAGTACCCCCTGCACTCTCCTCACCTCATCACGGTTGCCCTCTCTGAACGGCCTCTTCTTCTCATTCAGGATGACCTTGATGTCCTTAGTGATCCAAGGTTTATTATTAGCATAACAGGTTACAGTCCGAGAAGGGAGATTGCAGTCCACACAGAAGTTTACGTAATCTGTGATGCACTCAGTGAGCCTATCAATGTCCTCCCCGTGGGGCTCACAGAGTGCAGGCCAGTCAGCTACATCAAAGCAGCCCTGCAGTGGCTCATGAGCCTCCTCCGACCACCTCCTCACAGTTCTTGTGGTCGTAGGCTTCCTCTTCACCAGAGGCACATAGCAGGGTTTGAGGTGAACCAGGTTGTGATCTGACCTGCCCAGAGGGGGGAGAGAAGAAGAGATGTATGCATCCTTTATGTTAGCATACATAAGATCCAGTGTCCTCTCCTCTCTGGTAGGACAGCTCAGGTATCGTTTAAATGTCGGCAGAACTGTATCCATAGTGACGTGGCTGAAGTCTCCCGACATGATGATGAGGGCACTGGGGTGTTTAGTTTGAAGCTTGGAGATGCTGGTGTGTAGGGTGCTGCAGGCAGATGTTGGGTTTGCAGAGGGAGGGATGTACAGGACAACAATGGTGACATGCGGGATCTCTCTAGGCAGATGATATGGACGGAGTCCAACGGCAAGCAGTTCAACGTCCGGGCTACAGAGCTGTTCTTTGTGATGTGACCAGGATTACACCATCTGCTATTCACTAGAACGGCAAGCCCCCCTCCTTTCCACTTACCGCTCTCGGTGCAATCCCGGTCGGCCCGGACGGTGTGGAAACCATCCACGGAGACGTTCTGGTCCGAAATGTCCCTGTGCAGCCATGTCTCAGTAAAACACATCAGACTGCACTTCCGGTACTCCGTGTGGCTCCGTGTTAGCGCCGTTAGCTCGTCCATTTTGTTGCTAAGGGACCGTACATTTCCCATAACAACAGAGGGGAGACATGGCTTAAATCTTCTCCTCTCCATAAGCCTCGACCCTCCTCTCATCCCCCGACGTTACTTCCCTCCTCTGCATCGCCGGTGTGTTTTTCTCCAGAGTTCAGGCGGTTTGTCAGCTGGTCTGGCCACAATGCCGGCCGGCATTAGCGCGATCAGCTGTTCTCCGGAGTAAACAAAAACAGCGTGTCCCGGTGGAAGCGGCATTTTATAAAAATCAACACGAAAAAAGCAGAAAAAACTCTCTAAAACGACCTCGTTAGAGAGTGCAGGCCTTCACAGAGTTATAGTGAAGAAACAATAACGAACAAAAAGTGTAAAAAAAAGTTAAAGTTCAAAAAAAGTGAACTCAAAGGCTGGAGCGACGTAACAGGCAGCCTGCAGCTTTTCGCGCATGCGCACAACGAAAACTCAGAACAAGAAAATTAACAATTAAAAGTAACTTATTTGATTATGAAACATTTTATTTTAACACTTAATATATAGTAAAATAAATACTGATAATCGAAAAAGCTGTAAACGAGCTGATCTAAAACAAAAAAAGAGCCGTTTCGATCACTTTGAGCACTCCTTGAATAAGATGCGGGCATTGATCCAGCCAGGTCGAGGATGTTAAGACCGCCACTGGCCATCTTCGCTGATACAGACACGGAGGCAGTGCCGGTCCGAAAGAGCTGCAAACGGAACGAAACACCGGACACTTGAAACGCCACAAGCCCCGTGTGTGGAGACTGTGTGAGGAGAGCGGAGGTAATCTGTGACCAGTGATCACAACGGCTCTTTGTTTGTTTTAGATCAGCTCGGTTCCAGCTTTTTCGATTATTATTACTATTAGGCCTATTGTTTTATTATATATTAATAAGTGTTAAAATAAAATGTTTCATAGTCAAATAAGTTAGGCTACTTTTAGTTGTTAATTTTCTTGTTCTGAGTTTTCTCTATTAAAATCTTGTGTAAATATGCAATAATTACGGTTTACTATGTGCGATGATGTGAATATTGATAAATGTATAATTAAACTTGTTAACATGTTCATTTTGGGGTTATTTCGTTTTGGGGTTTTTAAATATCATGACGCAATGAACGCATTCATCACTCAGTTGGGTATTTACATGACAGATGACAGAGTTTAAATCCAGCGGTCCAAATGACCGCTTACGGCCGTTCTAGTAGTGCTGACTTCTGGCCCTTCTGAAGTCCAACTGACACTTTGGTCACGGGGGGATCTGTTGTGTGACAGCGGAGAGTCAGCAGCTGGATTTTGCACCCACGGTCAGTAGTATTAGTAGGTGTATAGGCAAACAAACAAACAACAACCACCCGACCATTATTCATTGTATTATTACATTTGTGGGAAGTTATTAAGATTTTCACGTCCCCACAAATAAATCATTGCAAACGTAATAGTTATTACATGTGTCGGAAATAGCATGTTACGTTTGTAGTAGGCAGCGGCTCTTACGTTTGTGGAAAATGTGTTACATTTGTGGGTTTATTACATTAAATGCTACAGATTTTTATTACGTTTGTGGGTTTATTGACGATGTTAAATGATGATATTTGTCTCTTAACACCCTACAAAGCCTCCTAGGCCTGATGCAGATAGACAATGAAGCCAAGAAATTAATGTTCTACCTGCTCTAATGGCCTATGCGCATCTTATTATAGGCTGTAATATATATAAAAAAAATACTCAGGAGGCCCAGTGAGGGAAAATTAGCTTTATTTGTGATTAAAATATGACGATGAGGACCCAACGATTGGCCTTCCTTTCCTTCTCAAACTATGAAAAAGACTCTATCTGCGCAGTGATGCCGGTATCTGACCACTTTTTTCAGTAACGAGTAATCTAACACGTCAATATTTACAAACCAGTAATCAGATTAAAGTTACTTATCATTATTTTTGTCATTTTCCTTAGTAAAAATATATATTTCTGCTTTCTTCTTGTCTCGGGGAGTGATGTCACGTGTGCCACAAGTCACGTTTTCAGGACGAGCACAACTCATGTGTAAGACCACGCAGCGACACAAACAGCAAACAACAATGGAGGGAGGAGAGAGATGCGCGTTTTCTAGCTGGAAATACAGTCATTATTTTGAGTTCCTGTCAGCTAAAGATGAGAATTGTCTTTGCGGAATCTCGCAAAGGTTTTGCGAGATTCCGCAAAAATCTTTGCAAGATCTCGCAAAATCTTTGCGAGAATAGATAGATAGATAGATAGAAATACTTTAATGATCCCAGACTGGGAAATTATTTTGTTACAGCAGTTGTGGGTCCACAAATAAAACACTTCGTACATAACATAAATAGAATCCAATATATACATAGTGTATATATACAGTGCACAGTGTGCTATAAACAATAAACTATAATAATATATACAACAAAACAGTAGAGAGACCAGAGTTCTCTGTCAGGCAGAGGTGAGAGAGTTGTTGTATAAAGTGATGGCTTGTGGCAGGAAAGATTTCCTGTATCTGTTGCTATGACAGCGAAGCTGAAGCAGCCTTCCGGAGAAGGTGCTCCGCTGTCTGACCAGTGTGAGTTGGAGAGGGTGGAGAGGATTATCCATGATGGATAACAGTTTTTTCAGTGTCCTCCTTAATGACGATAATGACGGCGTACGTGAATTCCTGGGGCAAATAATAAGGCCTCATCCCCACAGTCAACAGTTCAATGTCCGGGGTACAGAGACGTTCCTTCACGTGAACATGTCCGGGATTACACCACCTCTCACTTACATACAGTACAATCCCTCCTCCTTTCTTCTTTCCGCTGCTTATCACATCCCTGTCCGCCCGAACAGTGCTGAAGCCGGGAATCGCCACGCTGTGGTCCAGGATGTTTGAGTGAAGCCATGTCTCAGAATGAGGGGCTCCGTACTCTCTTACTTTATCCTTTGAGACAAGATTTCAAATTTCAAATGCATCTGGAGAAACATTTTTATTTCTACTGAACAAATTAACAAATGCTTTGACATATTTATCAGAAGCACCTGACAGTTTACTGACCAGACTGGCAGCAATGGTTGGTAAATGGACTTGCATTTCTATAGTGCTTTTCCAGTCTACTGACCGTCACAACACTTAACATTCACACACACTGATTGCAGAGGCTGCCATGCAAAGTGCTGACCAGCTCATCGGGAGAAATTTGGGGTTCTTCTATCTTGCTCAAGAATGCTTCAACATGAGGCAGGGGAACCGGGGATTCGAGTCAGCCACCGTCAAATTGTTGGACGACCTGCTGTACCCTTCTGAACTACAGCCACCCCGTTCTTACTTCTTTATGTAAAATAGTTTATATTATTGATTATATATATATATAATCAATAATATATGTATGTGTATATATGTATTTATATATATATATACACACACACACACACACACATATATATATATATATATATATATATATATATATATATATATATATATATATATGTAGTATATATGTATATATGTGTATATATATATATATATATATATATATATATATATATATATATATATATATATATATATGTATATGTATATGTGTATATACATAGTGTGCTGTGTTTTAATATGTACTGTCTCGGTACTGTGTATATATGCTGTGTACTGTATACGTGTACTGTGTACTGTGTCTGCTCAGAGCCTTTAAACTAAATGTTTGAGGGTAAACTGAAATGCTGTAACATGTGAACCCTGATGCTCAGGAATGATCAGCCTGACGTGTTTAAAACAGACCATGAAAAGAAAAATGTTTCCAATAAATGAAGAAAGTTGTTTGTGGTTCTTTTGTTCTTCTACAGTCAGGCTGACACATTTTAACTCGCTGCTGAATCAGAAAACAAACTAAATGTAAAACCTGATGGTGACACACTTAAGTTTAATTTGTTATCTGTCTTCACTCTGTATGAAACTCCAGTCATGTTGTGACCTATCAGATCAGTCTGATCCGCTGCAGCGTCCAATCAATGACTGGGGGGGGGGGGGGGCGTGTCGGCCGGTGAAAGACTCCCGTGAAGGCAGCTGTAGTGAGTCCTCGCGCCTCAGAGATCAACCCTCGCTCCTCGGAGCACAGAGAAGAGAATTAGGCCCATATACATATATACATATATAGATACATACACATGTATGCGTGTCTATGATTAGGGCGGCCTGCAAGACGGCGGACAGGAACTGCAAACCTACTCCCAAGTCTGGAAGACGCGCACCGGAAATACGTCACGTTAGTCGACGTTACCCCGGAAAGGAGCAATTTATAAACTGCCTCACAGCATAACCTATAAGCGAGCTGTTACCTTCAAAATCAGCATTCTTTACAGGGGAGTGCTAATTGTTAGCACATGTTAACCAGGTTCGAGCGAACAAAACTGCGCTTCCAGAGCATTCTGTCACACTAAGAGCCGACCGGGCAGTTGGATAGAGAAGCTGTGAGCTCTTCATTCAAAATGAAAACTGTTTTTATGGTAGCAGAAAAACCATCCTTGGCTCAGTCGATTGCCAAAATCCTCTCTAAAGGTGAGTACAAATATAACGTATAGCTATGCAATATGATATTAAGGCAGACTTTAATTTTAGGACGAAAGAAAGATCCAAGCTAATATCGACAGGGAAGAATAAAGATATCATTTCGCTTAGTGTTTGCATACAGTCCTTTATTATTAAGTTACAACACTCAGGTCAGGGGTTAGCACCCTGTGGCTCTGGAGCCACATAAGGCTCTTCTGCGCCTCTGCAGTGGCTCCCTGCGACTTTGACAAAAAATGACATGAACATGAATGATGGTTATCTTTATACACACTGCAGTAAGCCTAGAGTGAGACAGAGAATACTGTCTGTTCTAGCAAGTTATAATAAGTCAGTGAACTGAATTAACCTGAACTGATACTGTTGTGTTTTATGCTCTTGCCTGAGCATTGGACGCTGTATGTGGCTGAGGAAGAAAGACAATAGGATTACCCTACATTTAAATGAAATTTAGTCAATAGAAACTGGCCTTATTTATTTTACTCTAACTGTTTTAAAGCTAGGATGCTTCTATATGTTTAATTTATTATAATGTAGGCTATTTTAATTTCATTCATTTTCAGAACACAGGGAGGATTCAAGCTGCCTGCACAAGTGTTCGCTTGTGTGTTTTTGTTGGTTATAGCATCTTCCAATGTAAAGAACATACATTTAAATTGTTGCACAAGTTGTGATATTATTGTATTGGAAATGCGAAGAAGGTAATTAGAATAAATAACTCACTACAGAGTTGCCACAAGTGGAAAATATTCATGAATGCTCATTAGGGCCTGTCAGTAACCTTGATGGTCCAATTTAGACATTTGAAGCTGTGTTTCGCGCCTCCAGAGGCAGGGGAGCAAGACTGGCTATTGTGATAATAAAAGTTGCTGACCCCTGACTTGTGGCAGAAGTTTGAAAAGTAAGAACTGGATCGCTGCAAGAGTTTTAGTTATTTGTACACTTAACCTTGATGCGTTCTTTCTTTTATGTGAATGTACGCTTTGCGCTTTATGTTGGCACAAGTCTCTGATGTAATGTTTTTGACTGGGGCCGTCTCTGTGGAAACTTGGAGACACTGTTGATGAGATAAAGTCTATGTTGCTCGACCTCAAGTAATTCAGGAATATATTTTGACACAGAGGCCATCAGAATACACCATATGGACACAAGAATGATACCAGTAATGTAAAATGTCTTTATGTAAACAGACATGTCTTGAATGGTAACATTTTCAGTGTCTAATGGTAAACATTAACAATGACTGAAATGGACTGATTTTCAGAAACCTCAATCTTCGCACTGTCCTTTGTCAGAACAAACACTTATTTGTGATGTTCACCAAGGTCCTAAGGTCCTTGATATGATAGAAGTCAGTCCTGTTCAGCTGTGCCTGGAGATAGCACATATACACGCTATGGTGATGAGCTCAAATTCCAGAGAGTAGCTGGACGTGGGGAAGCAGCCAGCGTTTTTCTTGAGCACAGGCATCCTCAGGGACACGGGGATGGTCTCTAGACCAAATGTATTGTCGAGTCCCCTGCAGGAATGGCCGGTGTGGCAGCTGGCCTCGTGGATGACCTGGGGTACTCGGTTCAAGTCAATGTTCTCCCTGGTGAGAGATGAGGAGCAGGGTGATAAGAGACAGGTGGTCATTCAGGTATTTGCCCATTTTGTGAATGTGTTAGGCAAAGCAGCCTTCTACTCTATTACTGTATGACTTTCATTGAAAATACTTATTTGATATTCTTGTTTTCTTCAGTGACTGGAAGTCATAGGATTTATTCATCTAAGAATTCATGAAGTTGTCAGGTCTATTAAAACAGATCATGGTCTGTCAGTCAACAGTTATGCCCAGAGGGATTTCTTCAGATTTCAGGCTTATTGACCATCCCAAATCCCAGTCCCATGCCAAAGACCATAAACACAGTTGCTTTATATAGTAATTTGTAGCAATTACGTGTGAATAGCTATTTTACCAGCCGTATATGAGCAGATTGTAATGTGTTGTGAAAAATGTCAACTTCTCCGTCTCTCTCAGTTGCCTATACAAGCTGGTGGACAATTTGTTTAAGTTGATTAATGCTGCTGGACTGTGGATTTCTTTATGAAGGACTATGGTTCTGTTTTCCCACAACAGTCCTAAGGATGTGATTCTATGCACATTCTTGAGTGCCTTGTCTCAAGACCTCTCTCCACTCAGCTAATAAAGAGCAATAGTAGTTTACAGGGTTTCTGCAGGGTCTTAAAAAGTCTTAAAAAGTCTAAAATTTGACTCAATTAAAAAGTCTTAAATACGTCCATATTTTGCATAGGTCTTAAATTACATTTAGTAAGGTCCTAAATATGTATGTTCATTTACACTTCTGTCGTTGCCTTTTTTTGTTTTTGTTTTGGGGAAATGTGTTTGTGAGATTCACAGTTAAGGCAGGAACACACTGGCCCAACCATTGGACGTCTGAAGTGGTCGGGGACAAATCTATTCGGTGTGTTTAGCTGCGTTGGCAGCTTTCGGAGCCGCGCGGATGTTGTCTGCTCCGATTCAGCATGCGAAGTCTGAGGAGGTTGGAGGTTGGCCGTCTGAGCCATTGGATTCTCTGATTGGTTGTGTGCTAGCCGTCTGACCATTAGGGCTGGGTACCGAACGTCGGTTGTTTTACGGCACCGACCGAAATGCTTAGACAGCACCGAGTATCAAAAAATGCCTCGTCTTTCGGTGCCAAGTTTCTGTGCCCAGAGGTTAATTATGTGATCAAGATCTGATAATGCTGCCGGTGATTGGCTGTAACGTTACGCGTGATTGCGGCATGCAGGAAAAATACATACGTGGTTACCAGAGACGCTTTGTGGTTACGCCCACGGACGGGGTTCACGTGTCACGTGTTCACTGTGTTGTGAACTGTAGTTGTGTGTGTCATCGAACTGGTTAAAAAATGCCACCGAGGTGAAAAACGTGGCTCCATTTTAGCAAGACTGATGCCAATCTTCCGCGATGCAATATATACAAAAAAGTCATCGTTGCTAAAGCCGGCAACACAACTAATTTGATGAAGCTCATGACCGTGCACGGAATCAATTTAAGAGCAGAAAGTTGCTTCGTGTTTGACTGCAGGAAGAGCGGACCGCAGCCATCCTCCTCTCAGCATTTAAGTCCGCCTGTGGACGCTACAGAGTCCGAGCGGCCGATTCAAAATCTCCACCACCGGACTTCGGTGTGTAATGCTAACTTAAGATATCAGTGTGTAGCTTTATTTTATGGCTATATAGCTAGCTAAATCAAATGCTAACTAGAGATTGACAGTAACAGATAAAGCTTATCTTGTAAAGATGTGCTCATCAGTTGGGTCGGCTGGTTAAACAGCTCACCTAACATTCACTGTTATATCTTCTCCTCACAGTAGACTTGCAGTGGAAAAATACCAAAGCTGAAAAGTGAAACTCAAGATTTGTACTGTAATGTGTTATGTCATTTTCTTTTTGTTAGAATTGATATTATAAAATTGGTATCGAAAAAAGTATTGTTCAGGAACCGGTATAGAAGTGAAGGTATGGGTATCGGTACCGGTATGGAACATTTTGATTGATACCCAGCCCTACTGACCATTCTGATTGGCGGTGTGCTGGCGAATCAGCACGGTGTGTGGGAGGGGCGGAATACTGTGTGGACTCCATTCCGTCATTTCCTGTTTTTAATATAGCGCCACCCGCTTATTGCATCTTGCGCAAGCGCAGAACGTACACGCTACTGTGGAGCTGGCAGCACGTCGAAGCAGTGTGTTCAATGCAACTTTTCTGCCGAAGGAGTCAGACAAGAGGCAACAGAGTGGTCGGATAAAGGCAGTTGGCTGTTGGTTTCAGTCTGGGCAGTGTGTGGGGGCCTTTAGTTCCATGTGTTGTACTTCTTTCTGAAGTATCCAGGAACAGAAGTGGCATTTTGCCAACAGCCTGGTCGGAATTTATCTCCGGACACTTCGCCAGATTCGGAAAGACTTCGACAGCGGAATCTGCTACAACTATGGGAAAGTGTAAATTTAACACGTGTTGGTTTGAACAACCAGAATTCAGTTGGTTAAAAGCCGTACCTAATAATGAATTTGAAGCGCATTGCACGCTCTGCAAGAAGACCCTCAACTTGAGCACACTTGATGTGAAAGCGTTGGTGTGACACACAAAAGCGGAAAAACACCAGTTGGCTTCTAAAAGTCTCCAGCGAAGTCACACACTTTTGTACGCCTTTGTCACCAGTTCCCAGTCCAAATTCATCCAGTTCTGCTCGACCCGACCTCTACGCTGCCTTTGCTGTGTCGCAGTCAAGCGACATTCAAACCATCTTCGTTTCAACTCCAACGGTATATATATGATAATATGGAAGATTGATAATTATATAATTATACTTTGATAATTATCCTTTGATAATTGCTATATTGTTAAAGTTATAACCTCTTTTGGGACTGTTACGGTCAAGATGATTAAAGAGAAGAGATGAATCAATAGTAGTTTATGTCAGTTGCAGCCTGACATAAAATATTTCATATGATAACCATATACATAACACTATTACAAATGTTGCTAAATCATCTAAGATATGTTAAACTAATGTTCAGTGCAATGAACTGTGTTCATCCATGATACATTAAATACAAGGGACTTCCTGATCAGGTTTTTTTTTTAGCCTGATCCCGATCTGAGTCATTTGATATTTAGTATCTGCCGATACCGAGTCCCGATTCTGATACTTAGCCCTAATATTTTCCTTGATAATACAGCTGCATTAAGAAAAAAAAATACCTTCATCAAAGCTGTTACTTAATAGTTTTTTATTTTATTTTGTTGAAACAAAGTATATGCTTTCATATGGCTCTTTCTTATATCATGCGTATTTTTATTTTGTTGAAACTTTTATATGGCTCTTTCTTATTCTGCATATGCTATTGCATAGGGGTGGAACGGTTCATCAAAAAAATCCATCCCATTCGGGGCTTGTCACGGTTCAGACACTTCTCTTTCTCATTTACTAACGAGGCGAAGCGTGTACACTCCAGAGCAGCAGGTGGCGGTACTGAGCTGGATGCCAGCCACCAGTAAACAAGAAGAAGCTAATTCCCGCACTTTATGAAGAGACCCGACGAGGAATTGTTAGAGTTGTCTGACAGCCTATGTAGTGCTTACTAGTGATGGATGGACCTCCAGAGCTAATGAAAGTTTCCTGACTGTGACTGCCCATTACGTTAGAGACTTTCTTTGACAAATAAATGAAAAGCATGTTGGAACTAGCAATGTCTCCTCTCTTGAAGTGCCAGAATCTTACCTACTTTTAACCTAAGACTGTCACAATGATGTATCAATAATAATTGATTTTACTAACGATCAGTGTATACCGAACTGAACCCAAAACTGTGACCACAAAACCATGATATGAACCGAACCGTGGATTTTGTGAACCGTTCCACCCCTACTATTGCAACATTGGCATTCCATCTTCCTTGCATGAGCGAGCGAGTCTGTGATGCTGCGCTGTCACAGCAGACCCTCGTGTACAATCAGCCAAAGTATGTGCGCAATGCAGCCCACACTTGGTGCCTTTATATCACCCATTGCTTTTTTTATATTCCTTATGTTGTCATGTAAAATGTTCATTAAAATTTTACACGCGTTCAGCATATCCTCGATTTCCTGTTTTACATGCTCTGCCAAATGGGGAGTGACAACGAGATCGAAAAATGGCCGAAGGTATGTCAATTGCTGCTCAGCGGTATATACTGATCCCTTGACTGGTATACCAATCCTTGGAGTGGTATGTCTCTTTTATTTCACTGAGAAATGACGGTATGTGCAGCTTGAGACTGTTACTGTTACTTAATACTGACAGGAGAACACAATAATGCAGTACTTTATATAAAATCTATGTTGCGGAACATAAACCAGTGTGACATATTATGTATCATGATCACTGTACTTTGAATGACCAGAATAAGCCACTAATAAAGGAAACTATGACTTGCATAGACATAGGGATATATTCTGACACATGGTAGTTTTACTGTTTACTGTTTTAGCGTAATAGCCTTTGGGCATCGTTCTACCAACTGATCCAGTGGTACAAGCCTACGGGTTTTATTCTGGCTAAATTTGCATCTATTTGATTTGTTTTTCTCTTTATTTGCGGCTTTTTCTGGTAATTTAAAGTCAGTGAACATGATACATAATATTCCACAATGTTTAATGTTCCACGACTTAGATTTTATGGTTGGTTGGCTCATTGTTTCTGCTATTGATTAGTCAGACTAGCTACAGTGGCTGGGATAACATTAGCCATATTAGCTAAGGCTTGCCCTACCATTAGTTTAGTATTTAGTTTAGTAGTTTGTAGGCAGAAATGTAGACATATTACTTTACTCTCATATTGCAAGAATCCCAGGTGTAATTACTTTATATATGTCTGCATGCCAACAACATAACATACAACAGAAATGCATATATTCCTTTATTTATGGCAATGTGTTAAGTTAGCATTGTCAATAAAGACTCGAAAAATGTATACATTTACAGCAGCACTTGCTATATAACCAGCCCAGTGGCATTATATTTGCCATATTCATCAGGGGGCGGTACCCAATATCATGTAATGCCAAGATGGTAGGGCATACCGGGGATTCAAAAACTCAAGATGATGGAAAAAAAACCTGATCCTCTACCAGGGAGATGAGCTGGTTATCTAGAGTGATGAATTCAGTTACCTTCTCTGTAATATTTTTGGCCATGTCGCTGTCTCGAGGACATTTCTCTTTCCTTTTGAAAGTATCTCCGAGTGTTTGCTGCGTCAGTGTCTTTGCCTGTATAACTTGAGCAAACTTGTTGTATACCCTATTACTCATCCGCGCAATGGTCGTATTGCAGATGTTACATTACGCCATTGGACTGCTTTCGCTTTCTAATTTATCTAATTTCCACACTGTAGACATTTTATCCACAGGTTTGCCAGAGTAACGTTATGCACACGTCTGCATTCTGCCATAAATTGTACTCTGATGTATAAAATAATCAGCCGATCCCGATCAGTGAAGCAATGCTAATATCTCCTTTTATTAGTGTTTAATTGCAGTTTGCCTAAATTAATGTCTTCTGCTAAAATGCTAAAAATTTTAATAGGCACTGTGATGCACAGACAATGAATCGACTTATTGAGAATATAATTTGTTGATTAGTTGTTAATGAAGATAATCATAAGTTGCAGGCAACATAGTGTTGTCTTTTGTATTCTTGTGCTCCCTTTAGTCAGTGGGTGTAAACTCTGATATCCAGACACTGTCAAATGTTGAATCTTATGTAGGGCAGCCACTAATGATTATTTTCATAATTGATATATCAGTCAATCTTAATTCCACATGTGAAATTATATACTGATATCAATCAGTCAATGTAAAAATCATTTATCAGCTTTCCTAACCTTTCAGTATTAATCTGGGTTGTAGCTTAATAACAAAGGATATATTTGCATGTATACTCACACGTAGCTCCAGGTTGCAATGCTGCGCTCGTTGATATGGCTGGGCAGGTTCACCAGCTGGCTGTAGTAGTCCTGCAGGCTGTACGTACAGAAGGATTCGTCCACACACTGGCTGCCCAGTGGCATGGCCAGACACTGGTGGAGGGCCAGCAGGCACAGCAGAAAGACACGCAACAACTGGACACACAGAATAACTTGAATGTGTGGACGTAGTGCTTGGTAATAACCACATATTTAACATGAAATTAATCAAAGTCAGTATTGTTAGGTGTCAATACCAAAACTTGGTAATCATATTGTCACCAATTACTAACTGCTACTAATTACTTACTAACACTGACTACGAATAATTTAAAAATATACATTTCCCCACATTTGGCTAGATATAAGTGTCAGTTCGTTTGAAATAGATCTGGTTTATGTGTGCTTGCTCTGCACACACAGTGCATATATTTGAGTCAATAATGCCTAATGGAGAGCCAAAGTCACACCCCTTTGGCCATCTGTAGACGGTATAATGCAAAGAGCCCCGAGGGCCTGAAAGTACTCATAGTTTTTATATCTTGTTCATCGATCCATAGGGCAAACATAGTTGAATGCACAATACATTAGATCAATGGTGAAAGTTGGTACAGAAATTCCTGATCCCCAAAGATACATTTAATAATTTGAAGATGATCAAATGTATCCCCTGACCTTTATCTAGCAGACTCTTCAGATCCTATCACATTTTCTTTGATACAAATGCTTATATTTTAATCAACCAGTTAACTTACACTGAAAAATTGTAACTTTAAAAGCGAAGCACTTGATTTGTTTACATCAGACTTCGAAGCCTCTCGATAGCTTCAGTTGAACTTCGCAATGTAATTTTGCACAGATGAGGACTGTGAATTTTGTCACACATCTCTTGTCCTTTTAAACCATAACTTGTCACCTCTAGAGGCCAGCAGAGTCATCAGTCACCATCGCTATCAATGTCATCAACATCATGCAAGTTTCTTACCTGGAGCTGTTCCATGGCTAAGGTTTATGACAAGGAGAATGTTGTCTTCTGTGTTTGGTGTGGCCCTTGGCTTGGAGTTGATCTGCGACCTGTATCTAAACCTCCCTCTATTTATGGCTTTCTTTATCGGGATTGCTGCTACCAGCCCCTGTGTGTGTGTGTGTGTGTGTCTGTCTGTCTGTGTGTGTGTCTGTGTCTGTATGTGTGTCTGTGTGTTTTTTTTATCGTCATAATAGTTACATCCTTTGTCTCTGTCATTAGCATTCAGCCTTGAGAGAATCATTAAATTCAGAGCAGACGTCAGTAGCATTGAGTCAAGGTAACCAAGGGCACAAACCTAACCACCCCTTCACTTAGTGGAAAAGGGACACAGCTATCAGAGGTCTCATGTTCCTGCCTCACCCACCACCATGTTCGACCTCTCCAAGTCTGGCTATAAAAGTTTGCATTCATGAAAGTTGCATTTCAGTGAGATGAGACTTGATTCTCTTAAAGAAAATGTCATAGAAAAAAGGCCGCCATCATTCTGTAGGTAGCTATTTCTTTATTTTTGTGTCCTGCCAAACATTTGTTCCACCCTCTGTTAACATTAAGAATAAAACAAGCCTTTATGTAACACAGGAGTTTATCCTCATGAAAGCTTTGTCATTGTCATTGAGTGCCATCACTGGAGGGAATTTATCAGATTACATGCAGCCTTTTCACATTTGCAATAGTGTACCCTAAGACACACTTTTATGTGTAAGATTTGGAGATTTGCCCTGTAAGATTTAGTAAAATAGGCATTAAAATGCTTTAATTCCATTGTGGTCAGATGCTTTTAAAATCCTGCACCTTTAAATGATTACCTCATCTGTTTTCTTTGGATTTAAGGAAACTGTACAAGCCGCAAGGGACTCAATGGAGCATGCTCAGTGCTGGAATACACCGGCAGCTTCCAGGGCCAAACCGTACGCTTCAAGATGACGTCTGTATGTGGACATGTGATGAGTCTGGATTTCATTGGTGGGTATCATCAATATAAGGTCTGGCTCAGCCCTCACTTTAAAGGCCCTCTATGTAACATACATTCCATATTTGAGGTATTCTGATCGACACTAAATATTAACTAGAGAAATAAACAATTGTAATCTGTAGTGATACAGCAAGATGAGATTTCCGTTGTCTAATCCTATTACCAGAACCATTCAGTACAGTAACTTTATTTAAAAACAAGTAAAACTCCAGTATTCAAGTCTTATTTTCTCATACTGACCTATTGTGTTTTTATGAATTGTTTATGGTGCTTGTTACTACTGTGTTACACTGTGCAGGTTTTTGGAACAGTGCAGGTGTTTATCCTGACTAGACCAGTAACATTACATTACTTGTGCATAATATTCATATTATGCTCAAGCAATGCTCAAGTAGAATATGCCTACGAAGCCAGTGAGCACACCTGCGAGAGCTAGCAGCAGGCTGCTGACTGCAGTTCACTTAAAAGCCACTGGTGTCATTAAAAACACAGGGCCTTTAACTGATTCTTAAAGATTTTACATGATTTCATTCACTAAACACCTGAAATACAATGAAGAAATGATGTTTGTGTTTCTTAAAGAACTGTTCAGTTGGATTGAAATACAATATGTGAGGCTATTTGTTTCTAGATTAGTCAGTGTAATAAACAGCATGAATCACAAGCATTAACTTCCACCTGATTGATTTGGGATTCATCTTCTTCAGTGTCCAATGCTTGTCACAACTAAATGTTACAACTATAACTTCTGTTCCCTGAAGAAGTTGAATGAAGTACAACAGGTCATGCAGAGGCATGTAATTCCATATTAAATATATTGTATGGAGTAAATGGACTGGAAGGAAACTATTAAGAGCTAGGTTCTTCTCTTTCAAGGGAAGTACAACAACTGGGATAAGGTGGACCCTGCAGAACTATTCAGCCAGGCTCCCACAGAAAAGAAGGAGGCCAACCCCAAGCTCAACATGGTCAAGTTCCTCCAGGTAGGCCTAAGAGCAATTGACCCAGTGTTTTATTTTCTATCACATGACATTGATGGTTATTGCATTCTGTATAATCAGTTGATAGTCACTGTATCATGTCTTTTATCATTGGTGTTCACGTTCATGTTTCTGGTGTCATGTCAGGTTGAAGCCAGAGGCTGTGACTATGTGGTTTTATGGTTGGACTGCGATAAAGAAGGAGAGAACATCTGTTTTGAGGTAAATTATACTCCATTTCAACTGTTGATCTGTCTCTGAATATGTTATCTGCATAATGACAACCAGTCCATGGGTCTTTGCATTCACACCTTGTAGTGAAATTAGTTCTCGATTGGGTTAGGGTTAGATTGGGTTAGGGCGGCAGTAGCTCAGTTGGTGGAGACTTGGCTTGGGGACTGGAGGGTGGCCGGTTCAAGTCCAGCTACGGACCACAATATGGAAGTGGAAGTGGCTGAAGAGGTGCCAGTTCCTACTGCCGAGGTGCCCTTGAGCAAGGCACCGAACCCCCATATGCTCCCCGGGTGCCGTCACAGCAGCCCACTGCTCCTAGCTTGCAGTGTATATTTGTGTATACTTACAATATATATATGCAGCTAGTGATGGGTCAAATGCAGAACTTTGGGTGAGTTTGCATGTAGCATGTAATATATCTGATATTAATCCGGGGATTAATAAAGTGAGAGAGAGAGCGAGAGAGAGATTGTGCCGATTGAGATCCAATTGTGAGGAGGAGTGAACTATCAACGATGCGATCTGATCCGATTGCATTCCACTATCGATGTGGTCTGTAAGCACCTGGCATTAACATGTCTTTTGCCTAATCCGATAATGTATCTGGATATAGATATAGAAATAGAAATGCCACTTGTACAAGGGATATCAAATTTCAAAACTAAAGCTGAGGGATTTAGCACAATAACATTTTTAATCAGTTATCATTCATGATTATTGATATTATTTAATGGCCTTTTTTAAATAAAGACTCATAGATACAAGTTGAATCGAAACCACTTAATTTGGAATTAAACCCCCTTACATGCAGGGGTGTGATTCTTCTGGATAAATCTGGAAATCCGGCTTTTCCGACCTGAAAATGAGGCTCTCGTAAATCATGCAAATCCGTTTTTTGGGAGGGGGTGCGCAAGGCACAGTGACCTTAGGACATAATGACCGGCCACCGCTGTCAACGTTTTTTGTGCCTCTGATTCATGTCTTCGTGTCACTCCGCAAGTAGTCCATTCATTTGTCACGATGGAACTTCATTCAAAGCAGAGCTCCACCAAAGAGCCTGCAATCGTCGCGGAAGGTTATCTCATGTGTGCTAAGAATTTTGGACGTGCGAGGCAAACTATTTCTCTCTTAACTGAAGACGACAATGGGACAGACTAAATGTAAAGAAAGACATAGTGTAGTTCATTTGTCACGTTGGAACTTCATTCAAAGCAGAGCTCCACCAAAAAGCCTACAACCGTTGCGGAAGGTTATCTGATGTGTCAGTGTTTCCTCTATATGCATTCTGCTGCTGGAAAAAAAAATACATGATTTTTGTAGGTTTAATATCACGAGCGAATGGCAAATTGGAAGTTGCACACAGTGAAAGCACTACACCCTAAGTTAGCTTGAAATCGATTATTATTGTCATTACTGCTATTACTTCGGGCATGCCCCCGGCATGCCCCAGGAACCCCCTAGTGTTGCAGGTTGTACATGGAAATTACAGACTTTCTACTTTAGTATTGTAATTTTACCTCCCCACCCATAGAGGCCATTGCAGCTATATTTTCCTATGGGCGTTAGATCATATGGAAAGCGGGTACTGTGCCCTTAAATATAGTTATTTAAAGTTTGATCTGATGCTCAGTAACAGCTTCTCTTGCCTTACAGGTACTGGATGCAATCCAACCAGTGATGAACAAGGGGAGTGTCAGGGAGCAGAGTGTTTACCGAGCCAAGTTCAGCTCTATTACTGACACTGACATCTGGAACGCCATGAACCGCCTGGGAGAGCCCAACCGCAATGAGGCCCTGTCAGTGGATGCACGTCAGGAGCTGGATCTGCGCATTGGCTGTGCCTTCACCAGGTACACTGCTTTCTACTCGGGACAGATCGATTGTTGTTCTGGCAAATTTTTTCCAAAAGTCACTGCTCTGTGGTCTCACTCAATGTCCCAGTCACAACACTATTTGATAGAGTACACGTCAACAGTAATAGTCTATCAACTAGTCACTAAGTTTGACTAAGTTTGCAAACTAACTACTATCTAAAATGATCAATTGTTGTGTAGTGTAAAGCAGCAGAAAATGGAAATTCTCCCAACACTACTACACCCCTACAGTCAGTGCAACACCACTGACTTAAATGAATACAAATCCAAGGTTTGTAACAATTTGTCAAACGTAATGATGACGTTAACTACAAACAAAAGTCATTCCGTCATAACATGTCATGTCTTGAAAACTTGTATGTTGGAGTAAGCTTGTATGTAACACTGTGATCCTACCCTCTCACTGAAGTTACATAGTGCAGAAACAAGAGATGGGTGTCAGAGTAACTGAGACAGGGACACCATTCAGCCTATTACAAGGCACTGTACCATCAACATGATTTTGAAGCTGTTGTTTAAGTTCAAAAAAGTTGGTGTGTTTGAAGATTTTCATTTTTATGCAAATTGGTCCCAAACAATGTTTCCCACAGAATGACTCGCTAACCTTAGCATTGGTTGGGGGTTCGATTTTATCGGATGTGAGACCAGAAGTGTCCATATCTGACAACCTGAGATTGAGACTTATACTTGGTCTTTCTCTATATTTCAAGTATCCATCCATCCATCTATTTTCTTCCCCTTATCCGGGGCCGGGTCACGGGAGCAGCTGTCTGAGCAGGGACACCCAGACTTCCCTCTCCCTGGGCACTTCCTCTAGCTCCTCCGGGAGGATCCCAAGGCATTCCCAGGCCAGCCGAGTGACATAGTCACTCCAGCGTGTCCTGGGTCCTCGGGGTCTCCTCCCGGCGGGACATGCCAGGAACACCTCCCGAGTAAGGCATCCAGGGGGCATCCAATACAGATGCCCGAGCCACCTCGGGCTCCTCTCAATGTGAAGGAGCAGCGGCTCTACTCCGAGCTCCTCCCGTGTGACAGAGCTCCTCACCCTATCTCTAAGGGAGTGCCCTGCCACCATGCAGAGGAAACTCATTTCAGCCGCTTGTATCTGGGATCTCATTCTTTCGGTCACAACCCAAAGTTCATGACCATAGGTGAGGGTAGGAAAATAGATTGACCGGTAAATCGAGAGCTTTGCCTTTTTCTCTCTTCACCACGACAGACCGATACAATGACCGCATTACTGCTACTGATCCTTCCCTTTCTCGTGAACAAGACCCCAAGATACTTGAACTCCTCCACTTAATGCAGGAACTCTCCCCCAACCCAGAGGGAGCAAGTCACCTTTTTCCGGTCGAGAACCATGGCCTCAGACTTGGAGGTGCGGATTTTCATCCCAGCTGCTTCACACTCGGCTGCAAACCGCCCCAGGACATGCTGGAGGTCCTGGCTCGAAGGAGCCAACAAGACAACATTGTCTGCGAAAAGCAGAGATGAAATCCAGTGGCTTTCTTTCCAATGTCAGGACAACAGAGTCACTTGCCATTTTCCGCAAATTCCGCACATTTTCATTAGCATTCATAATGTGGAGGTGAGATTTGAACTCCATATTGAATACAAATATTAATCAAAATTTCATCAGATGCTTTGTCCAGGAGGAGACATGATGTATTCCCTGCTCTACAACTTTGATTACAACTGACCTAAGGTAAGAGTTTGTGTAGCCTTAGACTGTCTTTTGTTGTCCAAATATCAGGTTCCAGACCAAGTACTTCCAGGGCAAATATGGCAATCTAGACTCCTCCTTGATCTCATTCGGCCCATGCCAGACCCCAACATTAGGCTTTTGTGTGGAACGCCATGACAAGATCCAGTCCTTTAAACCAGAGACTTACTGGGTCATCCAGGCGAAGGTAAGGCTCTAGTTTCACTTACACCCACACAGTATCAATAATCTCTTCATTCCATGCGCCATTCATGGACATGTTTTCGTGTTTTGGTCAGGTCTTCAAAGGGAAGGACAGCCCACTGACACTAGATTGGCACAGGGTGAGGGTCTTCGACAGGGAGGTTGGTCAGATGTTCGTCAACCTGGCCAAGACATCTAGGGAGGCCCAGGTATTTATTATTATTTTATTTAATAACATAATGTGTCTGCAGCCCGACTGATACTATATTTTTGTTCTTACAATGATATTACTTGTTTTTTCAGTTCACTTTTTATTTGGATTTAAACATAAAAGTGATATAACTTGTTTATCAGTAACATTTAGAGGTGCTGGTATGTTAATTTTCTTACTTTTGGACAAAGCCAGTCCCTCAGTTCCAGTCTTTGTACTTATCTAGGTCAGTTGACGATTGTCTGAAGCTTCTTATTTAACTGTGTTCTGGATCATTCTCCTGTTGTAGTATGAAGTTGCCTCCAATTAAGTGCTGAGTTATAGTGGTCCTCTGAAAAACCTGTGTAGATAAACATTCAAAATTGGCCATTTCCTGATAGAATAGTAATTTACAACATTGACAATGTGTAGACCGTTTCTGATCAATTTAACCTTATTTAATTTACTACATTTTGGCTTTTCCGTCAAAAATAATTCTAAGTGACCTAGAGCTTTAGAGTGTATCAAGTGTTGACGTTATTAGTCTCAAAATTCCTGTGTTGGTTAGACAAGGATCCTGTTGAAGATTGAAGATGTACTGTATTTTTGGTACAGTAAAGACTTGAATGTCTGTATGGATCTTGTAGTGGTTTAAGTTTTTTTTTAAATGACCAAAGACAAAGAGAACTTCCGCTGGCAAGAGAATTTGTGTTAACGTAAGTCATATTCCAGTACCTGGTTAGCCCTATTCACACTGCTGTTTGCATGCAGGGATCCTGCAAGAATTCTCCACACCCTCCTCTGTGTGAAAGTTTCAGATGCGGAGAGGGGGGAAATTTCACTCCAGCACTGATCCGCCTCTGGAGGTAGTATCAGGGCCGCATTATTGGTGAACCGCCCCAGTGTGAACGGATAAGCCGGAGGCGCGGAGCGAGGGCGTGTCGGTCTGACCAGTCTGATAACTACACAGGTCCTTCACTCAACTAAATACAGAGAAATGTCCCACAAAGCAACGTTACAGGACCAAACAATGCAACGTAGTAACTGTAACTGTCTTTGGCAACTTATATGAGGAAAACCAATACCACAGCTGTACGTGGAGAAGTGTCCTTCCTCCTGTCTGTCCTCCTGCCTGTCCTACCGACTCTTCGTCACATTTCTGCCCGAAAAACAGCGTCTGTCACTGAAAAAAAACTTTAACTCACCAAGTGTTTGTGATGAAAATAAAACACTGCGACCGTCAACCCTCCCGACCGAGACTTCAAGGAACTTTCCCCCAGAAAAGCGTCCTGTTTACTGATGGCGATTATGTAATTATGTAATTTAGTGCGAAAAACGTAACTTCGTCACTTTCCAGGATGTTTGGTGGGTCTGGATCTCAATCACTACACATTATAACAGCATCCAAATGATTATGAACTGTCCGTGGGTTTACATTGACGGGGGGGACACCGGGAAACACAGACGTCATCAACATGACGTGAACCGTCACGCCTCTTTAGGAGCCGCAGCGGCAGATTTCTGTGTGAATTACATGGTACGGCGGAGATGCTTCGCTCTGTGTGAATCACCATCGGTGGAGAATTGGTGAACCACCGCTCTGGAGATAATGCGGAGACGCTGTGTAAAAAGGGCTATTGATTCACCCAGGTCACAGTAAACCGAAATTAGAGCTCACCTTAGTTGATCTCTCTTAATACAGGTGGAGTCAGTGAGTAAGAAAGAGAAGGCCAAGCAGAGACCCCAGGCCTTGAACACAGTGGAAATGTTGAGAGTGGCCAGCTCTGCTTTAGGTATGTTCATATCAACATAAGCATCATTTCATCAATTGTACTGAGGTTCACTATGTAAGTGATAAATGATATAAATTATTTGAATTATATGAATGATTAAATATTCTTGCCATAACCCTAACCCTAACACTTCCCACTCATTTCCTGGGGTTTCAATTCCCCATTATTAGAAATGGCTTCACTTCTTCTATTGAAAACACCCCATCACAATACTCCAGAGCCCAATGTGAGAGACATATCATGTTTTAAACCATTTGAATTTATTTCATGAAGTATACATGTTGACTGTCAGTTTATGAGAATTTTGCAAATCAAGACAGTCTTCATCAGTCTCACTTTTGGAGCCTTGTAGCCCTGGCAAGCGACAAAACCATTCCTCAATGTCCTATAGCAGGTGGTCATTGTAGTTTTTAGCTAACTTAACTAAAATGGGGAATTGTGCATTTAGTGAGTATTTGGAGCAGCTGAGTCCAAATAAACTTGTGTTCAGGCATGGGTCCCCAGCATACCATGCAGATTGCAGAGCGCCTGTATACACAGGGCTACATCAGCTACCCACGTACTGAGACGACTCACTACCCAGAGAACTTCGACTTAAAGGGAGCGCTGAAGCAGCAGACCAACAATCGCATCTGGGCAGAAGAGGTGAGGGCTAACACACTGACTGTATTGTACTCACAGGCTGCCAGTTTAAATATGATGCTTGTTGAATACACATAATGTCTCTAAAAAGATGTTGTACCCTTCCTTAATCAGGTGAAGGCACTGCTTTCAATTGGATTAAATCGACCCAGGAAAGGAACGGATGCTGGAGACCATCCACCAATAACTCCCATGCGTGCTGCCTTAGAAGCGGAACTGGGTGAGTAATACAACTAAATAAATTGTCATCGATAATCATCAGCTGTCAGAGTAGTCATTTTATTGTATATGATGTATTGATGATGGACCGATTCATGATTAATTGTTTAACGAGAGTGAATGAAGGAATATGTTTTTAAAACCTTACACTGATCACTAGCGCACACTCCTTCATCCAAGCCACGAGATAAATTCCAACACGGACCCCTTTGTGCTCAGGTTCTAACCCATGTTGTTGCTTCTCTGCACTTCCATAGGAAGTGATGGCTGGCGGCTATATGAGTACATCACACGCCATTTCATTGCCACTGTGAGCCAGGACTGCATGTACCTGCAGACCACCATAGACTTCAAGATTGGAACGGAGGCCTTCTCATGTAGTGGCAAAACCCTGATATCAGCAGGTAAAGCCGGCTGGTCATGTTCAGCTGACTTCCCACAGATTACCAATCTGCAGTTTGCATTTTGCATGTTTCAGTCCCTTAAAGTGAAACTCTAGCCAAAATGCAACCAAGGCTTTTTTTTGTCAATGTATATGAGTCAAACCTTCGTGTAAAAGCATAATTAGGACAAAAAAGGCACTTTTAAGATTTATTGTATTTTTGGTTGTCGGGTCAAGCTCATTTTCTCAGTGCAAGGGGCACTTTTACGATGGCATCATAACCACTATTTTTAAAACACTAAGAAGGCTTGACAGAACATAAAATTTTGCTTGTAGTATCACCAGGGTCTCTTCAAAAACTCTCTTTTGCAAACTCTGTGTACACAAACAATGTTCTCAATGCTCGTGTTCATGTGTAGAGACCCTGGTGGTACTTCGAGCAAAGTGTTATGTTGTGTCGAGCCTTCTTAGTGTTTTAAAAATAGCGATTTTGATGCTATCGTAAAAGTGCCCCTTGCACTGAGAAAATGAGCTTGACCCGAAAACGAATATACGGTAAATCTTAAAGGTGCCTCTTTTGTCGTAACTATGCTTTTACACGAAGGTTTGAGTCATACATTGACAAAAGAAAGCCTAGGTTACAATTTGGCAAGAGTTTCACTTTAACCCTGTGAGGTCGATTGAAGCGCCGGCACGTCGAAATTACGTGACCACTTTAAGATGACGTAGCAGCAAGACGGAGCCTCTGTGGTATATAGTTTGAAGGCTGTTCGAACACATAAAGTCGAGACTCAGTTTTTAAATCGTGTTGATAGGCCAAGTAAAACCAGACTTACGATATATTATGTACGGCACGTTTTTTCGCTAATGTTGCCGTCACGTTTGCTGCGCGTTTGGTGCAGGAAGAGATGGTAAAATCGGGCTTTCCTCACGAAAGTGTCCGCAAACAGGAAGTGTTTGCCAGAAAAAAAAAACGCGTTCCTATTGGTGGAAAAAGGCATCACACCAACCAATCACAAAATTACATGGCAAGCCACGTGATTTGGTTGCTGAGGGACAGGGTGAAGTTGTGGAAGGGACGGGGCGGAAAAGTGAAAGCAGCAGTGCCGGTGACAGAGACAGCAACAGAGATAGAGAGTTTTGAGAGTAGAGAGATTTGTGACATTTAGCCTGTTTGGAGTGTATAGTTAGTGTGTTATAGTGTGTGTAGTGGAGTCGTTTTTTTTGTTTAATGAGTCAAAACAATGAGGAGACTGCTGAATGTGGAGCAGGCAGTGCCTGAGCCTGGGGCATTGCCTGCATTTAAATGTAAATAGTTACATATAACTTTGTAAATTTCACAAACCTATGCACAAATTTGGCAAACAACAATTTATATTTGCATTATAACTAATAAAAATGGTTCGTTAAACATATTTGTGGTTTTCACAGTAAAAAAAACAACTTTTTCCTACTTGTATTTTATATTTTTTTGTGATTTTAGGTCCATTGTGTTAATACAGTATGTCAAAATGAAAAAATAACTGTACAGTCACACATGTGACGTTGTGCTGAAAATAATGACACCAAACAAGGCAAGATAAATAGTTTTTAAGGTGAAATATAATGGTAAAATCAAAAATAGTCAAAAACGGCCAATCATACCCCAGACCCCAGAGGGTTGAGAGGTTGTCAGTAGATTAGGTCATTGGGAGTTATAAGTAAAGCTATTTTGGTTCATCTTGGGATATATTAATTGAATAAAGAGGCTTATTATTGCTTTATCAAACATGTGGAGATTGAAGACACTAAATGAACATGTTGCACTGCACTAGGGATGTAACGGTATGAAAAGTTCACACCGCGGTAATAATGACCAAAATTATCATGGTTATTGGTATACTGCGGTATTTTTAAAATGTCTTCAAAATGTTGAAAAAACACTGATACGCTGATAAATTGAAATAATTTCACCAAGATTTATATTTAAATAGATTTATTATATATTAAAATAGTCTAAATCCAAAACCTTAACAAAACACTGCAAAATCAACATTAAATAAGTACAAAAGAATGTATCAAAACTGTGCAAAATAGGTCATTGGCTTTTTGTGATGAGAGCGCATAAGCAGCCTGTTTTTGAAACGTGCCCTTTAATATCTGCATTTCAGAGGTAGAATGAGATGTACTGGCAGTTGCACTCGATTGGCCAGCAGACACTCTCTGTGCAAAAAATGAATAGAACATGTCATTATTAATTATTACTGTCATTGTTACTTAATACTAAGGGTGCAACCAACAGATCACAAAACTCACAGTTTAGATCATATCACTTTTTGTAGAAACAGGTTGGATCATTTTTAGATCAAAAAAAAAAGGATAATTGTTAAATGAATGATGAATACTCTATTTTGGCTCTTTTCTCTATCTAGACACTTGTTATATTAACCATTTTATAGTATTCTTTATATACAGTCTATTCTACAAATCATCCACAAGTATCATATATTTCTGATATTACTTATATATATATTGGCTGTCTGTCTCTCTGTCCGTCTGCTCGTCTGTTGTCAATGGACTCGGTCAATCTGATTGGTCAGATGTCTGCTGAGCCACAGGTAGACGCTGCTCAGGTGAACAGAGCTGAGATGAAAGTCAGTCATCTCAGTCAGTTTGTGTTCACTAACTCAGTCCACCCAGTACGTGTTTGTCTCAGATCCTCCTCACTGCAGCTCTGCATCAATATTTGGGGAATTAATAGGTCGACTTTAAAAAGTTAAATCTACAATTAATGAGCAGTTCAGATAACGTGCCAAATCACGGAACAACTTTGTTCAGTTATACCACTATCTGGTCAGTTTACATTAGTGACAACAGCAAATTAGACATGCACATACATCATGCACACAAGCTTATGGTTAATTTACTTTGCATTCGCTGAACAGTTGAGGATTGTGCACAAGGCACGGGTCGGGTACTGGTAAACATAATGACCACTCACCACTGTCAACGTTTTTTGTATCTCTGATACATGTCACTCCGCAAGTAGTCCATTCATTTGTCACTGAGAGCTCCACCAAAGAGCCTGCAATCGTCACGGAAGGTTATCTCATGTGTGCTAAGAATTTTGGACGTGTGGGGCGAACTATTTCTCTCTTAGCCAAAGCCGACAATGGGACAGACTAAATGTAAAGAGAGACATAGTGGAATTCCTATTTTTGTTTTGACAAGTATAATAAATTCTGTAGTCTACCCCTTACATGAACTTGGAAGTGGCATTACTCTAAATTGTCACTGTCGCCGCGTCATGGTAGATGTGCTGTATATTTTCCTGCTTTTTTTTTGTCCAATGCCAATCACACCTATGGTTCTTCCATAGAAATAAGTTGTTTACAGGGGTACTGTTGGACAACTAACAGACAACCTTTTTTGAAGAGAAAAAAAATTAAGATAACGTTTTAGACACCTTTTGACCCTAACATTTCTAAACAAAAACACAGCATACCTTCAATTACAAACATATTTTTTTTAAATTTAAAAGACACTTTCAAGTGTACT